>CM057093.1:28152355-28704855 GCA_029959045.1 Taenioides sp. WSHXM2023
TAAAGCTGGGGCACCCTGAGTATCCATTTTCCAATATCTCTCATCTCTGCCCGAGTAGAACCAGTGCTTAGCTTAAAGGTGCATTGTGTAACTTTTCCGGTGCTGGGTCCGTCAAATGTTTTTCTCCATGGAGAAAATGCTTTGTCTGGAATGTTTCGCAGTATGGTATTTAATCTTTTTATCTTCATGGAGACCAAACCAATCCAAGTTACAGGTCAGATCTGTGGAGAGGCGACCCCGCTCACAGTCAGAATGCCTGTTTTTCTACGTATTTTTAAGCTATAAAACCACCTGTAACTGAATAAATGTAAGGGAGAGCTGTTTAATGTCATATTGTGGAACATTCCAGGCAGAGCAATGACATCTCCATAGAAACAAGCAGGTGATGGACCCCCAACCAAAAAGTTACACAGTGCACCTTTAAAGATCCCAAACCTTTTAAAAGAGCCTAAACTATTTTTTTAATTCTTTATTTAAGAGTTTTAACATTTTACAGTGATGTGTACTAGTTGTACATTGTCTATTTTCTTACATTCTCAAAATAAAATTGGGCTTTTTAGATTTGTATTTTCATCCCACTTTTCCCAACAGGACACAAACCATCCTCGTTTAAGAGCCTAAACTCGTCTGTGTCTGTTCTGTTCACGTGTGCACCGTCTCTGTGTCTCTTCCTCTCCTCCCCCCGTCCCACCATCTCCTGCTCTTCTCTCATCTCTGCCCCGTCTGTTGCAGCCCTCCTTTCCCTCTGGGCAGCCTGCCTCTGTCGTGTTTGCCACCCCTCCTCCAATGAACCCCACTCCACAGCCCCGGCAGGTAACTCCCCACACCGCTCTCACACTCACTCACAGCCACTCGGTCCCCCGTCCCATTTCCGTTCACTCATCTCCACGACAACTCAATTCTGCAGCCGTCAGTCATGTCCGCCAAGAGGGTTGGTTGCATTCACGTGATAACACAACATTGTAGAATAGTTTAAAATTGAGCTGGAGGACAGGCTGGAATCTTATGGTGGAATTTGTGGTTTAAAGGTCCTATATTTCTCAAAATTGACTTGAGTAACTCTTTATTATTTGTCTGTCTACATCTCCAAAGCTCAAAATGCTCTGTTCCACCTTGTGATGTCATGAAGCGGTGGTTTTCAAGTTAACATCTACCTCATACCTTTTGATAAGTTCAGTAGAGATGGGCATTTCCAAAGATGAAATGATCCAAATGATTCCAGTGAAGGTGTATGGAGTTTAAAAACACACTGGCGCGCTTCCTGTATTACCACATGACATCACAAGTTGGAAGTGTTTTCTGTCAACCTAAATATAATATGTGTGAATGAAACAAAACACAACTTAGCTATATGTTTGTGATGAGGAAAATACATTATAACATAGAGTAGATCAGAAAATCGTAAAATAGGACCTTTAAACCATAAGATTTGGCAAGTTTGTGAAGCCAGTCCCTTAAAAAATAATAAGATTCAACATTTGTGGGTTTAGATGCATTTATTTCACAAACATTGACTCTCCCATAGTTCTATAGGACACTGCCCTCCATCTCATGTGATCAAATTCTACTGATCCCTTTAGCTAGAATGTAAGAGTAGAAGAGTGAACAGAAATGGGACCAGGTCTATGTTTCAGTCTCCGTGAAGCGGACCTGTTTGTTTTATTAAAGGTGCAACTGTCTAACTTTTCGGTTGGGGGTCCGTCACCTGCTTGTTTCTATGGATACGTCATTGCTCTGCCTGGAACATTCCACAGTATGACATTAAACAGCTCTGCCTTACATTTATGCATTTACAGGTGGTTTTAGAGCTCAAAAATACCTAGAAATACAGGCGTTCTGACTGTGAGCGGGGTCGCCTCTCCACAGATCTGACCTGTAACTTGGTCTGGATTAGTCTCCATGAAGATAGAAAGGTTTAATGCCATACTATGAAACATTCCAGACAAAGCAATAACATCTCCACCGAGAAACGCATCTGATGGACCCTCCACCAGAAAAGTTACACAGTGCACCTTTAAAATGTCACTTATCACAAAGCGCCTAGAGGACAGTGTGGTACTGAAGCTTCCCTTTTGCTTCGTGCTGAGTGTTTGCCCTTGCTTCAGTGACTCCGCAGGTTATCGGACTTTTCCAGTGGAGAATCCGCTGTTTGTGGCTGTACCCGTGTATGTTTTTGGTGGTGGTGGTCTCATCATATATTGATAGTTTGCAGTGACATCACGCTGGGGGTGTTCTACATGTATCTCTATTGGCGGAATGTTCACGAATTACCATGGTGACACAATGCAAACATCAGCCAAAACTGACAAAAAATAGTCTGAAAACTCAAGAAAAAATACAAAATGGAGTTGAACAACCCATTTACTGGAGCCTGTGATCACTGCAGAAAGCAATAGGTAGGCAAGTTAAAATGACTTAAATTAAGAACTTAAGCTTTGACTTTATTTGGGTTGATTCAACTTGACAAGTAAAATGATCTACCAATGGAACAAGTGTTTTTCTTAATTTAAGCAACTTTAGATTTTGTTGCTTATGTTAAGTGCAAAGAGTTGTTGTTTTTCTTATCTTAAGTGTAGCAAGATGTTAGGGGTGGGATGAGATACGAAGTTGGATCTACGAGAATGAGACAAGACGAGATTTCTCATGTGTGGACAATTTCGTGGCAATTTTGTCTCGCAAGATCTTGTGGCACGAGATCTTGTCCCATCCCTACAAGATGTATTTTCATATTTGAAGTACATAAAGTCTTGTTCCATTGGTAGATCATTTTACTTGTCAAGTGAAATTGACTCAAATCATCATCAAACTTTCCTAATTCAAGTCATTTTAACTTGGCTGGATTTGAGTTCTTGAAGTAATGGTGGTTGTTAGACTGAAACTGAAAAACTGTTGGCTAATGCACTCAGCGGACTAATGGTTTTTATTATGAAGTAGTTTTAGATCAGTATTAGTCGTAGTAGTATCATTGTTATAAAATGAAAAATAAAAATGTGCATCTAATTATAGATTAACAAGAAAGAAGTGTCTTTTTCAACCCAATACTGACCTTAACTTCTCTGGTGGAGGGTCAAATGTTTTTCTCCATGGAGATGTTATTGCTTTGTCTGGAATGTTTCACAGTTAAATCTTTCTGTCTTCATGGAGACCAAACCAGACCAAGTTACAGGTCAGATCTGTCAGCATGCCTTAGTGCACCTTTGCACCTTTAAATCTTGTCCGTTCCCTATTGTACAAAGATCTGTGGTGCACCACTATTGTGATTTCTTTTGGTGTGAAAATCGGACACTCTTCCACCTCAGAGAAAGGTGCAGTGGTTATTTAGGTCTGTGTAGTGGTGCATGTCTGTCCCAGCTGCTCCTGTTTTCAGTAATTAAGCAACTATCTGGCAACATGCGAGCACGAAGAGCAGAGTTAAAAATACCACGGTTTTTCACATCAAAACATCTAATTACTACATCAATATATATACAATACTCAATATTTATGGTGTACAGTGGGGATTTTGGGGTATTCTTTGTTTTTTATATGATAAGATTTGAGCTATTAAAGGTCAAATAAGTAACTTCTATGGCGATTTATTGCTACTTTCTCTTATTTTATTTGTTGGAGCTCGTGATTTTTGAACGATACTGTCTATTTAAAAATGGTTTTCCTCCTTGTAATTGTACTTGTATCAGAAGCAATAGGGATGTAACAACAACCGAAATATCGTGATATGGTATCGTCAATAACATCTCAGTATATCGAATTACGAATTAAGTGTCTTTGATTAACTTGATAGTTATAATGCAGCAATAGACAGAGGGAACTACATAAACCATGATCCTTTGCTCCATTTGAGTGCAGATTTGACGTTATTAAGCACTTTTAAATCAAGGCATCATATTCACAATTTTGTTAGCCTGTACGTAATATTGCAATAAATATCGTACCATGAGATGCGTATTGAGAAAATATCGTATTGAGATTTGGATATTGTTACATCCCTAAGAACCAACATATTGTGCTTAAAAATGTGTTGTCATGACAAGCCTATGCTTTGACTGAGTAATTTACTGGCCCCTGTCATAAGAAATAAGTAAATTCAAGGTACATTGTGTAACTTTTCTGGTGGAGAGTCCGCCAAACGCTTTTCTCTGTGGAGATGTTATTGCTTTGTCTGGAATGTTTCATTGTATGACCTTAAACCTTTCATGGAGACCAAACCAGACCAAGTTACAGGCCAGATCTGTGAATTGGCAACCCCGCTCACAGTCAGAATGCCTGTTTTTCGAGGTATTTTTGAGCTCTAAAACCACCTGTAACTGAGTAAATGTAAAGTAGAGCTGTTTAACGTCACACTGTGGAACATTCCAGGCAGAGCAGTGACATCTCCATAGAAACAAGCAGGCGACGGACCCTCTACCAGAAAAGTTACACAGTGAGCGCGCCTTTAAGAAGAACCGTGTGTTGACAGTCGGGTATAATGTGATGTTTTGCACGTCCTCCTCCTCTGCTCTGTCTTTAACCCGTGTGCTGTGTGCCTCTTTCCTCCAGTTCACCCCTGGGCCCCGGCCTTTGCACCAACAGGTACTAACCACGTCCAGTCCACCAGTGTTTGAGGGAGGGGGGTGGGGTAGGGGGGTGGGGGGTCAGGGGTCAACGCTCAACAGGCTGAGGAGATTACGTTTACAAAATCCACATAGCAACTGCACTGTAAAGTAGTTTTAAAATGTAAGAGCAGATTACCTTGATAATGAATACAAGTATTTAGTTGCCCTAAATATTTCCGACTCTTAAAGTCAATTTACAGTCCCGTTTGGTGATTTTTTTATTTTTTATTTTTTTTAATGCATTATACTTACGATATTTTATAATTACAAATGTTTAAACACCAACAAGCAATACTTTGTCTAGTATGTAAATAACGTTTTGAATGATAAAGCAACGCAAACAGCCGGATTCAAAAGCTTAAACTGAAATGCCGACTTTTCGCTTCTAAAATCCAAATGAGCGATTAGTTTTGTACCTGTATCACACTGTTATTTATTGACTGATCGATATTGACATCTGGACCTGTTCTTCTATAATATGGTGAGCAGTGAGTTAGAAAATGTGCGTCCAGTTGGATCTTTATAGACGGGGGTTGACTGTAGTTCACTGTAGCCTGTTGTTCTGTGCATGGAGCTTTTTGTAAAGTCGCTGCTTTGCTCTAACTCTGCTGCTCTTGTCTCCCTCCTCCTCCTCCTCTCCTCCCTCCTTCTCTTTCCCTCCTTCCTCTCCCTCCCTTTCCTCCTCTGCTTCCTCTCCTTCCTCCACTCCCTCCTCTCCTCTCCCTCTCTGTCCCCCTTTACGTCCTCCCTCCTCTCTTCTCCCCCCTCCACTCCTTCCTCGTTCTCCCCCATATCCTCCTCTTCCTCTCCCCTCTCTCCTCCCCATCTTTTTTCTTCCTCTCTCCTTTCTCCACCTCCTCCCCCTCCTCTTCTTCTCCCCCTCTTCCTCTCCCTCTTTTTCCTCCCTCCTTCCTTCTGCTTCTGTTTGACTCCCCCTCCTCTTCTTCCTCCCCCTCTTCCTCTCCCTTTTTTCCTCCCTCCTTCCTTCTGCTTCTGTTTGACGCGTCTCTGTGTGTGATATGTGTTTTTGCGCTGCTCTAAAGGGAAACTTCAGATCACTACAGGTAACTCATTTTATCCTCCTTCATGCCTCAGACCTTCTCCTCTCCTCTTTTCTCTCGCTCTCTTTCTCTCCATTCTTTGTCATTTATTGAGTACAGTCCATGCATGTCTTCCTGTATTTGTATTTATTTTATTTTTTTGCCTTGTTGGCGCGGTGTCATTCCTCCTGCTTACGTTGTGGTGGGCGCGCGGTTTTGCAGCAGAATGTCAATGAGGAGCTCTGAATGAACCGGTATTAACTGCTTTATCTGCCCTGGCAGCGGGCAGCGCCAATATGTTTCCAACTGGAGCCTGGCCACTGATTCATGGTCAAATACTACGAGCTGGTGAAGGCGTTCAAGGGCCCATATTACACTATTTTCTCATCTATGTTCTAATGTTGTTTCTGCATCACAAACAGACCTGGAGTTGTGTGTTTTTTGTTTTTTTTTATTCACACATGTTTAACACACAAATCCTGCAGATTTAGGCTGAGTTCTTCCCTCAAACAGAAACCCTCTGTACCACCTTGTGGTATCTCTGTACCACAAGGTGGTACAGAGATACCACAAGGATAGAACATGTGTACCACATGTGTACCACAAGGATAGAACATGTGTACCACATGTGTACCACAAGGATAGAACATGTGAATGAAACTAAACGCAACTCCAGGTCTGTTTTTGAGGAGGTAACAACATTCTAACGTGGCTAAAAGCTCACAAAGAGTCAATTTTGCGTAATATAGGACCTTTTTAATAGCAGAATACAAGGTTCACTCATTGAGACAAATTTAAGTGTGTAACTGGAGCATAACAAAAAAAAATAATACAAATAATATTGTGTCTTTACAATGCTGCATGTTATTTCAATTATGGGTTCCTTAAGTTCAGCAGAGAGGTAATTCCAGGTTAGAAATCATTCAAATTATTGCAGTGAAGGTGTATGGAGTTTAAAAACACAGTCCATGAATTAAACAAAACACAACTCTAGGTATGTTTGTGATGAGGAAACTTGGATCAGAAAATAGTGTAATTTAAGATCTCAATGTTTCCTACAAGTTACAGGCTACTGAGACTAAATACAGGTAAAATATAGTTACTTCTATATATTTAAGACAATACTAATGGTATCAAGTACAATTAGTTTTACCAGTTTGTTGTTCAGATTAATTTTAGAGGCCACCATAGTCTCATTTACAATTGGGGAAACGCTGAGATCTGCTTTGGTAATGGGACGAGGAATATACATAACTACAATAATTAAAAGTACCATTACTGTTTTGAATCAATAAAGACTTACTTATATGTGTATTTTTGTTGAGTAAAAACAAATTCCAAGGAGGCCTCATTTCCAATTGGTTTGTTTTGGCAATACTGTATTTTAGTTTTGAATTTAAGCACAGAAATATTGTCATCCTTTTAAACACTATTTCGCAGTTTTGAAAGGGTATGCCGGTAAAAAAATGACTCCATGTTGAATCATGTAAACTTTCATCTAATATCTGTTTTCTGTTTTCTTGTGTTCTTCTGTTTCTTGGCTGCTCTCCCTCACTCCCACTGTTCTCCATGCTGTCCATTTTCCATCACCTGTTGCTCCTCTCCCGCCCTCTTTTTTTTCTTTTCCTCTCTTATCCTCTTTCTCTGTCCCTTTTTTCTTTCACTATTTCTCGTTTATGCTCTCTCTCTTTTCTCTTTCTCTCTTGCTTGTCTCCCTTTTCCCTCTCTCTCTTCTTTCCCCCAAATTCACCCCCTTCTTTTATTTCCCACTCACCCCCCCTCTCTCTCCTCCTCGCTCTCTCTTTCTCTCCTTTTCTTTTTCTCACCCTCTCTCTCTCACTTTCTCTTTCTCTCTTTTTTATCTTTCTCTCCCTCATTCTCTCCTCTTTCTCTCTGCCCCTCTCTCTTCACCCCCCTCTCTTGCCCTCTCTCTACCTCCCCCTTTCTACCTCTTTCCCCTTCTACCTCTCCTTCCTCTCCCTCTCTTTCCTCCCCTCCTCCTCCTCAGTCCTATTACTCAAACAGGGCGAGCCTCCCCCCCAGTAGCGGGCCTCGTGGGGTCCCTCCCAGCAGTGGTCCGAGGCCCGTCCCCCCCACACACGTGTACCAGCCCGGCTCACAGATGATGATGATCCCGGGCCCTTTCCCCAGCTCACCACAGGGACCTTACTTCATGCAACCACAGGTAAACCAGACCCTGCACTTTTTCATTCATGTTTTTCTTTATTTTCATGATCATTTACATTGTAGATTCTCACTGAAGGCATTAAACCTACAAATGACCACGTATGGAGTGCCGTAAACAAAACGTAAACTCAATAACACCTTTATGCTTTGAGACTTGGTATTCCTTGACCCTGACATGTGCACCTTGAAGTGAAAGGTGCAGTGAAAGGGTGGATACTTTGAGGATTTTAAATAGAAAATATAATTTAGTTGAGTTTTCTTCTTTGCTAGATAATGGGGTTTTGGCTAGGAAATTTATACCGCTAGAGGCGCTGCGAGCGTAGAGACCAGAAGTGTACAGACATTGATTTTTGTACAGACAATTTCAGTCACGCTTCATTAAATTCAACATATACTAATAATTTCTAATAATATGTCTAATAATAATTCTTTGAAGGTATGATGTAATACGGCTCATTGGCATTTTCGGGATCTTGGAAGTCGTAAAATCTGGTAGTGTCATCCAATATTCTCTTGCAGTTTCATCATCGGCCTCTGTAATACCCATTTGGTCCAGTGCTTCGAGTCTGCAAAGTGTGTACCCGTGTACTAGGAGCAAACAAATATACAGTATTAAATATACACAAAGATAAGCATGCCTTTCAATAAGTTGGCATTTTCAGCCGGACACCAACTTTCCCCTTCTCTTCAACTCCTCCTTTAATAAAACTAACGTCCACGACCCATATTTTGAAGCCATTTTCCCTTGAAATATTTGTCATTGAAGTAAATGGCAATGGAGGGACACGAAGCTCACTTCCGGTCGCTATGCTCACAGCGCCCCTAGCGGATGTTTTGCCGACAGTCCCCCATTGCTTATATCTTGCACCATATATTTGTTGTATGTAAAATATAGAAAGGAGTAAACATAAAGACAACTGTTGACTGGTAGTGTACATGAACAGTAAAAATCAGATAACTAGAATAATCTGATAGCCCAATAAGACACATTATTTCTGCTGTGTATCTGTAATAGTGTGCATGCATTTTCACTCATCTTATCAGAGCTTTGGTGTCCATGCAAACACAGCCAGTGCCAGAAATATACAAACCCATCCTTCAGTCTCTCATTCACACATTGTTTCCTCATCAAAATCCAAAAACAGAAAAGTGTTTTATTTAGGCATCATGTATTGGAATCATGAAATGGAACTTGAAAAGCTAAAACCTACTTTTACTATGAACGCTTTTATTTTCTTGTATTTTAGTAGAAAAGTCCTATTAGTACATTATCAGTAATCTATTCCCTAACGATATTCTGGCCCATTGTTGGACAGATGGTTTCAAGCATCCACCACTAATAAGGATAAGGTTTTAGAAAAGAATGATCTTATGAGTGACCTGGAAATATCCTGGAGATAAAGTTTCTTATCTAAATATGTTACACAAACTTCAGCTGAACAAACAGACAGCTGTTCGTGCCATTAATGTTGGACCAGCTCCAGCCCCCCACAGAGCTCACATCTACTCCATGTGATTCTTTGTCACTTGATTGTCACAAGATAATGATGACATTTTTTCTTATTAAAGGTCTTATATTATGCCATATTGACTCTTGTGGGGTTTAAGCCATGTTAAAATTTTGTTTCCTCGTCAAAAACATACCCGCAGTTGTGTTTAGCTTCATTCACACTCTTGAGTAATTATTAGTTTGTTATTATTACCGTATTTTCCGGACTATTGAGCGCACCTGAATATAAGCCGCATCAACTAAATTTTCAAAGAATTTTATTTTTGTACATATATAGGCCGCACCTGTCTATAAGCCGCAGGTGTCCACGTCCTCAAGAAGTTTTCAAGTTCGGAGCATCTGCTTGTATTGCCTCTGAAAGCTTTTGTCGTCTTTTTGCATTGAGTCAGTTCGTCACGCGCGAGAGTCGCTCTGGCGCTCTACTGCGCATGTCTCGAGCAGAAAGAGCCGCTGTCCTGTCTGGGATCATGTCAGTGTCTGGGATCATGTCAGTGTCTTGTAGGATTTCAACAGGATTTCAGGCTCTCCCGGGGGTCGGGGTTAGTTGTATCGATCATGTATGAGCGGATATCCAGCTACTGAAGTTTGAGACGCTTCGTCTCGTCATTTACGCCTCACCTGCATTTAACACATACGGGTCATTAAGACGTATCCCACTCACTAATGTTCATTTAGCAGCAGAACTTATTTTATCACGCAGCGATAAACTGTTTTATTGCTGACAACAGCGCTAGCGAGTGTTCTAACTAACCCTAACCCATGTTCACCGCACAGACAGCGGCGCTTTCTGCACTCAAGCTGCGCGCGCATCCGCTGTGTTCATAGACGAATAATCCGTCCATATATTAGCCGCATCGGTGTATAAGCCGCAGGGTTCAAAGTGTGAGAAAAAAGTAGCGGCTTATAGTCCGGAAAATACGGTAGTCTGTCTGCGTCTCCAAAGCCATGAAGTTGAAGTTTTCAAGTTAACAGCTACCCTTTCTCTTTAGTTCAGTAGATGATACAAATGATACTAGTGAAGGTCTATATGGAGTGGCGCATTACCATGACATCACAAGGTGCATCAGAGTGTTTTCTGTTTGAGAGAAGAACAGGATATGCAGGGTTTGTGTGTTAAACGTGTGAATGAAACAACACAACTCCAGGTGTGTTTTTGATGAAGAAACAACATTAGAACACAAATCAGAAAATATTGTAACTTTAAATGACATTACTTTAGACTCATTGTACAATGAGGACAATTTGTACAATGGGCAGATGGCCGTACAAGTCGAAAGAACATTACAGCAATAATTAATGACGATCTCGGTTATTGTGTGGAAAAATATAACATGTTTAATGTTTAATTTCTTCTTTGTTTGCAGTACCGACCGGCGGGTTACATTGCCACAGCGCAGCAATACCCAGGACCAGCGGGCACAGCGGGCTTCTACCCTGGCACCAGTCCAGCTGAATACAACAACTTTGGTAAGAAGGACTTACAGTAGACATACAGAGAAACAGCTTTCACATGTAATGTGATCCTGATCTACACTTGGTTTAGTCCTAGTTTAGTTCTAGTTTTGTCTTAGTTTAGGCCTAGTACTTGGTTTGTTCCTGGTTTAGACGTGATACTTAATTTGATCCTGTTTAGTCCTAGTTTAGTCCTAGTTTTGTCCTGATCGTTGGTTTGGTCTGGGTTTGGTCCTGGTTTGGTCCTGGTTTAGACCTGATACTTTACTTTATTTTTATTATTTTATTATTACATTTTTCCTTGCTTAGTCCTTGCTTAGTCCTAGTTTAGTCCTAGCTTAGTCCTGGTTTACAGTAGAGCTGACATATTTGATATGGTCCTGGTTTAGTCCTTGTTTAGTCCTGGTTTAGTCCTGACATATTTAATTTTGTCCTAGTTTAGTTCTAGTTTAGTCCAAGTTTAGTCCTGATACTTGGTGTGGTCCTGGTTTAAACCTGATACTTGATTTGGTCCTCACTTAGTCCTTGTTTAGTCCCAGTTTAGGCCGTACATATTTGATTTGGTCCTAGTTTAGTCCTGGTTTAAGTCTTGCTTTAGTCCTGGTTTAGTCCTGACATATTTGATTTGGTCCTACTTTAGTCCTGCTTTAGTCCTACTTTAGTCCTGCTTTAGTCCTGACGTCTTTGGTCCCGGTTTAGTCATGATCTACACTTGGTTTGATCCTGGTTTAGCCCTAGTCTACTCCATGTTTAGTCCCAGTTTTGCTGTGGTGTGTGTTCAAGGGTGAACACAGCCTGTAAGGAATATTTAAAGCAAACTAATTCTTCTTTCAAAATTAAGTAATGCTTCAAACGCTTGCTTCAAGAAATTCCCGCTGTAGGAATGCATTCAGACTTCATCTTTCTTGAAGTTGGAGTTTTAATAAAGGATAAAAGACGCACAAGCTTATCCTTGGTTTGTTTTGACTGTGGGGTCCTTCACTTAGATTAAACCTTGGTTATGTAATGATAGAAATGCCTTAACAGAATTGTAGATTATGTATTAAACTTGCAAGTAAAAGTTCCACAACCTTTCTATCTTCATGGAGCCTAAACCAGACCAAGTTACAGGTCAGATCTGTGGAGAGGTGACCCCACTCACAGTCAGAATGCCTGTTTTTCTAGGTATTTTTGAGCTTTAAAACCACCTGTAATCGAATAAATGTAAAGTAGAGCTGTTTAATGTCATACTGTGGAACATTCCAGGCACAGCAATGACATCTATAGAAACAAGCACAGTGCGCCTTTGTCTTTTTAATCAATTTGAAGTCCTGGTTTAGTCCTGATACTTGATTTGGTCCTGGTCTAGTCCTGGTGTAGTCCTGCCATCCTGCTATTGATATAGTCAATATAGTAATTATCATGACAGGCCTAGAGTATATATTGTATTGTGTTATTTACAGTTTTTTTTGCTCTCAGGAAATGTCTCTTGGTACACGTGGTCTTAGCTCTTCCATGTTCCCCACGCTGATGCCACATGTTGCTTTCCCGTATGCTACCACACCCTCTAGAGGTGGCTGCGCGTTAGTGCGTCGAAGGGAGCTGAACTCAAACCTGCTGAACCCTGCGTTTGGCATTTGAGCTATGCACCGTCTTTGTTTGAACTGCAGCGCTAACAGCAGGACCCCAGGCCTCAGCGCAGACCTGCTAAAACTCTGTCCAGTTAGCCAAGATTCAGACTTAGATTTAGTTTTTTTTTTTTACTTAAAGAAATAAAACCAAAACTGATCATAAAAGTATACTGACAATGCATTTCTCGTGTAGAACCACCAGATAAACCACCAATTCAATCAACTTCTAACTTCTAATTTAAGTTACTTTTCTGGTGGAGGTTCTGTCAAATGCTCGTCTCCATGGAGATGTTATTGCTTTGCCTGGAATGTTCCATGGTATGACATTAAACACATCTATCCAGCATTTATTCATTATGGGTGTTTCTATTGCACAAACATACAATAATTCTCTCTGTGAATATCATTGCCTCTCCTCAGATCTGACCTGTAATGTAGCAGGTGGCGGACCGTCCACCAAAAAAAGCTGCGCAATGCACCTTTAAGTAGACTCTTACAATTTTGAATACTGTAGGAACTCAAAATTAGATTCAAAGTATACATCTTGGAAGCTTGCAATGTATACTAAATCTAAAAATACTTTGGTATTTTTGTATAAAGGTACACTATGTAACTTTTTTGATTAAGGAGTGGGACCTGCTTATCTAAATGGAAATGCTGTTGTAAAATGTTTGTATTAACAAGCTCTACATGATCATGGTGTTTTTATTTCGCTATTTTGTCCGTAAATCTTTCTTTTCCTAACATGGAACTCTGCTCCAAATTGGCCCCTATAAATGCTAGCCTCGTGAGCTTCATTTGACTGGAGACGAACACTATGGGTGACATCGCACTCTCTTTGTCCACTTCTTTATACAGTCTATGGTCAGATCTCAGCGTCTGACCATCTGTCCCAGTGCAGTATTAAACTTATCCATCTTCATTTACTCAATAACGTGGGTTGTTGTTGACCTAAAAATGTGCATTCTTACTGTGAGTGGGCTTGCCTCTCCACAGATCTGACATGTAACCTGGCCCTGCGGCATCACTTGTAAATAAATACCGTATTTTCCGGACTATAAGCCGCTACTTTTTTCTCACACTTTGAACCCTGCGGCTTATACAACGATGCGGCTCATATATGGACGGATTATTCGTCTATGAACACAGCGGATGCGCGCGCAGCTTGAGTGCAGAAAGCGCCGCTGAACACTCGCTAGCGCTGTTGTCAGCACTAAAACAGTTTATCGCTGCGTGATAAAATAAGTTCTGCTGCTAAATGAACATTAGTGAGTGGGATACGTCTTAATGACCCGTATGTGTTAAATGCAGGTGAGGCGTAAATGACAAGACGAAACGTCTCAAACTTCAGTAGCTGGATATCCGCTCATACATGATCGGCACAACTAACCCCGACCCCCGGGAGAGCCTGAAATCCTGTTGAAATCCTACAAGACACTGACATGATCCCAGACAGGACAGCGGCTCTTTCTGCTCGAGACATGCGCTGTAGAGCGCCAAGTGACGGGGCGCAAGAGCGAGACAGACAGGTGAAGAGATGATGTGCTGAGGAAGATGCTCGTTTGATTTTGTTTTGAACAGTTATTTTGTGCTTCATGCACACACCCTCCTCATGGAAAACATACGAAGAAATGCATATGATGCAGCTTTGAAGTTAAAGACAATTGATCTGTCGAAAAAGGAAACAGCTGCTGCACGTGAGCGCGGCATCGATGAGTCGATGGTGAGACGTTGGCGACGGCAGCGTGACGAACTGACTCAATGCAAAAAGACGACAAAAGCTTTCAGAGGCAATACAAGCAAATGCTCCGAACTTAAAAACTTCTTGAAGACGTGGACACCTGCGGCTTATAGACAGGTATATATATGTACAAAAATAAAATTCTTTGAAAATTTAGTTGATGCGGCTTATATTCAGGTGCGCTCAATAGTCCGGAAATTACGGTACATTCAAAATCGAAAATCCAGACAAAGCATTAACAGCTCTAAGGACACAAGCACGTAACGGACCTTTCACCGGAAAAGTTACACTGGGCACCTTTGATTATTATTGTTTCTTGGTTTTATTTTTATTTATGTTATTTTTATTTGCCTGGAGTTTGTCTCATTCACACATGTTTAACACACAAAGCCTCCTTGTTTTGGCTGAGTTCTTCTCCCAAACTAAAAATACTCTGTTCCACCATGTGATGTCATGTGGAGATGTAGATGGCCTAATAATACAGGATTACTGAAACACGTGTGAATGAAACAAAACAAAACACAACTCCAGGTCTGTTTTTGAGGAGGTAACAACATTCTAACATGGCTAAAAACTCACAAGAGTCAGTTTTGTCTAATATTTGGCCTTTAAATGGAAATACCGCAATTCACATGACGAAAATAAGACCACATGACCCAAACTAGTGTATCATATGACAATGAGACATGGTTCATTTTAACCTCGTCTCTCTAAATACATCAGCGTTGATAATGTTTTGGGAGTTTGTTTCCGTTTCTGGGATGTAAACACTTGGATTGAAGGTGAACGTTGTTGACCTTTTAGGGAAATGCCTTCTCCACATTCACCCCATCCATCACTACCTGCCACTGGGGCCACATTTGAGGTACTGCTGGAGCTGGAGGTTCAACTTTTTAGGAATACGTTTCTCTTAAAGGTGTACTGTGTAACTTTTCTGGTGGACGGTCTGGTCTGACACCTGCTTGTCTCCGTGGAGATGTAATTGCTTTGTCTACAATGTTTCACGGTAGAGATTAAACCTATCTATCTATCTATCATCATCATCATCTATCATAGATTACAGGTCAGATCTGTGGAGAGGCTACCCTATTCATGAAGAATTATTGTATTTTAGAACAATAGAAACACCCATAATTAATAAATGCTAGATAGATGTGTTTAATGTCATACCATGGAACATTCTAGCATTAAACTTTTCTGGTGGAGGGTCCCAGTATGGCATTAAACGTATCCTTCTTCATTTACTCGACAATATGTTTTTTTATTGGCCTAAAAACTTGCATTCTTACTCTGAGTGGGCTCGCCTCTCCACAGATCTGACATGTAATCTGGCCCTGTGGCGTTACCTGCTGTCTTCGTAGAGATAAGTGTAATGCCATACTGTGGAACATTCCTGGCAATATCGCCATGGAGAGAAACAGATGAAAAAGTTATACAGTGCACCTTTAACGCTTTCACCTGGGGCTGGGACATCTTAAATAATATATTATTTCAACATATTTGACAATTATTTGAATTTGTTGGTACACGTAGATTTTCACAACAGAAGATTTTTCTAAGGTGAGCTCCTCAGTTTGCCAATTAAAGGTGCACTGTGTAACTTTTCAGTTGGGGTCCGTCACCTGCTTATTTTATGGATATGCCATTGTTCTGCCTGGAATGTTCCACAGCTCTACTTTACATTTATTCAGTTACAGGTGGTTTTATAGCTCTAAAATACTTAGAAAAACAGACATTCTGACTGTGAGCGGGGTCGCCTCTCCACAGATCTGACCTGTAACTTGGTCTGGTTTGGTCTCCATGAAGATAGAAAGGTTTAATGCCATACTGTGAAACATTCCAGACAAAGCGATAACATCTCCATGAAGAAAAACATTTGACGGACCTTCCACCAGGTTACACTATGAACTTTTAATGACTATGATCAATTGCAATAAAGTGGGTTGTATGTAAATATATGTAAGTCCTCAATATCACCAAATGTCATACCAGGTTCAGATGACATTAGGAGAGCATGTTACAGTTAATACCTTAAAGCAGCTGTACCTGATTTCTTTCAGGTAATAAATTACAATTAGCTTCGCCCCAGTACAGATATATTGTTAAAATATATCTGTACTGGCTGTCTGCATTTAATTATAGAGCATTTCTTTTATCTGTGAACCAGGAAGTAAGGGCTGCCATGCTGTTAACGTGCTAGTTGTCATTAGCATCATTGTTATTATGCTTTTTTTTTTTTCTCCCGGTGTGAAAAACAAGCTCAATGCAGTTAAAACTTGGAATGGTAGGAATGTAGAAAGTGAGAAATACATTGACAGAACTACTTAATTGTTGTAGCAGTTTTCCTACATAAAGATCAGGTATAGCGTCTTGTATTCATCTTGTAAATCTGTATTTTTTTCTTAATTTAAAATTCCATATTGCAAAGAATTGACTGTTTTGAGCTTTAAGCCAAGTTATAATGTTGTTACCTCCTCAAAAACACACCTGGAGTTGTTTTGTTTCAGTCACACATGTTTGAGTAACACTTTATTATTAGTCTGTCTACATCTTCCAAACTCAGTGCTCTGTTCCACCTTGTGATGTCATGAAGTGGTAGTTTTCCGGTTAACAGCTACCTTTTACCTTTTGTTTAGTAGCGATTGGAAATTCCAGGTCTGAAATCATCCATATTATTCCAGTGAAGGTGTATGGAGTTTAAAAACACAGTGGAGCACTTCCCGTATTACCTCAGGACAGTGTTTTCTGTTTGGGAGAAGAACTCTCTGCAGGTTTTGTGAGTTAAACATGTGAATGAAACAAAAAAAACTCCAGGTATGTTTGTGATGAGGAAACATTATAACATAGATCATAAAATAGTGTAAAATGGGCCCTTAAATTTTGTACAAAGTAACCAAATCACACAGTATATCAAATTATTTGATTTAATGCTTAACCTGCTGAACAACTTGTCCACATACATTTTGCAACCTTCTGTTTAGAACTTAAACTTTATTGATTTGGACACAGTAGCTCACACATCACAATATATTATAATAACAAAGAGCAGAAATATAAATGGTAATAAATTCAAAGTAAGTAGCAAAAATAGCAGGAGGCTAGTGTCAAGAAGCCAGCCTCTTGCGTTCCTCCACCTCTTCCTTGCCCTTTAAAGGTGGATTGTGTAACTTTTCTGGTGGAGGGTCTGTCAAATGCTTTTCTCCGTGGAGACGTTATTGCGTTGTCTGGAATGTTTCACAGTATGGCATTAAACCTTCCTATCTTCATGGAGCCCAAACCAGACCAAGTTACAGGTTAGATCTGTGGAGAGGCGACCCAACTCAGTCAGAATACCTGTTTTTTTGGGGGGTTTTTTAAGGTATTTTTGAACTATAAAACCACCTGTAATTGAATAAATGTAAGGTAGAGCAGTTTAATATCATACTGTGGAATTCTAAGCAGAGCAATGATGTATCCATAGAAACAAGCAGGTGATGGACCCCCAACCAAAAAGTTACACAGCGTACCTTTAAGTGTGTAAGCCCTGTCACTCCAAATAGTCCTTTTCACTAGAAGTCAGGTTAAAAAAAATCACGCCCCCCGTGTACCAAATCCTGGTTCGCTCAGACTCTGGTGACAGGATATTTTTAAGACGCCCACCCCTACAGTTGAGTCATCTGGTTCAACTGACCCTGTCCAAACAGAGCACCCCCTCCCTTCTCCCTTTGTAACTGCAGCAGCGTCTCCTATCCCCCATCTCAGAGAGGAAATGGGAGCCACCTGGAGCCATACCAAGGCTAATCACATTTGTAATCGTGGTTAAAGAGTTTAAACAGTTTTATATTTATAATGAAATGAATTTTTGTTTATCTGTATTACAAGATTATTTCACAAATTGATCACTCCACTGAAAATGGCAAATTCAAACTCGTATTGAACCTTCAACAACAAAAATTCTGGAGGGGGAAAAAAAAAATTAATTAAAATTATACTTTTAATGCAGTTTTGATGACACACACCCCAACTACTTCTCCCTAAAGCATGCTATATATAAGATTAAAAACCACTGCGTTTTTTAGCCGAAATAATAAACTTTTATTGCACTGAAAAAGCTGCATCCTCACTGTGAGCGGGGCTTGCGTCTCCACAAACTTGACTCATATTTGACCCGGAGAATGGCCGCCTCCTGCTTGTTTCCATGGAAATGCTGTTCCTTTGGCCATCATTTTCCACACTATGGCATGAAACTTATCTATCTCCATGGGGCATTTTCCGAAGTATGGCTTTAATTTTCTATTTCCATGACAGGCTACTGTACATTAAAAAAAAAAAAAAAAAAAAGTTAAATTGCAAAATTATATACAGCAAAAGGAACCACCAAACATTAATCAGTAATCGTAATGGTGCCTTTTTTAAAAATTATATATATATATTTTTTTGTTTATTAAGCAATTAGACATAGCAAAATGTATTGAAAAGGATACAATACTTATTCATTTAATTCAGTGTCATAAAGTTAAACATACAAAAATGAATGCAGAGGAGCAGAAAGAAGCGTTATCTTATGTGTACAATACAACACATTGTTATGGTTTGGCTGCTCATAGAGAATAAGTAGTAGTAAAAGATAAAGTTACCACAACGAGTGATACCTAAACCGCTCAGCCAATCTCAGCCACAATCTGCAGAAAAAGTGAAAGGCGAGGGAGGACTGAGGAAGGTCAGGGGGCGGAGCAAAGCACAGAGACGCTGGAAGAGGCAGGACTCCACATTAAAAGCCCTCATTCTGCTCGGGCACCTGTACAACTGACAGGCAAGTCTGGAGAGGGGGTCCCCACTCTGCCCCCTCTCTTTCCCTCTCTCTGTCAGTTTAGTTTTACCTTTCAACATGGGAAACCGAGCCTCTCAGGAGCAAGATCAGGAGGACGATGAGGGTAGGTGGTCTGGTCTATGCTTCTTCTCACCTCCCTAAAAACTAACCTCCAGTTTCTAAGACATCTTGACATTTGAACTATCAAGACATTGCATAAAATAAAGTCTTGGCAAACTTTCGGGGGTTCAGGTTCGCCCTCCCCTTCTATCTCCCTTTTACCTTCGCTCCCTTTCACCCTGGCGCACGGTCTCTGCTGTGGGTTTTTGACTATATTTAGGCCGTGCTGCGCCTGGTCAACAATGCAGACTCAGTAATGTGAGTTAGACTGAAATGCATGCAGAGGGGGAGAGAGAGGGAGAGCTCACCGGGCAGGAAAAAACAGCCAGGCCTTCGCAGAAAAGGGGAAAATAAAAGACGATTTACTAGTCGAATCTGGTCGAAGACCTTTTTCAAAATGGGCTGTCACTAGTTGCAGCAGGTAATGTGTCAAATATAACTGCTGGCTTGTTGGCGTCGTCTTTAATTCTGTTCTTTTTCTTCTTCTTTCTTTGGAAATATTTTGAAAAAGAACTGCTTGTGTATAGCCAGACCTCTTGGGAATACAGTTTTGCAAAGACTCCTATAGACTGCTCCGTCATTGCATGCAGAGTCTACCTATGGTGTTGATACATGACTGCTGTGAAGCAAGGGGTGGAAAAAAACACAAAAATATGCAAGATTTATGGAAAAAAATGCACCTCCAATATGACTTGTCATGTTTGGTTACTGGGTGTGATTGGAGGAAAGGGCAAAATGCGCACAGCTTAGAGGTATGCAAGCTCTTTAAGGAAAGGAAGTCTGCTGTTTACGTCTTACAAAAATATTTAAAACTACTTGATTATCTTGGTAAACGCTTTTGTGAACTGTCTTTTTGATAAGTTAGGTTTAGTTCAAACAGTGATACAAAGCAGTCCTCGCCAAATCCGTGTTTTGGAATTTAGAACTCAAACTATGCCGACCATCTTCTGTTATATCTGGTCTTTATTTACTCAGAGTGACCCCAGTGACCCAGGTCTCTGTCACACTGCGCTTTTTAATGTGCGACAGGAATTGTGAGATAAACATGGTTTGCAGATGTTGGCAAAGAATGTTATATTTCACTTATTTAAAAAGGAATTAAAGCTGCACTATGCAACTTCTAAGGTGGAGGGTCTGCTACTTGCTTGTCTCCATGGAGATGTTATTTCTTTGCCTGGAATGTTCCATTGAGCACATCTCACTTGCATTTGTTCAATTGCAGGTGTTTTATAGCTCAAAAATCTTAAACAAACATGATTTCTTACCATATGCAGGCTTGCTTCTCCAGAGATCTGACCATTAACCTGTCTCCAATGTGATTATCAAGTTTATCTCCATACTGTGGAATAATCAAGGCAAGACAGTATTATCTTATAAAGCAGATCCTCCACCAGAAAAGTTACGCAGTGTACCTTTTAATGGATACAGAATACAAAAATATGTTATGGCTTTAACGGATTTTGCTTGAAGCTTCTGTAACTTGGTCTGGACAAATTTCACTGGGGGTTATTAGCACACCTAAAAATGACAAAAATGTTAAGTCAATTAAGTTTTCATAGAGTGGTATGCAGAGTGAAACGTGTATGTGCTGCTGCAGTCTTCAGTTTGTCCTGAAGCCTTTTTTCTTTAACTTCCAAAGATGCGTTTACACATGTGAATTGTATTGCTAAATAAAAAACTCTATTTTGCATCAGGCCAATTAAATAATAAAATGGAAAAAATAGCTATGTCCTGCTGTGGAAGTTCAATAATTTTTGTCAGTTATTTCTGAAAGTCAAACCCGCCTGAAAGCAGGTGGCGTACCTATCACCAGAAAAGTTACATGGTACACCTTTAAATCTGGAGTGAAATGTCATTATCCCAACTTAAGTTAGCCTTTATTGTCCTTCCTTTGCTCTCATTAGTCATATTTTTTTTCTTTAATTTTTTTGGTGCTTAATTGTCCTAGTAAACAAGATGTAGTATAGTGTATATGGGCAAATTTAATTTGCCCATAATTTAATTTAATTTAAATTCTGTGTGTATTACTATACTTGTATTAGTTTGTAAGTTCATATTTCAGTCTTTGTGTGAATTCTTCCAGACATGTTAACTTGAACAGAGTCGTCATTATTATTATTATTATTTGAATTATTACATTATTAAGACATAAATTGTTTTAATGTAATTTCAATGCTTGTCATAAAAAAATAAATAAATAAATAAATAAATGAGTAGTGGCTGGGTGCTCCCTTAGAGATAGGGTGAGAAGCTCAGTAACACGGGAGGAGCTCGGAGTAGAGCCGCTGCTCCTCCACGTTGAGAGGAGCCAGCTGAGGTGTCTTGGACATCTGTTCCAGCTGCCTCCTGGATGCCTCCCTCAGTAGGTGTTCCGGGCATGTCCCACCGGGAGGCCTCGGGGAAGACCCAGGACACGCTGGAGGGACTATGTCTCTCGGCTGGCCTGGGAACGCCTTGGGGTCCCCCCAGAGGAGCTGGAGGAAGTGTCCGGGGTGAAAGAAGTCTGGGAGTCCCTGCTTAGACTGTTGCGCCGGATAAGCAAAAGAAAATGGATGGATGGATATTTTTTCCATAATCGTGCAGCCCGAGTACAGTGTTCCTTCCAATAAAGACTAAACTAAAGTTGCACTGAACGAAATTACCAAGGACACCTCCAGCTCACTCACTCTCATTCCTCTTATCAACTTCAGACCTGCACAATTGGGTCATGTGTGCCCCCTTGCTTGTCTCCATGAATATGTTGGTCCTTTGGCCATACGTTTATGTCATATTGGGGAATATTATCTATCCCCATTTAGAATGTTTTTAGTATGGTTTTAACTATTTCCATGGAATCCTGCAACTGACACTCCACCTCCAGCAAGTTGCACAGGGTTAAAGGGGTGGACCTCCGGAACAGTTGTACAAAAGACCTTAAATCTTGTACCACTCTCTTCCACGTTAAAAAGACGCTTAAATTGGTAGTTTTCAGCTTATAGAATGTGATGATGTCGTACTCCCAGGTGGGGTTCGAGAGCGAGATTTCCCTATTGATTACGTTGTACTTTGCCGTGAAATATCAGAAAGGTAAATTCACAAATGTTGAATCCGGTATTTTCAATCTTTGACTAAACCCAAGAACTGACTGTATTGCTTCTAAATATTCTGTTTTAGCTGTGTTAATTAATATTGTCCTATAGAATGCTGTGATGTCATCTGAAAACCACCAGTGTTTAACTCTGGGCAGATACATGGATTATGATACTTAGTTTGTACAATACTTTACTTTATACTTTACTTTATACCTTGTTGTACTGTTACTCTCTTGTTTGTTTTGTCTTGATATACTTATGAAGATCATTTCAAGATGACACTATGACTATAAAGGAATAAAGGGTAGGCATAATGAGCTCAAGCTTCAGACCACGCCTTTTCGGTTTGTGTGCTTTAAATATGTTTATGGAATAATGTCAGAGTAAACCTTTGACCGAAATAAATCAATCAGTCAATTAATCAATCATGCACTGATACTGTGTGTGTCCCTCCTTCAGCTCCAGCGGGCGCGTACTACCCGGCGCAGCAGTTCCCCGCCTCGGTCCAGCCCGCCCAAGTCATCATCAACCCCGGACCCCAGCAGCAACAGCCCCCCCCACAGCCCCCTCAGCACATCCCCACCAAACGAGAACGCAAACAGGTACTGCCATTTTTGATTGATTCTTATGTTGTGTAGTCCACCAAATAACCAAATGAAACGCATGAAAAGTCCTTGAAAAAGAGTTTGATCTCAACCACTGACTGTATAAAGAAGTGGGCTAAGGGAGTGTGATGTCACCCATAGCGTTCGGCTCCAGTCAAATGAAGCTCACAGAGGCTAGCGGTTATAGGAGCGAATTCAGGAATAGGAATTTATTTACGTTACATTAAATTGGCAAAATAAAAACACCAGGGTCATGAGGGTTAATACGAACATTTTAAGACCAAAATGACAAAGCTCACTGCAGCAGTTAGAGAGAGGGGCCACAATTTTTCAATAGTCATATACACATACATATATATATATAGGCCATCTCAAAAAATTAGAATATCATGAAAAAGTTCAATATTTTTGGTCGCTTATTTCTGAAAGTCAAACCCGCATATTATATAGACTCATGACGCGTAGAGTGAAGCTTGAAAGCAGAAAAATTACATAGTACACCTTTAAATCAGGAGTGAAATGTCATTATCCCAACTAGAGTTAGCCTTTATTGTCCTTCCTTTGCGCTCATTAGCCATATTTTTTTTCTTTCAACTTTTTGGTGCTTAATTGTTCTAGTAAATAAAATGTAGTACAGTGTATAGTATTGTTCAGTCGTTCATCCTTGAAACATAACTTTATTTAAAATGGAAAATGTTTTATCAGCATTATTTAGTCTTTATCTTTGGTGCCTGTTGTCAATAATTTCATGAGAAAATTCCAGCTTGACACAGCTCTTAGTGACACAACTCTCTCAGTCATTTTACATGTGTCACGCTCACCTCCTTTAAAGGTCCTATATTACACAGAATGGACTCTTGTGAGCTCTGAGCCACGTTTAAATGTTGTTACCGCCTCAAAAACATTCCTGGAGTTGTGTTTTGTTTAATTTAATTCTGTATTATTAGTGTTAAACGTGTGAATGAAACAAAACACAACTCCAGGTATGTTTTTGATGAGGAAATTATATTAACATTATAACATAGATTAGAAAATAGTGCCTCCTGTGGGCTCACCACCTGCAGAGGGGTTCATAGGGGTCTGGGTCTGGTGCACAGAGTAATGGGCAGCGTGCTGCCCCCGCGACCCAGCCGGATTAAGCGGGAGAAAATGGATGGATGGATGGATAGAAAATAGTGCAATATTTGAGCTTTGGAGATGTAGACAGACTAGAGGTGCGCGATATATCGATTAAATCGATTAATTCGAATTTACAGTTCAGAACGATGTGTTTTTATGAAAATCGATTTTTTTTTATTATTAGTATTATTTTTTACACGCGAGCGTCGAAAGCGGAACTAATGCGCTGCAGCGCTCTACACGGGTAAGTTAGCGGAGCGGAGGAGGTGTTGTATTTTTCTGCTACGACTGACCTGTGGTCCAGCCGAACGATGCAGCCCTACTTGAGTTTAACGGTACATTTTGTTAATAGTAGCTGGGCGATGCGAAGCGTTTGTCTGCAAACAGTGTATTTTCCCGAGGATCACAAGGGGGGATTAATCGCGCAAGGATTGAAAGATGCTTTCACTTCGTGGAAACTTGCAGAAGACCGACTCATCTGCATGACAACAGACAGCGGCAGCAATATGATCAAAACTTTCTAAAAGTGTTTACAATGGCCTGGTCTGCCATTTCACTTACAAGTATGTTTTTTGCTTGTCAGATTGCACTTTAACCCTAAATAAAAAAAAAAAGAATAAAGTTAAAACTTGTTTTGAGCCATTTATTTGTCATCTGTTATTTGTTTTTGAGTAGGGCAGAGAAAAATCGATTAAAATCGGAAATCAGATTTTTTGTAAAAAAAATCTGAGATTTTATTTTTAGGCCATATCGCCCAGCTCTAAGACAGACTAAGAAAGCAGGGTTACTCAAACATGTGTGAATGAGACAAAACACAACTCCTTTAGACCTTTAAGAAGACATTTCAGTTCAGCGTTTCAGTGTTAGTTGGCCAATTTTGAAAGGTTGGTAAGTTGAAAAAAAAAAAAGGGAAATTTACAGGAAGTAGAGAGTTCTAAAACATTGGTGACATCACGCTAAGTAGAATTCTATCCAAATGTTTAGCACAATTTACACAAAAGAAACATTTTTCTGATACTTTATATATTATTTCAACAAACTAAATGTGTTTTCTTCTATTTTTATTTGTTAAATAATTATTTTTGTGTACATTAGTGGAGTTTTAGACCACTGTATAAGATGGTTGCTAGGTAACATTTTTGGAATTCCCTAGCATGATATCATAATTTCCAACTAGAAAGTAAAATTTTAAACCTAAAAAGTGGCCAAAATGGGAAAAGTTTAATCTTAAATGTAAGTTTTTGTAAAATGAGTAGTCCAACCTGTCATAGACACTTGAAGTCATCCTTAAAAGTGTAATTTGTAACTTTTCTGGTGCTTTTCTTCATTTAAATGTTGTTACTTTGTCTGGAATGTTTCACAGTATGGCATTAAACCTTTCTTTCTTCATGGAGACCAAACCAGACCAAGTTACAGGTCAGATCTGTGGAGAGGCGACCCCGCTCAGTCAGAATTCCTGTTTTTCTGGGTATTTTTGAGCTGTAAAACCACCTGTAATTGAATAAATACCGTATTTTCCGGACTATAAGCCGCTACTTTTTTCTCACACTTTGAACCCTGTGGCTTATACACCGATGCGGCTAATATATGGACGGATTATTCGTCCATGAACACAGCGGATGCGCGCGCAGCTTGAGTGCAGAAGGCGCCGCTGTCTGTGCGGTGAACATGGGTTAGGGTTAGTTAGAACACTCGCTAGCGCTGTTGTCAGCACTAAAACAGTTTATCGCTGCGTGATAAAATAAGTTCTGCTGCTAAATGAACATTAGTGAGTGGGATACGTCTTAATGACCCGTATGTGTTAAATGCAGGTGAGGCGTAAATGACGAGACGAAACGTCTCGAACTTCAGTAGCTGGACATCCGCTCATACATGATCGATACAACTAACCCCGACCCCCGGGAGAGCCTGAAATCCTGTTGAAATCCTACAAGACACTGACATGATACAAGACACTGACATGATACAAGACACTGACATGATACAAGATAGGACAGCGGCTCTTTCTGCTCGAGACATGCGCTGTAGAGCGCCAAGTGACGGGGCGCAAGAGCGAGACAGACAGGTGAAGAGATGATGTGCTGAGGAAGATGCTCGTTTGATTTTGTTTTGAACAGTTATTTTGTGCTTCATGCACACACTCTCCTCATGGAAAACACACAAAGAAATGCATATGATGCAGCTTTGAAGTTAAAGACAATTGATCTGACTGTCAAAGGAAACGGAGCTGCTGCACGTGAGCGCGGCATCGATGAGTCGATGGTGAGACGTTGGCGACGGCAGCGTGACGAACTGACTCAATGCAAAAAGACGACAAAAGCTTTCAGAGGCAATACAAGCAGATGCTCGGAACTTGAAAACTTCTTGAAGACGTGGACACCTGCGGCTTATAGACAGGTGCGGCCTATATATGTACAAAAATAAAATTCTTTGAAAATTTAGTTGATGCGGCTTATATTCAGGTGCGCTCAATAGTCCGGAAATTACGGTATAAGGCAGAGCTGTTTAATGTCACACTGGAACATTCCAGGCAGCGCAGTGACAGATCCATAGAAACAAGCAGGTGACAGACCCTCTGCTAGAAAAGTTACATAATGCACCTGAGGTAGGCTGAAGTGGCTGCAGTAGATATCTGTGAACATGACCTTAACTTGCTCCTTGGGCACTGCCACATAAGCTGTCAGTGTAGAGTTTCCTTTGCTCTCTGAACTGTTGCGTAGTTCGTGTTTCTTGATCTGTTTATGTCACACACACACATAGTCCAAGTGTTTTTTACATCGTCTTATCTTTAAGTAAGACGATTATAACCACGCCAATATATCCTGCTAGCTTGACATTCCCCTATCCCCATTACGGCTCAGCAATTTGTGAATTATATTACATTTTGTTGTTATTTTTTATATTTTTAAATACAAGTTTAATTGGATCTATTTCTTTTTTTCAAGATTACTATTTCAAGAGTATTTTTTCCCCAATCCACATTTTGTCCGCGTCCAGGAACATTAAAGGGCCCATATTACGCTATTTTCTGATCTGTGTTATAATATTTCCTCATCACAAACATACCTGGAGTTGTGTTTTGTTTTGTTTCATTCACACATGTATACCACATAAACCCTGCATATTTAGGCTAAACAAAAACCCTCTGTTCCACCTGGTGATGTTATGCGGTGATGCAGGAAGTGCTCCACTGTGTTTTTAAACTCCATACACCTTCACCAGAATCATTTGGATCATTTTAGCCCTGAAATTGCCCGTTTCGACTGTACAAAAGGTAAAAGGTAGCTGTTAACTTGAAAATGACCGCTTCAGGTAATAACATGATAACACGGCTAAACCCTCACAAGAATCAAATTTGCGTAATATAGGACCTTTTAACATATGAGTGAGAATTCTGCAACTGTTTGTAGAGATCTTAACTGCAGGGTTAGCAGTTTTATTACAGACCTCATGGAGACAGGATATGTGGTGCTTCACGCAGGACATTATATCACCTTTTTAAAATTGCCAACCTTGCAATACTGGCAAATGGAACAGGTTTGCTTGTTTCTTTCTTTTCCTTTTGTACATTTCACTTGAACTTGATCTAGTTTTGAGCGAGTCCTGGTCCAGTGCTTATCACAGATTGTATTTCCTGTTAATTCCTTTTCTATCAACAGCGTTTTTTGCCGTGTTCCTTGCTAGTGCCCTATCTTGTCTGATCTCTGAAGCTAAGCAGGGCTGGAGCTGGTTAGCGCTTGGATGGGAGACCGAGGGGGGATTACCATGTGTGGGACAGCAGTGTCTCTAGTTCTTACTGTTGTGGTGTCCTTAGGCAAGACACTTTCCCATATTCCACTTGCATGAACGCGTCTGGAAAAGCACTGTGTAATTCTTGAATTCTTGTGCATCATTCGTATTATTTAATGAAGATGGTGGTATATTTAAAAGCCCCATATTATGCAAAATTGTCTCTTGTGAGCCTTAAGCCATGTTGGAATGTTGTTACCGCCTCAAAAACATATCTGGAGTTGTGTTTTTTTAATTTACACATGTTTGACTACTTCTTTATCTTTAGTCTGTTTATATCTGCAAAGCTTAAAATACTCTGTCCTACCTTGTGATGTCATGAAGTGGTAATTTTCAATTTAACAGCTATCTTTTACCTTTTAGTTCAGTCGAGATTGGCAATTCCAGGGCTGAACTTATCTAAATTATTCTAGTGAAGGTGTATGGAGTTTAAAAACACAGAGGAGCACTTCCTGCATTACCACATGACTTTACAAGGTGGAACAGAGTGTTTTCAGTTTGAGAGAAGGACCCCTGCCTAAAATATGCAGCATTTATGTGTTAAACATGTGTGAATGAGACAGAATACACCAACCCTCTCAGTCTTCGACCTACATATTGCCTGAATACCTGCGCTCTTTTATGGGGAGCTTGGTTCTTATCAGTGCCTGTGGTCGTCTGGGGAGGACTTTGAACTGCTCCTCTGGGCCCTGACCCCAGCTCCAACACAGTCTGTCACACAACCCACGCAAGTTCAACAAATGTGTCTCTAAATGAGCTCTGAAAAGGACAGACAACTGACACAACTGGTTTCAAAGGGGAGACTTTTGATACACATGGCAGCAGCAACTTACTATGATATAATAATACAGTAATAACTGGGTGCATCCATAGGTGTGTCTTCCCTTTTTCCGTGTATTTGTCTTGTTCCTGTGCAGCTATATGGTATTGTATAAGAAGTGTACGCTTAGCATGCAAGTTGACAGCAAAACTCTGCTCTGGCCTCTGAAAGTTCTGAAAAGCGCTTATAAACTTGCGGTGACTAATTAGGATGTTCAGAATGCATAAGATAAGTGAGGAATGACCTGGACCACTGCAAACAGTTTAAAATGAAGTAAATAGATCCTGAGGAAAGTTTTGTTGCAGCAACATTTCCACTGAACTTCTCAGTGGCATTTGTTTGTCAGTCAAAGGTCTTAGTGCAGTTTAACAGGAGGACTGGGCAGGTATGGTCAGCAGATCTGTGTAAGGGCAGTTTGAAGCGAGGAACAGCCCCCAGGACAAAAGTGTCCCTCCTCTGTGTCCTCTGTGTCCTGATGCCGTACTCTTACTCTGCTCTGTTTCAGTGCAAATAGTTCTGTTACATCAGGTACAGTACCTTTAACTATTTGAAACTTTGACTCGTCGAAACAAACGTAAACTCCCAAAAAATCTTGCTGTGACTTGAATACATTATAATGATATTGGATTCTACAAGGCTACTTTTTAGTCCGCTTTATATGTCAAAGTTTGAAAGGTGCGTTGTATAATTTTTCTGGTGGAGGGTCCGTCAAATGCTTTTCTCCGTGGAGATGTTATTGCTTTGTCTGGAATGTTTTACAGTATGGCATTAAACCTTTCTATCATCATGGAGACCAAACCAGACCATGTTGCAGGTCAGATCTGTGGGGAGGCAAGTCCACTCAGAGTCAGAATGCTTAGTATTTTTTGAGTTAGAAAACCACCTGTAATAGATTAAATGTAAAGCAGAGCTGTTTAATGTCATACTGTGGGACATTCCAGGCAGAGCAATGATGCATCCATAGAAACAACCAGGTAACGGACTCCCAGCCAAAAAGTTACTTAGTGCACCTTTAACACAAACTTTAATGCAGAAAACTGAAATCTAAGAGAAACTTCTTTGCTCATTTCCATTTTAATCCTTTGGCATGTAGTCATCATTCTGGGCCTTCAGTGTTACTTCCAGATGTAGCATTCATTTGATGCTCGCTCTGCTTAAGTCACATTCTGTTCAGGCAGCTTCACTACTACCACTGTACTGGCTGTAATCTCAAGCCGTGTGCATGATCTTATGTCATGGTTATTGCCCCACAGTGCAAACATTTTACCCTTTTAGCCCCTCTCCTGCTCTCTACCACCAAACTGCATAAATCCAGTGAAAAAACGGCGAGGGGAGGGAGGGGAAGGGGGGGTGAACGACATGTCAGCACATAGCTCAGCTCCACGTGGCCATAGGTCCCCTCCCACTGCTGAGCGGAAGGGCTTACCAACCACTCTTCCTCCGGCTTCTGTCTCTCTCTCGCTCTCTGTCTTTCGCTCGCTCTCTGTCTCTCTCTCGCTCTCTGTCTTTCTCTTGCTCTTTCCTCTCGCTGTCTCTCCCTCTCTTTTCTCTCTCTCTCCCTTGCCCCCCGTCTCTCCGTCTGCCTCTATCTCACTCTTTCTGACCCCCCCCCCCGCCCTCCTCTCTCACTCTTTCTCTTTCTAGCCCTCCCTCTCTCCTTCTGCCCCCTCTCTCTCACTCTCTCTCTCTCCTTCTGCCCCTTCTCTCTTTTTCTCTCTCCCTCGCCCTCTCTCCTCTCTCTATCTCTCTTGCCACTACTAGAGGAGTGACAGCACTATCATGGAGAAAAGTGGGAGTTTCTGCTCGTGGCGCTAGTTCTTACAGATTTAATAAATGTTTTTTTTTTTTTTTTTTGCTCTTCCCATCCCGTGCCCCTCCTTCGCACACAAGGCCACAAGCCCTTTTAACTAAATGTTTCTGAGGGCGGGGGTGCACATTCCAATACCATTGCTTTACAAGGCCAGTCACTTTATGCTTTTTTCCCCCTCTCTCTCTCTGTCTCTCTCTCTCTCACTCACTCTCTCGCTCTCTCTCTTTCTGTTGTGAGAAAGTAGGGAGGGACAGTCAGGCTAGTTGGTAGTTAGCTCGTGCGCTGCTGTCAAGTTTTAAAACCCTAACCAGGCTGCCTACGGTGGTTCGAGTTGCAGTACCAAGATTATACCAGCCATGTTTTCACTTAGTTGAGTTTTGCGATGTCCAAAGTCCAGGCATTTGAACCAAAAGCCTCGCCATGATTGCTAATACCGGTTCTGGGGGCATTTTTTGACATACGTTTCGTCAGGTAAGACTCAGTTGTGAATTCAGTTTGCAACGTTGACAGAGAAGGAGAAGAAGGAGAGGGGAGGAGGCCTTGTTATGCTTGTAAAGTATGGAGTTTAGTTCCGCGGAGTAGGTGAGTAGTTGATTCTAGTTCATACCAGTTTAGTGACATGCGCTGACTACTTTGGGTAAGCATTTCGAGCGTGAGTGAGAGAAAAGCGGAGAATAGAAGACACGTGTTTGCAGTGGACACAGAGGCACTCCTTTTATGAAGTTTTTCCATTTCTTGCACAGTAGCAGCAGCAAAAGAAGAAGCAGCTTTTAGAAGAACGACTAAACATAGGAGACAGATACTAGTAGTTATAGTAGAATGAACCAAAGGCCAGATTCATACATGCAAACAAAATCTAAATTGCTTTTTGACTAGTCACATTTGGCAAAGTTGTGGTTAATTAGTTAAAAGTGCATTGTGCAACCTTTCTGGTGGAGGGTCCGCTACTTGGTTGCTTTCCCTGGAATGTTCCAGGATATGACATTATCATATCCATCTAGCATTTATTCATTACGGGTGTTTCTATTGCTGAAAAATACAATAATTCCTTCTGTGAATAGGGGAGACTCTCCACAGATCTGAACTGTAATGTAGCATACCGTCCAACAGAAATGCTACGCAGTGCAGTTTAATATAAAATCCTGTATTAATGAGGACTTATTATGGAGCGTGCTGATCTTGTAGAATAGAACAAGCTACAAATTTATGTTGCAGTGCATTGGATTTTTGTATTGGTCTGCACAGAAATGTTTTAAATGTGCAATATGAACTGAAACCTGTTTGGTTAATTAGTGTATTTCTAAAATTGTTGAACTGCCATGATTAAAGATCTTAAAGGGCCCAGATTGCGCTATTTTCTGATCTATGCTATAATCATAGACTGTAAATGGACATAGCTAACTCGCTAGGCGCTACGTTCCAAATAGGAAGTTCACATGCGAGCACTTGCAGCTCCTACTGACCTTGGCTCCCATTGACTTAAACTGGAATAATGTGGCCCCTCTCTGTAACTGCTGCTGTGAGCCTCATTTTGGTCTTAAAATGTTTGTATTAACCCGCTCTACATGATCCTGGTGTTTTTATTTTGCTATTTGGTCCATTAATAAATCTATTCCTAATATGGAGCCTTCCTGTAACCGCTAACATCACAAGCTTCATCTGACTGGAGCCAAACGACGTGGGTGACGTCACACTCACTTAGTCCACTTCTTTTATACACTACATTCACACATGTTGAATGTGAAGATGCTGAAAGACTAATTATGCAGGATTATTCAAAGATGTGTGAATGAAACGAAACACAACTCCAGGTATGTTTTTGACGAGGTAACAACATTATAACATGGCCAAAAGAATATAGGACCTTTAACTGTAAAGTCTCTACAGCACAGTTAGCAGTAGTGGAATTTGCATGGTGATCATTGCTGTTTGAGTCTTGACACCTTTAGTCAATACAAGACAGTGACAATAAGACGAGAGGAAGCCAAAGAATGTGACTTTGTCAAATTCCTTCAATTTTTTCTCACACTTTTGCACAAACACGCATTTCTCTGCTCTGTTGCCTAAGCTGTCTGCTCTCTCCTCCGCAGATCAGGATAAGAGACCCAAACCAAGGCGGCCGCGACATCACCGAGGAGATTATGTCTGGTGGGCGAAGTGGCGCAACTCCAACTCCACCACAAGTAAGTCAAAGCTGTATCAAAACTAGGGATGTAACAATAACTGAAATATCGTGATCTCGCATTGTTAAAAGTCTCTCAGTAATATTGTGGGCCGTCACAATATAATATAATATAATAATACCATTCTGACTGTGAGCGGGGTCGCCTCTCCACAGATCTGACCTGTAACTTCCGGTCCAGTTTGGTCGTGATGAAGATAGAAAGGTTTAATATCATACTCTGAAACAATCCAGGCAAAGCAATTACATTTTTGAAGTAAAAAGGTATTTGACGGGCCCTCCACCTTTAACAAAATATGAACACCTTTCTTAGACGTTTTGACGGGACTGTTATGACCGTTGATGTTTGAATACCTAGTGATTTTATTGTATTATTAATGTTATTATTATTAGATTTATTTGTATTTTATGTATGTCGTATGTAGGGTATCAAGAAGTTGCCGATATGATACATACCTCGATACACAGGCCACGATACGATGCGTACCTTGACACAGTTGGCTTTCGATTTGATACGAAAAATTTCAAATCAGTTCGATACGGTTCAATAAAAATAATGGCTAAATCAGGGCTGTGATACTAAAAGTCTTTGTTAAACCACTTCTTGTGCAAAGTGAATATGAAACCCACCCATTTCACTCAACAGTGAAAATGTTAAATGTGTTGCATAAACAAGTTTCCTTCCTCTAAACAAGCAACAAAACTGTGGCGCTGTAACAAAATAATTTGGTAAAATATATAAAAACAAATACTCTTGACGATATATCAATACAGCAGCCCACGTATCAATACTGTCTCATTGCATTAAACGATATATCGATATTTCAATATTTTTGCACACCCCTAGTAGTATGTGAGAAAAATGTAAATACTGAAAGAATAAATTTATAAGTAGTGTTAGAGCATTTGTGTTGTGAAAAGTACAATATTTGGTGGAACAGTATTTCTTTGGGGGTCAATATTGTTCTTTTTTCAACTGCTAGCATCGCGAGATTCATTTGAGTGGAGCCGAACACTATGGGTGATGTCACACTCCCTTACTCTTTATACAGGCTATGGATAGTATTTGAGCCATTTGTTATTCTGTTTACTCTTATTTTAGACTAGCACAATGCTTTATTTGTTTGACACTGTTTTAGGGTAAATGGAATAAAACCTTTAAAAGGAGGATTTACAATAATCCTATAATTGACAATATACCTAAGGCTGGGCAATTTAAAGGTCTCTTATAAGCTTTAAACCATGCTATAATGTTTCCTCCTCAAATACATACCCACAGCTGTGTTTTGTTTCATTCACACATTTGAGTAACCTTTTATTATCAGTCTGTCTACATCTCTGATGCTCAAAATGCTCTGTGATTGTCATGAAGCAGTAGTTTTCAAGTTAACAGCTACCCTTTACCTTTTGTTCAGTAGAGACTGGCAATTCCAGAGCTGAAATTATCCAAATGATTCTAGTGAAGGTGTATGGAGTTTAAAAACACAGAGGAGCACTTCTTGTATTACCACGTGACATCACAAAGTGGAGAGTGTTTTCAGTTTGAGAGAAAGACTAATTTAATCTAAATATATAGGGTTTGTTTGTGAATGAAAGAAAACACAATTCTGGGTAGGGTATGTTTTTGATGAGGAATCATCAACATAGATCAGAAAATTGTGTAAAATTGGCCTTTTAAGTTATAACTATATGTTTTATTGTGATAAACATAATAATAATAATAATAATAATAATAATAATATTATTATTATTATTATTATTATTATTATTATTATTATTATTATTATTATTATTATTATTATTATTAATAATCCTTGCTTTTCTTTTTATAGACAGCCATATCTGGATCAGAAGGTACAGCCAATGGTGAGAGTGCCCCAGTTGCTTCTGCGCCGCCTGTGGTCCGACCAGGTGAGCTCCAGCTGCCATTATTACTGTGTACTTGAGGATTACATGTCAGCATTTTAGACTTAGACAAACTTTATTGAGCCACAAGGGAAATGACTCGTCGCTCATACAGCACAATATATGATAATAACAAAGAGAGAAAATATAAATGGTAATAATACATTCAAAATAAGTAGCAAAAATAGTGAGAGACTGGTGTCAATAAGGCATAATTATATAACTGTACATGTACAAGTAAAAATAAAAATATACTATAATACAAATATATCTCAGGTATATAAGAGGTCGTAAGGGAAATACTGCAAAGATGAAATAATGATTCACAGGACAAAGGGTTATTTATGACATGTGGGTGAGTTGTTGTACAGTTGTAGGGAGTATTATCTGTTCCCTAAGGGTGAGTTGTTGTACAGTTGTAGGGAGTATTATAGTATGAATGTAGTCCTGTATCTCTCTATTGGAGAATGAGCTCCTCTGTCTCTCTAGAAGATACAGCTACAGCTAAGCTGATCTGTTTGTTTGTTTTGACCAAAATAAGCACGATACAGGCACAAAAAGCATTGATCAGAAATGAAAATATCTCTAATATGTAATAGAGTAGATATTCTTATTGTAAGTTGCTTGTAAATTGTATTGAAAAATGATATTGTAAAATGAAAGGCATTGTTACATCCATGTTCAGTGCTTTGATATGAACTAGAGTGAACCATGACGTTTGTAAGGGTTAGGATTCTCTGTGATGCCAGTAGACAATGCGTTCTTTACATTTCCAATTTTTGATTAGCTGAGAATTTATTTAATTCACCGGTAAATGGAAATCCTCATTTAGAGATTATTAAATCATATTTTAGACTCCAGTCTTGTTATAGGCCTAGTTTAGATGAAGTGGTTCTCAGAAAGCCACATTTTTTCCTAGCGCTACGACTGTTACTCAAAGGTGCACAGTGCAGTTTTTCTGGTGGAGGGTCTGTCATCTGCTTGTGTCCATGGAGATGTGATTTATTTGCATGTGATGTTCCACAGTACGACATTAAAATTAGTTGATAAGCAGGTGATGCCAACAGGCCAAGGTCATGTCAGATCTGTGGACAGGAGCTCAGTAAGAATCCATGTTTTCATTATATTTTTATCACTTAAAACACCTGTAATTGAATAAATACAAGGTAGATAGTTTAATGCCACACTGTGAGACATCCCAGGTAAATAAGTAACATCTTCACAGAGAGCCTCAACTAGAAACGTCACATGGTGCACCTTTAAAGGGCCCATATTGCGCTGTTTTCTGATCTGTTATCCTTTTGTTTCCTCATCAAAAACATTCCCGGAGTTGTGTTTTGTTTTAATCATATTTTTAACACACAAACCCTGCATATTTAGTTCTTCTCTCAAACAGAAAACGCTCTGTTCCTCCTTCTGATGTCATGTGCCAGTACAGCTAGTGTTCCACTGTGTTTTTAAAGTCCATACACCTTGGCTAGAATCTTTTGGATAATTTCAACCCTGGAATTTTCATTATTATTAATACCGTACTGTGAAGCTTTCCAGGCAAAGCAATAACATCTCCATGAAGAAAAGCATTTGACAGACCCTCCACCAGAAAAGTTACACAATGCACCTTTAAAGCTCACAAGAGTCAATTTCACATAATATAGGACCTTTAACTATAATTGTCTTGTGTTTGTACAGATGATCGAGGGAAACCTACGCCACCTCCTCCGTCGAAAACTCCTGAGCTCTGTAAGCCCTGTCCTGACAATAACACTATCCCCTCTGTATCTGACTCTGAAGACCCCCCCCTCAGCGCAAACACCTCACTTCCTGTTTCGGACATAATGGATGCCCCGCCCCCTGCCCCCCGGGACCCCACCCCCCCTCTACAATCAGCCCCCGAAATCCCTGCGTACCCTGCGCCCTTACCTGACCCCATCCCATCCGCACAAGATGAACAGAATGCCTCCGAATCTGAAGAAGAAGAGGAGGAGGAGGAGCAAATGGAGGAGGAGTTGGAAGACACCGTCCCTTCGTCGAACGGTGTTGTAGGGACTGAAAGACTTGCTGTAACAATGCCACAGAATCACCTTGAAGCTCCACTCGAGTCTCCCATTGCACAGCCAGAGGAGCTGTGCCTGCCCAACGGTCTGCCCCTGCCAGCGCCCCAGGACCCCGACGCACCTGCCGCCAGCACAACCGAGCGGGACGACAGCCCTATCGCAGAACCGGAAGTCACCCAACAGTCCAATAATGCACCCGAACCTGTCAATATCATACAAGCGCCCATTGCACAAAGTGTCCCACCAGATGATGAAGACTCTGAAGCAGCCCCCGAGCCTACAGCCGAACCTGAAATTCTAGAAGTCAAAGCGGAAATTCAAGAAACACTTCCCCCAGTCGCGTCAGAAGTTACAGAGGAAAAGACAGATGCTCCCGAGGTACAAGCTGAAGTGAAGGAGGAGAAAGAGGAGGCAAAAGCTCCAGTGGAGGCAGCCCCCGAGCCCGAGAGCATCCCAGAAACGGTGCCTCCTGCTCCCACAGTTGAGGAGAGAGAGGACACCCCACCTCCCCCCACAACCACGCTCGCGCCTGTGGAAACTACTATGCAAGGTCAGTCTGCTGCAGTGGTGGAAGAAGTACTCATGTCAACTTTTACTTAAGTAAAAGTAGAGATACTGGTGCAAAAAAAACACTAAAGTAAAAGTATCACATGAAAAATCTATCTATCTATTAAAGTTCCTGTTTAAAAATGTACTCAAACAGTAAAAAGTTAAAGTATTTTGCGCAGCTTTTGAGGTCTAATAAAGCTTCAAATATAGTGATTTTGATAAAGATTTGTGCTGAATTTTGTTCAGTAGAAACAACTGAATCAGTGCTTGTTTGATTTTTTAGCCGTTTTTATTTATATATTTGTGTTTGCTTAGACTATGAAAGTGTTAAAAATAAACCCTTCAGCCTTTTCAGCAGGTCTCAGACAATAATAAAAATACTTATACTTTTCAGTCTTGTTCAGAATTATTATGGAGTAGAAAGCACAGATACCTGCTCTCATGTGGTGAAGTAAAAGTAAAAAGTATCTTCTTTAAAATCTACCTAAGTAAAGTGCACATGCCTAAAATGTATACTTAAGTACAGTACTTTACTTTTACTTTATGTTCCACCACTGGTCTGCTGTACCACTTTCAATACTGTGCAGATTCAGTACTAATGGTCGATATGACAAAAACACATCACATTTTTTTCCTTCATATTGATCACGATTTTGGGGCTCAGTGTTTATTCATGTAAAAGTTTGGGTTATTTTTGTTCTAATACAATGGGATTTGAGATGTAGAAGGTTAAATAAGTCATATGGCTAATTACTGACAAAAAAGTACATTCTGTTACGTATTTGTTGCAGCTGAGGTCTTTTAATGTTACTGTCTATTTAAAAAAGGTTCCCTGGGATTCTCCTGCATTATTGTTATTGTATCAGGGGCATAAAGTAGTTTCAATATTATTGTTTATTGCAGTATATTTCCATAGTAGTATATCATGCTTAAATATGTGTTAGCGTGACAGGCCTATGCACAGCCCTAGGATAAACTATGGCTTGTATTATAGTGGTGGGAACTAATGATTTTTTTTCTCTGTTTTCAGCTGCTGTGTCTGTGCCAAAGAAAAAGAGGAAAATGAAGGAACTGAACAAAAAGGAAGCAGTGGGAGATCTCCTGGACGCCTTTAAGGAGGTACCATGGATGCTTGTGTTGTTTAAATAATAACAGTAATTATAGTTTTAAAATTATAATTACTGTTGTTATTATTTTAGAAATGGTTGCAACATTTATTCAGTGCAGTTCACAATCTCACTGAGGTTATAAATAAAGGCAGAGTTCACTGTGTTGCAGCAAGTGTTGTCACGAGACTAACATTTCAAACTCGATTTTGATACTAAAGAAGACTCGATACTCAATACCGATTCTGATGCCACAATGATAATAAATGAGTATCTAGATTTGATACTAGTTTTAGTAATGATTAGTGTTTGATTTTCGATACTTTTGACAGCCCTTGTTGCAACCTTAATATAAATAGAACAGTAACAATAGTATAATAGCATTACTTATTCAGAGGTACAATTTTATAGTTTTCAGAATTGCTAAGAAATGTGCTCTTTATTTTTAGCTTTAAGCTTAATGGAAATTAATCTACAAAATTAATACGACATTAATACAACATTTTACTACATCACACAAAAAAAAAAAATCAACATTTATTCTAATTATAACAAAATTCTCGTTTTAACATAGATCAGAAACAGCCAAAATGGGCCCTTTAAGAGCTTAAGCCCTCTCTCTGATCTGGTCTTGTCCCAGGAGCAGGTGGTGGTCAAACCTGAACCAGAGCCCATCGCCGCCCCCGAGTCCCAGGCCCCTGTGGCCCCTCCTGCCCCTGAGGAGGCGGAGCTCACCTGGGAGGACAAGGAGGACAAGCTGGACGCAGAGAACATCCAGCCAGAGCCAGTGAAGGCCGGCAGCACTGACAAGAAGTACCAGTACAAAGAGGGTGGGTCTTATCAGTGACTGTGGGGTTAATATGTCAGTTCCACTGAAGGTGTGCCGCTTTTCAGGAGAAGTTTGATAAGCAAATAAGCATGGTCACATGACAGGATTTTCTATTGGTGATTTCACAAATACTTTCAAATATTTCAGTCATTTTAAATGTACACTTTCAGTCAGTCAAAACATTTTTTATTTTTTCTTACTACTTTCTAAAAAGTTAACTATTTTTCAGCAAAGCAAAGGGTGGCTTATTTGAGGATTTAAGATAAGATAAGATAATCCTTTATTCGTCCCACAGTGGGGAAATTTCAATGTCACAACGCAAGTTTCAGAAAAAGTAGGAAAACAAGAGCACACATCAAAAACAAGATAAATAAATAATAATAAGTATTTACAATCACAATATTGTGTACAGTGCAGTGATGGACAGTGGTGGTTAAATAAATAAATAAGTAGCAGGTAGTGACTTTAAATAGTAATGCAGTATTAAAAAATATATTTAGTAGAGTTTATTAACTTTTTTTTCCCTTTCCTGCATAATTGCATCTATCTTACTTCATATATTTGAGGTCTCCTACATGTATATAAAAAGTAGTAAACATGTAGAAAAAACTTTCAAACTTTTGACTGGTAGTGTTGGTGCATTTTTTTTTACACATCTTTGGTTGCTTCTTTTAAAGAGATACTAAATTGTACATACTTCAAAGAAACTACTCAGGTTTGTTTATTATGTTTTACATTGTATAACAATGTCATTATTTACGTGCAGAAAATTGGAAGCCAATAAACCCAGAGGAGAAGAAGAAATACGACCGAGAGTTCCTCCTGGGTTTCCAGTTCATTTCAGCCAGTATGAACAAACCTGTGGGTCTGCCCGCCATCAGCGACGTCGTCCTGGATAAGGTACAGTGCTAGAGAATCAGGGCACACTGTTTACGAGTTTTTAACCCCTTAGTGTTTCGGCCTATTTTTCCTAAAATGCCTGACTAAGATGACTCATTTCAACCTGAATTTGTTTTTGAACCTTTGGAGCACAAACAAATGGCTGGACTGTTTGTGAAGCTGAGACTCTGGAGTTTTGGCCCCTACTGTCTCAAACTGTACTTTAAAATTCCACCTAAATTTTTGGGTAAATATAAGAATAGGGATAGCTGCTGTCCCTGGGGATGGTCTGAGAGACAGTAGATTAAACTTTTGTTTTGACAATTCCCATGTCAAAGCTGAAGCAGATCTCGCTAAACATGACATTTAGGGACTTGTAATTAGGTAAAAAAGTCCAGGCGGAATTCATATAACATTCCTATTGAATTTTTGGGTTATTTTTGGGTTATACCAGTACAAACTGGTCCAGATTCGGGTTGATTTGACTGAAAATGAGTGGATTACAGATTTCATTAATGTTTTACATGTCCATGAGATGGATTGTTCCATTTTATCAGAAGCTGGACCTACAGAAATTAAGTAACAAAAAGTACAAGGGCCTCTATCAGCCCCCTCAGAACATGAATTAAGTGCATTTTACAATATTAAACAAGTACTCTGCTTAAATGAACTCAAGTGCTCCTCTCTTCTCTTTTTACATGTTGTTTACTTTGCTGATTCACACACTATCAAAACTCTCCCTGTGTCTCCTCTCAGGCAAACAAGACTCCCCTGCGGCAGCTTGACCCCAGCCGTTTACCAGGGATGAACTGTGGTCCCGACTTCACACCTTCCTTCGCCAACCTCGGCCGGCCGGGGATGGGAGGAGGCAGAGGACCAGTGAGTCACTTACTTTAACTGTTTGCTCTTAACTGCTCAAATTGCTAGGTTATGACATCACAACATTTTATAGGGCAATTCTATTTAATACAGATGGGGGCACCTAAAATGAATACTGTTAAAATGCAGTTTTGTTGTAATACAGTGTGTTCTTGGGTCTAGTCACTAATAGAAATGATCAGGTTAAACATTTGTGAATTTACCGTTTGTTATTTCATGGCAAAGTACATTGTTATCAATAGGAAAAACTAGCCCTCATTTGAGAGTATGACATCATATTCTAGGGGTTCCAGATTTATTTATTATTATTATTTATTCACAAATGTTTAACGTAATCAGTGACTAGACCTATTAACATACTATATTACAACAAAACATACATTTTAACTGCATTTATTTTAGCTGCCCCCCATGTGTATTAAATAATATTGGCCTATAGAATGCTGTGATGTCATCTGAAACAGCAAAAATTACGATGCGGGGCCATCGTAGTCTTGTCTTTTATTGTGAAACACAGCTTGCCGTATCCCAGTATGTTTACCTCTCCCATGTTCCTCAGCCTCCGGGGATGGGCATGGGCGTCGGTGGTCCTCGGCGATCCCAACAGATGCAACGCAAAGAGCCGAGGAAAATCATCACCAGCATGTCTCTGAATGACGATATCCAGCTGAACAAGGCGGAGAAGGCCTGGAAACCCTCCGTGAAGAAGCCATCGCGGAGAGGGGAGGAGCCGGAGCAGGATGACCCCGAACAGCAGAAGACCCAGGAGCTGTTCAAACGCGTGCGCAGTATTCTCAACAAACTCACACCGCAGAAGTTTCAGCAGCTGATGAAGCAGGTGACCGAGCTGACCATAGACACCGAGGAGAGGCTCAAAGGAGTGATCGACCTCACCTTCGAAAAGGCCATCTCTGAACCGGACTTCTCTGTGGCCTACGCTAACATGTGTCGCTGTCTTATGGGGGTAAGTCATGGAGATGGATCTAAGATTGTCTGTAAAGGTGTACTGTGTAACTTTTCCGGGTCCACTGCCTGCTTGTCTCCATGGAGAAGTTATTGCTTGGCCTGAAATGTTCCATGGCATGACATTAAACACATCCATCTAGCATTTATTCATTACGGTGTTTCTGTTGCTCAAAAATACAACAATTCCTTCTGTGCATAGGGGTGCCTCTCCACAGATCTGAACTGTAATGTAGCGTAGTGCTGCAAGCTGCTTGTCTCCCTTGTGATAGATAGGTTTAATACCGTACTGTGGAACATTCCACAGTATGGCAAACCTTCCTGTCTTCATGGAGACTAAACCAGATCAAGTTACTGGTCAGATCTGTGGAGAGGTGACCTCGCTCACAGTCAATGCCTGTTTTTCTATGTATTTTTGAGCAATAAACCACCTGTAACTGAATAAATGTAAGGAAGAGCTGTTTAATGCCACGCTGTGGAACATTCCTGGCAGAGCAATAACATATCCATAAAAACAAGCAGGTGACAGAGCCTCAACAAAAACGTTACACAGTACACCTTTGAAAAAATGCAATTCTTTCCGTAGTTGTATTGAGCCCAAACATTTACAAACAACACTTGTATTTACTGCAAAAATAAACCAACTCTTATTCCGACTGTTTAAAAATGTCTTTTCAAAGTAACCACAGTGAGGACATGATTCTTGGCAGCTATTTTCACCGTGGTTTGGTGAAGTGGTTTGGTACAATCCTGCCCGGCTCCAGTGATGAGTCTGAGTTAGTGCCACGTGTCTGGGCCACTGATCCTTCTGATGGGAATGAGAAACTGTGGAGCCATTTTTACCAACAACTGAACAACTTGTATTTTCCAGAGAGGTTTGAGTAACTGTCTCCCTCTCGTCTCTTTGCAGCTCAAAGTCCAGGCCACAGACCAGCCCGGAGGCACTGTGAATTTCAGAAAGCTGCTGCTAAATCGTTGTCAGAAAGAGTTTGAAAAAGACAAAGATGACGATGAGATCTTTGAGAAGAAACAGAAGGAGCTGGATGCGGCCGCCAATGTAAGTATTGGACACAGGGAATACCACACCAAGGCTAAAGGGCCCGTATTATGCTGTTTTCTGATCTATGTTCTAATGTTGTTTCCTCATCACAAACAAACCTGGAGTTGTGTTTTGTTTCATTCACACATAGCACTTAAACCCTACATATATAGAGTTCTTCTCGCAAACAGAAAACACTCTATTCCACCTTGTGATGTCATGTACAGGAAGTGCACCACTGTCTTTTTCAACTCCATGCACCTTCACTAGAATCATTTGAATAATTTCAGCAGTGGAATTGCCAATCTGTACTAAACAAAAAGTAAAAGGTAGCTGCTAACTACCACTTCATGACATCACAAGGTGGAGCAGAGCATTTTGAGCTTTGGAGATGTAGACAGACTAATAATAAAGGATTACTAAAACATGTGTGAATGAGACAAAAGACAACAAAAGAGTCAGTTTTGTGTAATAATCATTTATTTCACTTCTTACCTATGCAGCTATTGAGTTGAGGGTAAAATGTAACCGTTTACCATTTAGTTTTATCTCAAACATTTAGTTTTATCTCAAACAAATACTCAAAACTGCAGAGGGCCTCGTACCACTGTTTGAGAAGAGAGAAAGAAAGAAAGTTGAAATGCATAATTCATCAATAAACAAAACCTGGCATGTGTTTGTGTGACAGGACGAAGAGAAGCAGCGGTTGACAGAGGAGCTGGAGGAGGCTAAAGACAAAGCTCGGAGGCGCTCTCTGGGAAACATTAAGTTCATTGGAGAACTGTTTAAGCTGAAAATGCTGACGGAGGTGATTATGCACGACTGTATCGTCAAACTGCTGAAGAACCACGATGAGGAGTCTCTGGAGTGTCTCTGCCGGCTGCTGTCCACCATCGGGAAGGACCTGGACTTTGAGAAGGCCAAGGTGAGTCGGGTCGGGTCCCGTCATAGACTCGCCTTAAGCATGTTCTGTAGCTCTAATGAACAAACGAGGGCACAGGACTTTTGTATTTGCATGTGTTACCTGCACAAAGAGGACAGCTTTAGTCCTTCTGCCATTATTGTCAAATGAACACCGCAAATGACAAGAAAAAGGTGCATTGTGTCCAGTGCACACAGAGCAGGTTATGAATACGGTTTTATAGCTACGCATTGGAACTACACAAACGATAAAATGTTAAAAGAGACAGGTCACGAATCATACGTGCCAACACAGAAAAAAAGCTGACCCGCACATCACTACCGTGCATTATGCAAATTAGGCCTGTCACAGTTGGGTTCTTCCGATACGATACTGGTATCAACCAAAGCTCCAATACTGCACATTTTTCATGTATCGTATCGGCAAGTACTCAGACCAAACACAAATCCGATACTCTGTAGCCATAGACTCAACAGCAGCCGCTGTCTCTCTGTAACTGCTGTAGTGAGCCAAGTCATTTTGGTTTTAAAATGTTTATATTAACACGCTCTAAATGGTTCTGGTGTTTTTATGTCACTATTTCGTCCATAAATAAATTCCTATTCCTAGTACTCCGAACCAGTGGTCTTGGAATCACATATTGACAAATTTTAAACCTATAAATTTTTTCCTATTTTTCATTTAAAAAGCCCATATTACACTATTTTCTGATCTATGTCATACTGTTGTTTCCTCATCACAAACAGACCTGGAGTTGTGTTTTGTTTCATTCACAAACTCCACACACCTTCACTAGAATCATCTCTCTACTAAACTAAAGATAAAAAGTAACTGCTAACTTGAAAAGTACCACCACATGACATCACAAGGTGGAACAGAGCATTTGGAGCTTTTGAGATGTAGACAGACTAATAAAAAAGTATTACTGAAACATGTGTGAATGAAACAAAACAACTCCAGGTTTATTTTTGAAGAGGTAACAACATTATAACGTCAATTTTGTGTAATATAGGACCTTTAATATCCATTTATTTCATTTTAGTCATATTATATTTTCTCATCTATGTAAGTGTTGAGTTGAAGTGACGTGTTGTTTCTTTCTCCAGCCCCGTATGGATCAGTATTTTAATCAAATGGAGAAGATCATCAAAGAGAGGAAGACCAGCTCCAGGATCAGATTTATGTTACAAGACGTTCTGGATCTGCGACGAGTAAATATCATCACGCTGGGGGGTTCTGTATCCGTACGGCGGAATGTTCATCAGTTACTATGGAGACACAATGCACACATGAGCAAAAAAAATACAAAATGGATTTAAACAACACATTTTCAGGAGGCTGATCAATGCGAGCGTTCATCGTCCTGTTTAGGAGTGACTAACTGAAAAACTGTTGGCTAATCACCTGTTGTAGTTCCAGCTAAATCAGTTCTTTATGGTCAGATTGTGTTGAATTAAAGCTCAGAATAAAGTCTAATAAAGCCTCAGACAGACTAGAGCCTACAGTTAGCATCACATCAGCTGCAAAGTGTCACTATAGTGTGTAGTTTTTCATTTAATTCAGACTAACTAAGTAACTAAGGCACTATATTGTCCAAAATGGATGAAAAACTAAATCATTTTTTCTAAGAAGACAAAACACTCTGTTCCACCTTGTGATGTCATGTGGTAATACAGGAAGTGCTTCACTCTGTTTTTTAAACTCCATACACCTTCACCAGAATCATTTGGATAATTTCAGGCCTGGAGTTGCCAATTTCTACTAAACACAAGGCAGAGGTGCGCGATATATCGATTAAATCGATTAATTCGAATTTACAGTTCAGAACGATGTGTTTTTATGAAAATCGATTTTTTTTATTATTAGTATTATTTTTTACACGCGAGCGTCGAAAGCGGAACTAATGCGCTGCAGCGCTCTACACGGGTAAGTTAGCGGAGCGCGGAGCGGAGGAGGTGTCGTATTTTTCTGCTACGACTGACCTGTGGTCCAGCCGAACGATGCAGCCCTACTTGAGTTTAACGATACATTTTGTTAATAGTAGCTGGGCGATGCGAAGCGTTTGTCTGCAAACAGTGTATTTTCCCGAGGATCACAAGGAGGGATTAATCGCGCAAGGATTGAAAGATGCTTTCACTTCGTGGAAACTTGCAGAAGACCGACTCATCTGCATGACAACAGACAGCGGCAGCAATATGATCAAAACTTTCTAAAAGTGTTTACAATGGCCTGGTCTGCCATTTCACTTACAAGTATGTTTTTTGCTTGTCAGATTGCACTTTAACCCTAAAGTTAAAAAAAAAAGAATAAAGTTAAAACTTGTTTTGAGCCATTTATTTGTCATCTGTTATTTGTTTTTGAGTAGGGCAGAGAAAAATCGATTAAAATCGGAAATTGGATTTTTTGTAAAAAAATCAGAGATTTTATTTTTAGGCCATATCGCCCAGCTCTAACACAAGGTAAAAAGGAGCTGTTAACTTGAAAACTACCGCTTCATGACATCACAAGGTGGAACAGAGCATTTTGAGCTTTGGAGATGTAGACAGACTAATAATAAAGGGTTCTCAAACGTGTGAATGAAACAAAACACAACTGAGCTATATTTTTGATAAGGTGACAATGCTCTAACACAGCACAACAGTTTTGTGTAATATAGGACCTTTAAATGTAAAAGGAAAGATCTGAATGAATTTGCATTTATTTTTTGTAGTTAAACATCATTTTTTTGAAAGAATGTTCCAATTCTGTACTGAGCTGCCCTGTCCCACCCACGCTCAGTTACAGATCCTGCTTCACTGTCTCTGAGCTGTAGCTAAAATGGTCTCCTACAAGTCAGCACATTGACCTAAAGTAACTTTCAAAACTTTGAAAACAGACCTTCGACCGTGGCTGCAGTTACATGCTCAAAATTTGATGATGAAGTGATCTTTGGATTTATCAGATTAATAGGACAGCAAAGTCATCTGATTTCTTTCTGATCACTCTCCCTCTGAATACTCGCATCTGGTTTTGCAGTTTGCGTGTAGGCCTGTCTGGATAACAAAGTTTGAAGTATGATGTATCGCTGAAGAACATATAGACAATAAACGATAATACGGAAACTTGATGCCACTGACACAATAACCCAAAAGCAGGATTATCCCACCAAATGTACAATATGGTTAAAAAATGCAAACAGTGATAAATAAATAGCAGAATGGAACACTTTAGTACTTAGTTTGTCTCTATAATGAGTCACCAAAGTTTTTTTTCCCACCGTCTACAGCTCATATCTTATTGTTAAATAACAAAAAATACAAAGAAAATAGAAGTACAAAGAAAAAGTCGCCACGATACACTGCTTAAAAATATAACATAAACGTAATGTACATACTTACTTACTGTCTTATTTCCCCTCATTTTGCCACTTCTTCCAGAACAATTGGGTGCCAAGGCGAGGCGACCAAGGCCCTAAAACCATCGACCAGATCCACAAAGAGGCCGAGATGGAGGAGCACCGTGAGCAGATGAAGGTCCAACAGGCCCTGATCTCCAAGAAGGACTCGGGGGGTCCCGGGGGCAGGATGGGAGGAGGCGAAAGAGGAGGACGGGGTGGACCACACACTCCGGGCCGTGGAGCGCCCCCACAGGACGAGGGCTGGAACACTGTGCCCATCTCCAAAAACAGACCCATCGATACCTCTCGCCTCAGCAAGATCACTAAGGTACAGAGCACGGGTTTACGGAGCTTTGCTACTTTTGTCATAGTGAATAACATGGACAACATGTCAGGTGTCCACTTTCAACATTCCATGGAAATAGAAAGTTAAATCCTTACTTTGGATTATTTACTATGAAGATAAATACGTTTTATTCCATAGTGTAGAAGCTTGTAGCCAAAGGAACAATATTTCCATGGAGACAAGCAGGAGGAGGCCCTCTTACCAGGCCAAATAAGAGTATATAATGGACGTGGACTATGGGAGTGTGATATCACCCATAGCGTTTGGGTGCAACCGAACCAAGCTTATCAACGGTGCTGTCAATCAAATCAAAATGGTAGCTGGAGTAATTTAAGGGAAAGTAGGCAACAGATTGGTCTGTTTTTAATGCTCTTATCTGAATTTAATTTAGAGATAGAATAGCAAATTTAAAATATTTTTTTCAGTGCAATAAAAACATCATAAAATGAAAAAAATCACATGCTTTAATGGTAGTGTTGTTAAGTTACTCGTGACTTTTGGTATATTCTTTCAGTTTTTACCTTTCTTCATTCTAGACTCCTGTACTTGACTTCAACAATCAGCTCCTTGCCCCCGGGGGTAAAGGCACGTGGGGCAGCTGGGGCAAAGGCAGCAGCGGCGGCACTAGCACTAAACCTGCAGAGACTGGTACGTGTTCTGATTTGACCTTAAATATATATCAAATTTGAATCTCTTACAAACCTACAGCTGCATTTTATTTATTCTTCTAGGCCCAGAGCCAGGCAGTAGAGCAGCCACGTTGAACCGGTTCTCAGCTCTGCAGCAGTCTTCCTCCTCGGTCTCACCCCTGGACTCAGACAGAAGAGTTCCTCAAAGGTAAAAAAAAAAAAAAAAGAAACTAAGCCAAAGGACGGGTCAGAATTGTGTTTACTGTTTAACTATTACATTGCAGATTTGTTGACGTGGTTTATGGTTAAAGGTGCATTGCGCAACTTCTCTGGTAGGGACTCCTGCTTGTTTCCTTGGAAATGTTATTGCTCTTTCTAGAATGTTCCACATACTGTGAAACAGTCTAGGCAAAGCAGTAACATGACCATGGAGACGAGCATTTGACGGACCCTCTACCAGAAAAGTTACACAGTGCACCTTTAAGTTCTGATACCGCTTTTGATACAATATCTTTAATAATCTGCCGATACCCGATTCAACCGATATCAGTGCAGAGACTGAAAACTCATTTATTTCCTTAAGACTAAAATAAAATAACGCATTTGGAGTTGCAGTTTTGTCTTATGTAGCTGTTATTTACCTCTTAAGTAACACTAGGACAACGTTTTATAAATAAATTTCAAACATTATGGGTTACTAACTATAGCCTCTAATTAGTCTTTGTATACAGTGAGGAAAATAAGTATTTGAACACCCTCCTATTTTGCAAGTTCTCCCACTTAGAAATCATGGAGGGGTCTGAAATTTTCATCGTAGGTGCATGTCCACTGTGAGAGACATAATCTAAAAAGAAAAATCCAGAAATCACAATGTATGATTTTTTTTTAACTATTTATTTGTATGATACAGCTGCAAATAAGTATTTGAACACCTGTCTATCAGCTAGAATTGTGACCCTCAAAGACCTGTTAGTCGCCTTTAAAAAGTCCACCTCCACTCCATTTATTATCCTAAATCAGATGCTCCTGTTTGAGGTGGTTAGCTGCATAAAGACACCTGTCCACCCCATACAATCAGTAAGACTCCGACTACTAACATGGCCAAGACCAAAGAGCTGTCCAAAGACACCAGAGACAAAATTGTACACCTCCACAAGGCTGGAAAGGGCTACGGTAGTGATGGGCAGATGAGGCTTCATTGGGTGTATGGCACATTTCCCAAACTGTGTCGACACTGTGTTGAAACTGTGTTGCTGTATCAATGTCGACATCTGCTGGTTTCAAAAAGTCATTGCAGGCAACTTCAATAAAGAATGTAAACAAGCACAAGGTTCATTCACTCATTTTTATTGAGAAACATCAGCTGCTGCAACATCTTTGGGCCAAGGCGATTGCGCCGTTTTAAAATAATTTCTCCTGCTTTGGAGAACACCCTTTCACAGGGCACTGATGATGACGGCGTACAAAGAAATTGCATTGCAAGTCTGTACAAGTGAGGGTAATTTTGTTTTTGTGTGCTCCAGTATTGAAGTGGGTCTTGTGATCTTGAGGTGTTAGCCTCGGAGAGATATCTCTGTACCTCTATAATGGAATCTGTGGTGACATTTGAGTTAGCTCTACTCTCATGTCTAGCAGCTGCCACAGGTTGTCATCTGAGGAAAAAATACAATGCATCTGTGTTACTAATTCCTTATAAATCACAGAGTGATTTGCAAGAACATTAAAATGCAAATAAACATAATTAACAGTAATATGACATACCTGAACTGGGAGCAGATGGTTGAGTTGAAGGTCCAGCCTGGGCATCTTCCATTTGTGTTGGCACAGTGCTTCTCATTTCTGCAGCACACTCCGACTTTAGCCTTTTCACAGCATCATTGGCTTTGGACTCACTTAAGAATGCCATTTTCTTGAACCGAGGATCCAGCAGTGTTGGTATTCTCATAACACTTAATGACTCAAGGCTGTACACAGTTTCTAATAGTCTTCTTTTAAGGTTTTCCACAAGAGTAGTAGCAGTTTCTGTAGTTACATTATGTGCATTGCGTTGCAGTGAGTGGTGCAACATTCTAAGCATTGGAATTACTTTGGATCCTGACACTCTTTTTTCCTCAGATAGCTCCACTGTTGCTTGGTGAAATGGAGCAAGCACACGAAGTGTCTCCTTCATGATTTCAATTTCTTGAGTAGTTAAAGGTGGTATCTCACTTTTTAAAGAGGCCAGAGATACAAACACAGATTCCTTCTGCTCTGCCATGCGTTCCAGCATTAAATACGTGCTGTTCCATCTAGTTGACACCTCATTCATTAATTTCTTCACCGGTCCTTCCATCCGCAGCTGGACTTGTGCCAGCTTCTCTTTGGCTGTGGTACTGGTTCGAAAGTATGTTACAATCTGCCTTGTTTTATTGCGGATATCTGTGAGTGTCTCAATTTGGTCGCATGATTTTCTAACTGTTAAATTTAAAGAATGCGCTATGCAAATTGTGTGCCTGATTTGGAGCTTTCTGGCACATGCCATATTTGCTGCCGCATTTGTGACCAGACATCTCACTTTCTCTGCTATGGCCCACTCTTCCATTATTTTTTGTTTAGCTTGGGCCAAATTTTCAGCAGTATGCTGCTGGGGGAAGTGTTCCACTCCCAACACTGATGTACACATTGTATGGTTCTCACTGTCGATGTAGTGACAGGTCACAGCCAGGTAAGCCTCCATGTTCATGGATGTCCACATGTCAGTGTGGAAGAACTGCAGCAGCACTCTGCAGTTCTTTTTTCACCTTCTCCTTTTTCTCCTCATACCTCTGGCTAATCATGTTCTTGATAGCCTAAAATTAAAAACACAAGTAGAAGAGATTAATGAGTGAAAGCACATAACATGCATATCAGAATCAGAAAAGGTTTTATTGCCATTGTCAGTGAACAAAATTCACCAACTAGGAACTTGCTTCAATGCAAATGTGCAACATTAAACACTGATGATGATAATAATAAAAATAATAAAATCATAATAAAAAATGAATTTCAACTATGATAAAAAAAATATTTAAAGTATTAAATAGAATATAAAGTAAGGGCATGCAAGAAATACTACTTTGTATAACACCAATTACAATTCATCAGCTCTTTTCACGAACCTTTCTACTTGGCAGAACATATGAGGGCTCAAGGAGCTGAGAGCAAATCCTACATTTCACCTACAATGATAATTACAAATTAATCCATATAAACTAATTCAAATATCATTCAAAAGAGATTGTAAAAACACGGGAAAAAAATAATAGTGGAAAGGACTATCTCCATCCAACAAAACCCACAAACGAGTCAATACATTTTCCTGCTTATAAATACAATTTGGCACTTCACAACCAAACGAGACAGGAACTGTATTGGTCATGTGGTTTGCCTTAAAGTCATACACGCACCGACACGAGGCTTTGCCTCGTTTGCTCAGCACATGCGCCGAGGCTTCAGTGTCGTTGGACCCATCACTAGGCTACAGGGAAATTATCAAGCAGCTTGGTGAAAAAAGGTCCACTGTTGGAGCAATCATTAGAAAATGGAAGAAGCTAAACATGACTGTCAGTCTCCTTCGGACTGGGGCTCCATGCAAGATCTCACCTTGTGGGGTCTCAATGATCCTAAGAAAGGTGAGGAATCAGCCCAGAACTACACAGGAGGAGCTGGTCAATGACCTGAAAAGAGCTGGGACCACAGTTTCCAAGGTTACTGTTGGTAATACACTAAGACGTCATGGTTTGAAATCGTGCATGGCACGGAAGGTTCCCCTGCTTAAACCAGCACATGTCAAGGCCCGACTTAAGTTTGCCAATGACCATTTGGATGATCCAGAGGAGTCATGGGAGAAAGTCATGTGGTCAGATGAGACCAAAATAGAACTTTTTGGTCATAATTCCACTAACCGTGTTTGGAGGAAGAAGAATGATGAGTACCATCCCAAGAACACCATCCCTACTGTGAAGCATGGGGGTGGTAGCATCATGCTTTGGGGGTGTTTTTCTGCACATGGGACAAGGCGACTGCACTGTATAAAGGAGAGGATGACCGGGGCCATGTATTGCGAGATTTTGGGGAACAACCTCCTTCCCTCAGTTAGAGCATTGAAGATGGGTCGAGGCTGGGTCTTCCAACATGACAATGACCCGAAGCACACAGCCAGGATCATCAAGGAGTGGCTCTGTAAGAAGCATATCAAGGTTCTGGCGTGGCCTAGCCAGTCTCCAGACTTAAACCCAATAGAAAATCTTTGGAGGGAGCTCAAACTCCGTGTTTCTCAGCGACAGCCCAGAAACCTGACTGATCTAGAGAAGATCTGTGTGGAGGAGTGGGCCAAAATCCCTCCTGCAGTGTGTGCAAACCTGGTGAAAAACTACAGGAAACGTTTGACCTCTGTAATTGCAAACAAAGGCTACTGTACCAAATATTAACATTGATTTTCTCAGGTGTTCAAATACTTATTTGCAGTTGTATCATACAAATAAATAGTTAAAAAATCATACATTGTGATTTCTGGATTTTTCTTTTTAGATTATGTCTCTCACAGTGGAGATGCACCTGCGATGAAAATTTCAGACCCCTCATGATTTCTAAGTGGGAGAACTTGCAAAATAGCAGGGTGTTCAAATACTTATTTTCCTCACTGTATGTCCAATCAGGATATTGACTGAACTGATTTTTGGAAGCCAATACCACTATTGGATTGGTAAATTCCTAGTTGTGACATTTATTCTCTGTAGCTTTTTTTTTATTTAGAGAAACAGAGAGATTTTATTGATCCTGAGGGAAATTCAAGTTTTGCTGCAGCAACTTTTCTACTGCACGTCTTGGTGGCCTCTTTGTGTCTCAGTTTAACAGGAGGACTGGTCAGTGCAGTTTTACAGGAGGACTGGTCAGGGAGGGTCAGCAGATCTGTGTCAGGGCAGTTTGAGGAAAAGAAAAGCCAAAAGCGTCCCTCCTCTGTGTCCTGCAGCATCACAGCAGCCTCCAGGGGGCGCCAGGTTAACACAACAGGAAAGACCTTGTTACACTGCTCTGGTGTTTCAAGTGGTGCCAAATTGGTTCATTCCTCAAAGTGTCTCTGAAGTCTCTGAAGATCTTCTGTCACATTTGCTGCCTTATATGGTGTAAAAATCCTGTAGCATCTCAAATGTCCATAGCACCTCTATAGCTAGCTTCTTGGCTAGCCTCTTGCTAGTCTCCATGGATACAGGAAAAACAAACAGCTCACTTACACAGCTTACTTGTGTCCTACACATGCTGCACTTCTTACTTGGTTAAAATCCCATAATGTTGTTAAAAACTGAGCTCAAAAAAACGAAAAGTTTCAGAAACTGCTCAGTGTGTGAGCCAGGTAGCCACAAGAGCAGCCAACCACTCTGTTGTCAGGCTATAGTTTGAAGATTACTTGTATTTAAAGGAGTTTATTTGTTATTATGACAAAACATAATAACCTTTCGTGTCACTGGACAGACATAGCTCCAGCCGAGAACGTGGAGATCGGTACGAGCGCTCAGACCGGGGCGGGGACAGGTACGACCGGAGAGATGACCGAAGAGATGACCGGAGAGACGAGCGAAGGGACGAGCGGCGAGATGAGCGAAGGGATGACCGCGACAGAAACAAGCTCCAGGTGACGAAGAGGAGCTTCAGTCGAGAGACCGAAGAGCGCAGCCGAGAGAGAGAGCAGCGCGGAACCACCGACCCTGTGCGCCGTGTGGCCAGTATGACCGATGACCGGGGCAGCAGGGAGAGGGCGCGCAGCAAAGACAATGGTGAGGCTCAAACTCAAGCTATGGCTTACCCTGGGATGTGTTGGTTAGATTATATTTGTTTACATTTACTACTACTACTGCTACTATTATACACTCCTGATCAAAATTTTAAGACCAGTTGAAAAATTGCAAGAACTCACATTTGCACTGCTGGATCTTAAGAAGGTTCTAAGTAGTGCTTCAAAATGCAAAAATAAGAAATTAAAAAAAAACTGAAATAGGCTGTTTATCAGCTGATCAAAGGTTTAAGACCACATCTCAAAAAAAACCCCCAAAACCCCTTAAAATAGAAATAAGATTTTCAAAAAAAGGACTCAATAATGAGTAGCTGGGCCATTCTTGTTAATCACCTCAAAAATTCGTTTCGGCATGCTTGATGCTAGTGTTTCCAGGAGGCTAGTGGGAATGTTGCTCCAAGTGGTGAAGATGGCGTCATGGAGGGCATCCACTGTCTGGAACTGGAGTCCATTTTTGTCTTAAAATTTTGATCAGAAGTGTATTACTATTACTTTAATCTATTCATACACTAGTTTTAGATCAGTTTACTACACTGTTGAGTGGGTTCTTGTTCACATGCACCGTGCATCATTCACCACAGCACTGCACCATGAGCCAAGTGAGAGGCCATCAGCTGACGGCCAAACTTATTTCCATGACAACGGGCTTCAAGAACAGAGGCCTGTCAGTACACACTGTTATGCTCTTTGACATTGCCGTAGTGGTAAAAGAGCCTTATAAGCACCCTTATACAAAGTCCCTCATGTAGAGAGGCCATTGCTGCTGACATGTTTCCGCACTAGTGGTAGAAATAAAATTATTATATTTAAGAGGATGTGCATTTGGGTACTTGATGTCCGAGGGTATAAGATGTTTTTTTCTATTCTGCGCCTTTGTAGCAAAATCCAAAAAATATTTTCACAAACAAATAAGTTCAACAATTATAAATGAGCCTTTTCGCAAAGACCGCAACATTTTTGTGTAATTCTTTAAATTTTAGACATTTTATCATCCCCTGCAGTGTGACCTCTCCTGTCATCCTGCTGGACATTCATTATAAATTTGCCATGTTCAAAAAGTCAAATAAATGATTTAATGCAACTGTCCCATCTTAAATAATATCTGTTTAACAATTCAAATTGTATTTTTCGCAGAATATACTGCTGTCACACCGGACAACATCACACTGGTGCAGGTTCAGAGTTTTTCAGAAAAGTTGCATTCTTACAAAAATAAGAAAATGTTGATTATTAAATTTGTTTTGTAGCTTAAACTCTTGCTGGTGCATACATGTCAGATGAGCTCCTTCTAGTTTTTGTGTCAGTCTATTTAAATCTGTGATTTTTCATGTCACACCGCAGGACAGCCCTTTGATTACAGCATTAAACTGCCTATATCTTTTTTAGATTTAGTGTAGTGATGAAGGTGTAATATTTTTAAATCATGTGCACATGCTTCCCTTTATGCCAACACCTTTATGAACGGTCTGACACAAGAGGCTCATTCTTGAATTTTGTAAAGAAAAGTGTTAGTCACACCACAGGACATTTGAGTGTTTTTGTTTTTTTTAAATACCAAAAAATGAAACACGACTTATTCTAAAACTATATGTAATTTACAGAAAGTCATTTAAAGTGATTACGCCGAAAATGGGTATCATGTCAAGTACCCATTTAATGATTGAAGTGTTTTGTGTTACAGTACAAAAGGAGAGAGCCACACCTCCTCTTCCTCAGCCTCCCACCAAACCTGCCTTAACAGAAGAGGAACTGGGGAAGAAGTCTACAGCCATTATTGAGGAGTACCTACATATTAATGACATGAAGGTAATCGTGATTGATACTTTGCAGTGACATTATGCTGAGGGTGTTCTGCATGCATGTGTGTGCAGTAATGATTTGAAGTTACCATGGAGACACAATGCACACATTAGCAAACACTGCCAAAAAAGTTTTTAGATTGTCTCAAATCTCAAGAAAAAATACAAAATGGATTCAAACAACACATTTTCATGATTCTGTGATCAATACGAACGTTCATGGTCCTGTTTAGGTGTTTGATGTTGAACAAAAAAGGTGAGACTGACAAATTAAAAGAACGGTTGGCTAATGCTGTGCAATTTACTGATCAGATTTGTGGAGAGGCGACCCCGCTCACAGTCAGAATGCCTGTTTTTCTAGGTATTTTAGAGCAATAAAACCAACTGTAATTTAATGAATGTAAGGTTGATCTCTTTAAAGTCATATTGTGAAACATTCAAAGCAGAGCAATGCCACATCGATAGAAACAAGAAGGTGACGGACCCCTGAACGAAAAGTTACACATTGCACCTTTAAATAACAGAGCTTCAGACAGAGCAGTGCCTACAGTTAGCATCACACCCTCAGGGAGTGTTGATGTTGTAGTTCTAGCTCTAGTTGTAGCTTTAGTAACAATGAGCATAAATTCAAACTACACTTAAAGGTGCACCGTGCAACTTTTTGGTTGGGGGTCCGTCACCTGCTTGTTGCTATGGAGATGTCATTGCTCTGCCTGGAATGTTCCACAGTATGACATTAAACCGATCTGCTTTTTATTTATTTAATTACAGATGCTTTTGTAGCTCAAAAATATCTAGAAAAACAGGCATTCTGACTGTGAGCGGGGTCGCCTCTCCACAGATCTGACCTGTAACTTGGTCTGGTTTGGTCTCCATGAAGATAGAAAGGTTTAATGCCATACTGTGAAACATTCCAGACAAAGCAATAGCATCTCCATGGAGAAAAGCATTTGACGGACCCTCTACCGGAAAAGTTACACAATGCACATTTAAACTTATACTAATGCTTGCATTGTGCGTGTCTGTTCCATAGGAGGCGCTGCAGTGCGTCCAGGAGATGAACAGCCCTCAGCTCTTGTACGTTTTTGTTCGGACCGGTCTGGAGTCGACTCTGGAGCGCAGCACAATCGCACGCGAGCACTTGGGTCTGTTACTGCACCAGCTCCTGAAGAACGGCACCCTGTCAAAACCGCAGTATTTCAAAGGGTCAGTGCAACTTTAAAGGGCCCATATTACACTATTTCCTCATCACAAACAGACCTGGAGTTGTGTTTTGTTTCATTCACACATGTTTAACACAAACCCTGCAGATTTAGACTGAGATCCTGTGATGTCACGTGGTAATACAGGAAGTGCTCTACTGTGTTTTTAAACGCCACACACCTTCACTTGAATCATTTGGGTGATTTCCACCCTGGAATTGCCAAGCTCTACTGAACAAATGGTAAAAGGAGCTGTGAAAATCACAGCTTCATGACATCACAAAGTAGAACAGAGCATTTTGAGCTTTGGAGATGTAGACAGACTAATAATTCAGGGTTACGCAAATGTGTGAATGAAACAAAATGCAACTCTGGGTATGTTTTTGAGGAGGTCACACCTAGCGTAATATAGGAGTAGTAATAAAATATAGTAATAAAAATTACGGGTCAACCCTTCCTGCAAATATACTACATATTTGCAGGAAGGGTTGACCCGTAATTTTTGCTCAAGCTAAGCCGTAGAGGTGGGCAATGAAAGCACAATATGACCAAAACAACATATTGTCACAGGAATGAGATCACAATTTAATTAATCAGCCAGCTCCAGGCCAAGGTTTCAGTGTTATAACGATTCATGTACTTGATTTTTTGGTGGGTTTCAGATGACGTCATAACGTTCTGTAGGCCTATGTTATTTAAAACAGATGGGGGCAGATAAAATGAATATAGTTGGAATGCCGATTTTTGTTGTAATACAGTGAATTCTTGGGTCTAGTCAGCAAAAGAAATGATCAGGTTCAACATTTGTGCTTTGGGATAGGGAAAACTGTTTCTTGCCGCCATTCTGGGAGTGTGACATCATCACTTTCTAGAATCCGAAAACCACTAGTATTGCCTCCTTACCTTTTCCAGTCTATCGAATGAAATCAAGTTTATTTACAAAGCACTTTTCAGCCAAAGATTACCAAAGTGCCGAACGACAACAATAATACTACAGTAGTAAAGTCTCTACAGTAGTAGAGTCTGGTGTGTAAAGTAGGCGCCACGTTTCTGACTGAGAATAAAGCTGAATTAAACTGTTCATATCGCCCATCACCTCTTCTCTAGTTAGCAGGGTTTAGTCACAAAGCTAAAGTTTGTTGTTGTTTGTCCTATTGTAGTGCCCATTAGCAAGACCTTGTCTGAATGATGATTGGCGCTGAATCATTGCCGCTCTTTCTCTTAGAGTGTGATTGAGGAAATAATGTGCCAAAGCCCTATATAAAAATTATAACTGTTTTCTTCTCCTTATTGTGACTGTTGCGTGCAGGCTTCAGGAGATCCTGGAGGTGGCTGAGGACATGGCCATAGACATCCCTCACATCTGGCTGTACCTGGCGGAGCTCATCACCCCCATGCTCCACGAGGGAGGCATCCCCATGGGAGAGCTGTTCAGGTACTGCAGACAGAGCTGTTGAGGTACTGCAGACAGAGCTGTTGAGGTACTGCAGACAGAGCTGTTGAGGTACTGCAGACAAAGCTGTTCAGGTACTGCAGACAGAGCTGTTGAGGTACTGCAGACAGAGCTGTTGAGGTACTGCAGACAGAGCTGTTGAGGTACTGCAGACAGAGCTGTTCAGGTACTGCAGACAGAGCTGTTCAGGTACTGCAGACAGAGCTGTTCAGGTACTGCAGACAGAGCTGTTCAGGTACTGCAGAGCCTAATCAATCTGGTGTGAGCCAGGTTAATACTGTGTAACTTTCCAGGCAAAGCAGTAACATCTCCATGGAGACAAAAATCCATATCCAGAATCTAAGAAATTAAAGAGATTTTTACTGCTAAACAATTTATGACAGAACTGTGATAAAGGTGACTAGGGTTAAAATCAGAATTCTATTGGTAGTCCGTGAGTGCAAATATCTTGAATAGAATAGAATAGAAATGTATTGATAATAATAATAAAATAAATAAAAATAGTTGTATTACCTTCCATCTTTCCCTTTTTATACAGTGTTATGAATGAACTGACTAAACTGTACATGTGTGTCTGCTTATAGGGAAGTGGCCAAACCTCTGATCCCTCTGGAGAAAGCTGGAGTCTTACTGGTCCAGATCCTCACTTTACTCTGCAAAGGAATGGTGAGTCCATTTATTGCTCTTAAATAGTTCTAACTTTAAAATGATCACTGTGCTTTCATTGTGTTCATTAAATTTCCTTTAGGATCAATAAAGTGTCTATGTGTCTTTTTCTAGAGCCATAAAAAGGCTGGCGCGATGTGGAGAGAAGCCGGTCTCAAATGGAAAGACTATCTGCCTGAAGATGAAGATGTCAACAAGTTTGTGACAGAAAAGGTACAAAAAATACAAACGATAAAACAAAAATAAATCAAAGTTTCAAAAGTGTGTTGAATGATGCATTAGACTTAGACTTGGACACATCACAATATAACAGAGAAAAAATATAAATGGTAATATTAAATTAAAAATATAGATAAGGAGCAAAAATAGCAAGAGACTCGTGTCAAATAAGGTATAATTATATAAATGTATAAGTACAAGTAAACACGTAATCTGTTCCATAAGGGGGAGGAGTCGTACAGTTCTATGGAGTATGGTACGAATACAATCCTGAAGTTGCTGTAGTGACTCCTGTGCTCAAGAATTAGCTAAATATTTTTCAAGTGACATTTTAAAATCTTTAAAATACTATATTGAAAACTGAAACACTGAACTTTGTACTTGGAAATGTAAAGAGGAAAATGCAAGACTAAAAATCTACTGTTTTGCATTTATTTGTTAATTTATTTGATACTTGGCAGGAGATCTCTAGTCTGGTTTATTACAAATGCTACACTAGAGATGCACCAATACCGATACTGGTATTGAATATCTGCGCCGATGCTGAAAAATGAGCTGGATCGGGAATCGGTTCTTTGATATTGGTTAAGCCGATATCCTAGTTGGTCCTTTTACTGGATGTAGGCTGATTTTGGTCTAGAGCACGTCATAATGTTTGGACTTTTCATACAAAACTCTTCAGTCGTGATGTGAAGGATCAATAACACTTTTCATTCTCTGTGTAATAATTAACCAAATGAATTTGTCTCGATTAATTTGTGTTTTTAATAAACAAGTTTTTGAAAATTGCAAAATCATAAAATCTAGGATTATTATGAAACATGTTTAATACCTACAAAGCAGGGTTATGTAAGTGCAGTTAAACAGCTGTTAACAGTGTAAAAAAGTTCAAATTAGAAAGTTAAATTCAGATGACATATACTGTGAATAACATATTTGTTCTGTAATAGGATATGATAAGGATGAAAATGTAAAGATCTCCCCCTGTTTGAAAGATTATCATTATCAGAGATTATCATTATTGTCCAGTGTGTTGAAAAAACAGATTTTCTCTGCCTTATGCAATATTAACTCAGAGCACTTGGCCATTGTGATTCTCACTGACCATGTGATGATTTTGCAGAATGTAGAGTTCACTCTGGGAGAAGAGTCTGAGAAGAGTAAAAAGTGTGAGATGAGTTCGTCTGAGCTGACGCAGCACCTGGAGAGACTCATCCAGGACCAGGCCGACAACCAGAGGATCTTTGACTGGATCGAGGTCTGTGGGATCAAACTATAAACATATACATATACATATACATATACATATACATATGCAGACATACTACCAAATCCAGGTCCAGTTTATTTATACAGCACATTTTAACAAAACAACAAAACAGTTTCCAAATATGGGATTGGACAGTAAACCATAATATGCTTTATTGTGATAAAAAGGGTAGACAGTAGTCGTTTGTGGGACATTTTACGCAATCATGAGAGTCGCCAGTAAAGATAACTGCAATTTTTTCACTGGAATGTGCAGAACCAAGTCAAATCTAAGTATAATTCTGTAATAGATTCATATCCATAACATGTTTAAACTGTCAGTAGCTTTAGCTCAGCTCTACAAGAGAAACAGTGCAAAGATGATATGATGATTGACAGGACAGGGTTATGTGTTACATAAGGTGAGTTGTTGTACAGTTGTAGGGAGTATTATCTCCTCTGTCCCTCTATAGTCTGGTGCAGTGGGAGAGCAGTTTGTCCAGTGTCCTCCTGTCCCTCACTGTGACAAATGTCTCCAGCTCACAGCCGATCACGTGTCCAGCTTAATAATAATAATAATAATAATAATAATAATAATATGTCTGCAACTTCATAGGCCAACCTGGACGAGAAGCAGACCTCTTCTAACATGTTTGTGAGAGCACTGATGACCTGCATCTGTCAATCAGCCATCATCTGTGAGTCACTAAAGCCATTTATTATTTTATCTCTCTCTGTTTTTAATGCCACTGTATGTAACTTTTTAGCCAGGACATAGAAGCTTGTGTTTTTCTTGCCTGGAATACTCCACAGTATGGCATTCTACTTATTTATCTGTTAATGGAAACAGCAGGCGATGCCATAGTTACATGTTAAAGTTAAGTTAGATGTTAGTTACAAGTTAGTTACATGTTAGATCTGTGGAGGGGTGAGCCCACTCACAGTAAGAATGTGATGAGTCAAAAAAAACATGTTGTTGAGTAAATGCAAGATGGATACGCTTAATGCCATACCAGGACGCTCCAGACAAAGCAACACCAACTCCATGGAGATGACCCTTCACCGGAAAAGTTACACAGTGCATCTTTACGCTACATGGTGGACAGATATAAAGGCTCATTTATGCTCCACTTTCCCTACATAAACAGATCCCTGCGTTCCAAGAGTAGGAACCGTAGTAACCATCACTACGTTTATACTTCCAAATGTTTCTAATTTCAAGGCTGCGTTCTTTTAAAGCATCACCAGAGGGCGCTATAAGTCAGTTTAAGAATTGACCAAATGGATGAAATAGAGCAACACATAAACAAACATGGAAACGCTGTGTTTTCTGTATGTGTCTAGAATGTAGAGCATATATGAGCCTTGAACGTTCTCTTTTACGCAAAATTGACTCTTGTGAGCTTTTAGCCTTGTTAGAACGGTGCTACTTCCTCAAAAACACACCTGGAGTTGTGTTTTGTTTCCTTCACTTCCTTCCTTCCTTTCCATGTGTTTGAGTAATTTGTTATTATTCATTTGTCTACATCTCCAAAGCTCAAAATGCTCTGTTCCACCTCGTGATGCTATAAAGCAGTAGTTTTCAAGTGAACAGCTCCTTTTACCTTTAATTCAGTAGAGACTGAAAATTCCAGGGCTGAAATGATTCTAGTGAAGGTGTGTGGAGTTTAAAAACACAATGGAGCACTTCCTGTATGACCACATGACATCACAAGGTGGAACAGAGTGTTTCCAGGTCTGTTTGTGATGAGGAAATAACTTTATAACATGGATCAGAAAATAGTGTAATATGGGCCAATATCTTTAAAGGTGCAATATGTACTTTTTCTGGTACAAGCCCAGCACATTGTTGTGTCCATGGAGATATACTAGGGAGATTGCTTTCCCCGGAATGTACCACAGTATGGCATTACACTTACTTATTATTCATTTCTAGGTGTTTTATAAAGCAAAACATTAAAAAATAAGCATTCTACTGTAACTGGTTTACCTCCCCACAAATCAGACGTGTCCATAGTGACGAACCCTCCTCCCAGAAAGTTCCACAGTGCCCCTTCAGCGCTTGCCTCTTTCCAGGTGAGAACCCGTACAAAGTGAACGCAGACGTGATCAAACAGAGGTCCAAGCTGCTGCTGAAGTTCCTGAAGGACGAGCAGAAGGAGCTCCAGGCCCTGTATGCGCTGCAGGCCCTCATGGTGCAGATGGAGCAGCCCGCAAGTGAGTGCAGACACACACACACACACACACACACGTATAGATACTTCGCAGCCGACGTCGTCAACATTCCCTGGGGGCGTCATGCTAACTGTAGGCTCTGCTCTGTCTGAGGCTTTAAAGTGTGTATGACAGGTTTCGATGATTCTCTAATTTCTAAGTTATGCCTGTTGTAAATATAAATGTTAGTTTTACACAAATCAAGAAGCAGTTTGTGAAGAAAAGTCTTAAAATTTTGTTGAAAATTTTGTTCCATACTGATGACATCACACTGGGAGAATTCTGTCCAAAATTTCGGCACAATGTACAAACAACAAACACATTTGTTGGTGTTTTCTTTTCATTTTATTTGTCAAATTATCATTTCTGTGTAGATTAGAGGTGTTTTGGCCCAGGGTACAATATGTTTGGCAGGGAACAGTTGTGGAATTTGAAGCTCTTAACTGTGTTTTAGTCAAAGGAGTAGTCCAACCTGTCATAGGCACTTGAATAGACTTTCATCTGAGTTTTGTTTTTAAATGTTCAGATGCTTTCAGCCGCAAGAGCGCGTCTCCAACTGCTCCCCTCACACAAAACTGGACCAACAGGACTTTGAATAAAAAAATATGTAAATAAAAACATTCTAAACTCTGGAATGGAGGCAAAAGTGAAGCGAAACATAATGTGATTTCAATGGGAAAACCGGGATTAACCTCAGAATGTCTCAAAATATGAAAATACAAAGGAAGTCTGGCAAATGAAAACCACTCAGGCACATGCGAGTGATACTAGAGCCCAGTTTAAAAGCATTTACAATTGTGTTTTATGTTATTTGTTCATTTAAAAGTGTGCGTTCACTCATTGTGTGTTACTGTCGCTCTTTGTGCTCAGATCTGCTGCGTATGTTCTTTGACACTTTGTACGACGAAGATGTGATCAAAGAGGAGGCCTTTTACAAGTGGGAGTCCAGCAAAGACCCCTCCGAGCAGCTGGGCAAGGGGGTCGCACTCAAGTCCGTCACCGCCTTCTTCACCTGGCTACGAGAGGCCGAGGACGAATCGGACAACAGCTAAGTCCTGCCCCCCCCAACCAGAGAGGACTGTGGGTAACGATTCAGAGGAGGGTCTGAATCGGCAAAAATCCTTCTGCTTAAACAGAAAAAAGAGAGAAAAAAATTCTTCAACTGGGAGAGATTGTATTATGGATCGCACGTTCGATCATATTTTCGTTTTTTTTCTTTTACTTTGCGTTTTCTTGTTCTCTGTGCAACCGAATGTCTTTTTTTGAAATCTAAAAACAGGATTTATTAGAGCGTAGATGCAAAAATGCTGAAAAGCGTCACGCGCCGTTGGAGAAGCTGCCATTTTTTCATTTTGTTATAATTCAAAATGGCTCCTCTTCATCGCGGCAACACTATCAAGACACTTTGCTTATAAGAGATATAGACTTTAAAAGCTGTTTCTTCTATATTTTTGATGACTTCCTCCTTGTATCATGTGGACAGGACTCTTCTATGGTCTCTGGTCTACACAACGTGCTGATGTAGTTCCTGCTCCTGCTTTTTCTGGTGTTGGATGAGTGGAGTGTGTGTTTTTTAATAAAACAAAAAACTACAAAGATAAGTGAATGCGAAATAGAGTTGTCAAACCACATTTCGGACTCATAACGGTTGTGGTCTCCTGAGGATTTCACTAAAGACTTTATTTGGGGCGATGTTGAACTTTCATGACCATTTTGCTGCTGGAGGGCGCCCCCTCCCTGTCGCCTCATGTACTACACTCAAATCCATCCCACACTGCATCCCGTTTACCCCTCTGTGCTCAAAAACTGATCCTGTATGGACCTGGACAGCTGCCCTACCTGCAAAACCAGATGATGGACTTTTTTTTTAAAAAAAGATGTGACCTATGAAATATATAGTTATCAAAAAAGAGAAACTACAGTACGAATCCTAAGGCCTTTTCTGCTTCCAATGAGTGGAGATGCATTCAAGGAGCGTCTGTAAATATGCGATTGTTTTTTTCAAATGCTGATGTTATGTGCCCCTCGAAATGCTTTGTATTTATGTCCTCTCTGCGCAGAAGGTGCTTCTAACCCAACCCAAGTCATTGATTACACAGTTTAAAAGAAAATGACAAATCTGTAAATACTTTTTTGCTTTACTTTATTAAAAAAGATATTTAATTAAAGAAATTAATGCCTCTTTTCACATCCGAAACTGGAAGAGATAAATAAATAAACATTGTTGCAAATAAATAAATGGTGGTCCACTATTGTGCTTTTGTACTGGTGCTGTTGTCAAATTTGGTCATAACTTCTACAGCTTCTACTAATATTTCTAGCACTACTACTACTACTACTACTACTACTACTACTACTACTATTACTATTACTACTACTACTAGCCATGTTGTAATACTGTTGGCTCCTCAAAAAATACCTGGAGTTACTTCGTTTCATTCACACATTTGAGTAATTGTGCATTTTTAGTCTGTCTGCATCTTCAAACACCAAAATGCTCTGTTCCACCTTGTGATGTCATGGAACAGTAGTTTAAGTTAAGTTTAAAAGCACTTCCTGTATTACTACATGACATCACAAGGTGGAATAGAGTGTTTTCTGTTTGAGAGAAGAGAAATACACAGGATTTGTGTGTTGTAAACATGTGAATGAAACAAAACACAACTCCAGGTCTGTGTGTGATGAGGAAACAACATTAAAACATTAAAACATCAGAAAACTGCACAACATAGGCCTTTTAATGAGCTGCCAGAATGTGTTTGGTATTTTAGGACTGCAAAGATGAATAAAAATAACTGAATAATTGTTAACTATAAAAAATAATCGTAGATGTTCATTTGATCACTGTTACCTTTTTATAACAGACAGTGGATTTATTAAAACATTATCAACATGTCCAGAAATAATAAGCTATTTCTGAGTTCAGCAATAATACACTTTATTCATAAATTTTCTCTTTAGAAGCCACATATTTAGAAGTCACCACATTTCCACTTGTATTTGGTGAAAAATGTTGGTATTTGGTACTTTTTATTTGGAAAGTCTCTGTGAAATGATTATTACTTTGTACACTACAAAATGAATCCTTACATGCAGCCCTAGAGTGTTGTTTTACTGTTGTTTATGTATTTCATTTGTTTCATTTTTGCCACCCCTGTAATAATTACATCAGCGGCTCCATTTTTTGTGTCAGATGCCCTTCCTAAAGTTCTGCCACTTCATTTATTAGGGAATGGGACCGACACAAACGATAGGACAGTACGCTGTGACTGATGTCTTCATTTTACCCATTCATTAAAGGTTGGGGGCCTGTCGCCTGCTTGTTTCTATGGATACGTCACTGCTCTGCCTGGAATGTTCCACAGTGTGACTTTAAACAGCTCTGCTTTACATTTATTCAATTACAGGTGGGTTTAAAGCTCAGAAATTTAGAAAAACACATTCGGACTGTGAGTGGGGTCGCCTCTCCACAGATCTGACCTGTATCTTTGTCTGGTTTGGTCTCCATGAAGATAGAACGGTTTAATGCCACACTGTGAAACATTCCAGACAAATGTACCTTTAAAGTGGCAGAGTGGGTAACACTACAAACAGTATTTTAATCAGTACTTTAATGCTGCTGCTCATATTGAGAGTTAACAAATGCCAAATCAAACTTACTCTTCTCATTTGACCACCATTAACTCATTCATTATGGGCTCTTGTTTTTTAACCTGTCCAGCCGGAACCACACTCCGCCTGGCTCGTTCCGCTTCTCTCAGAAACTGCGGAGCCGCACTTCCCGCTCCATTCATTGTGTATTGGGAATGAGCCGAGTTGTGTTAAAATAAGTCTAGATTTAAATATCAGACAGCGGACAGCAGGTTACAAATCCATAATTCAGAACTGGACTTTAACCGAAGCTAAATCTCAAAATAGAACACAAAACAACAAGTTGGGAGTTTTTCTGTGCGAGATGATTCTGATCGTAGCACTGTTTTTACATCAGTAATACATTTTCATTTCAGTTAGCACGAGCTTCTAATCTAGACCATAGACCATATATATAAATAGACATAGCTAATGCGCTAGCCCCCACGTTCCAAACAGGAAGTTCACATGCGGCTCTTCCGGCTCCTACTGACTCTGGTTCCCATTGACTTAAAATGGAATACTGTGGCCCCTCTCTCTGCAACTGCTGCTGTGAGCCTCGTCATTTTGGTCTTAAAATGTTCGTATTGACCCGCTCTACATGATCCTGAATTTTTCATTTCGTTATTTTGTCCCTAAATCAAGATATGAACATAAATAACGGGCCAATCAGATGCCTTCATTCCCCGAGGTCGCTCCCACTAACGTTAGCAACAGGTTTGATTGACAGCTAGTGCGTTTCGTTGCTAAGTAAGCCCCCTTCCCTGTTTTCCGTTGAGAAGGGCGGGCCCATTTAACAACCTCAGTCATGATTGGCTCTGGTGGTTCCTATGATACTCGTGGATTTCCAAATATTTCCAAATATATATATTTCCTGTAACCGTGAGCAACGGGAGCTTCATTTGAGTGGAGCTGAACTCTGAGTGACGTCACACTTCTTTAAGACCAACTTTTATACACACAGAAGCTTCCTCCAGTGAAGTATTTACACATTGTCTGTGATTCTCCATGTGTAACCTGCTGTCCTCTGTCTGATATTTAAATCTAGACTTATTTTAGCATGACCCAATACACAATGAATGGAGCAGGAAGTGCGGCGCCACAGTTTCTGAGAGAAGCGGAACTAGCCAGGCGTCTCCGTGAATAGGACCTATCAAAGCACCATTATTTATCTCAGATGAAAGAAGTTTATATATAGTTTGTTGTGTATTATATGAGAATTTTCAAGAGGAGATGTCGTCCATATGTGAAAGACTTGTGCAGCTGTGGTGGGATGAATAGAAGGCCACAGGAAGCCAAATGTGCCTTGAACATGCATGATTTTATTACTACTAACTATAGTATTTTTATATATTGGCTTTTTTTTTTTTGCTGTACCGTATTGCACATAGAACAGCAGAATCACAGGTCCAGAAGACAGGTCAAACAGACAGCCCTGAGAGACAAATGAGAGCAAAGAAATGTGATAAGGTTTTCAAATTTTAAATTAATAAGTGCAAATGCTACAAATTCTTATGCCATTGTTTGTTTGTTTTTTATCTAACTCTACTTCATTTTCATATTATTTTCAGTAAACCGGAGTGACAAGGAATAACTTTATCATTTAGAGTTTAGAACCAAATTTTTATGAAAGAATTAATGTTTGGGGGGTTGTTTATTGTCTTTATTGTGGCTTAAAGATCTCTTCAAACTAAATACAAATGTCCCTTTTTATCACAGATTTGACTCATGTTCCTGATATGCTGATAGTTTATTCACATCATTATTTACAAGTCCAGTAAGTACTTAATTTCACCAAAACATAACCTAAAAGTCGCCACAGCATTAGAATAATGCTTGTATCTGTCCTATTTGCTCCACTAAATCCTATGCTCTCGTCTCACTGCGCCCTCTGCTGTACAGATGTGATATGGCACCGTTTCATGTTAACCGCCCATTCCCAAATAAGGACCTCTGCACGGTCGGAACAACAGGAAGTGTAGCCCACCCAAAGGTGGGTCTCCAATTTGCAACTTTGAAGGCTAATCAAGAGCGCCCCCTGTTGGATGTAGCCAGCGATGCTCCACTTGGAGTCAGAGCAGGCGGAGGAGTTGCAGGAAGATTGGATATGTGTGATGGAGCAGGTAGGGGGCGTTGTACCTAGGTCCTAAACGAGAACAACTATAAATTCAAATTGTATTGTTTTACATTGACCTTGATGGGGATATATGGAGCCAGAAGAGGCTCATAATCTTGGAAACTGAAAAACAAAAATATGAAACAGGGAAATCAAGAATTATGTTGAACTGTGAAAAATAAATATTTGTATTCAAAAGTTAAGTTAAAAGGGAGTGTTAAAACACGGCTCCCTATCAGACTCTGAACCAAATTGAAGCCAGGGTGGCCCGTGCCACCTCTAAAAGTGCCCTTGCCTTCCCTGTTGCCACCCTGCTGAAGACAGTGGGTGTTTCTCAATTCCCAAGGTCCTTCCTCTAAAGAACACTATGTAGCACTAAAAATAAATAAATAAATAAATATACATATATATATATATATATATATATATATATATATATATATATATATATATATATATATATATATATATATAGGCATCAGTGGTGCCCGTGGTGATCGGAGCACTCGGGGCTGTAACCCCCAAACTGGAGGAGTGGCTCAAGCAGATACCCGGAAAAACATCAGACATCTCAGTCCAGAAAAGTGCAGTACTAGGAACAGCAAAGATACTGCGCAGAACTCTCAAGCTCCCAGGCCTCTGGTAGAGGGCCCGAGCTGATGAGGGTGAGAGAGACCAACCACCGTGGAAGGTGAGGAACACATTTTTTTTTTTTTTTTTTTTTTTTTTATATATATATATATATATATAATTTTATTTTTTTTTATTTGTTCCTCACCTTCCACGGTGGTTGGTCTCTCTCACCCTCATCAGCTCGGGCCCTCTACCAGAGTCCTGGGAGCTTGAGAGTTCTACGCAGTATTTTTGCTGTTCCTGTACTGCGCTTTTCTGGACTGAGATGTCTGATGTTTTTCCTGGGATCTGCTGTAGCCTCCTCCAGTTTGGGGGTTACAGCCCCGAGTGCTCCGATCACCACGGGCACCACTGATGCCTTCACCTTCCAGTCCTTCTCCAGCTCTTCCTTGAGCCCCTGGTATTTCTCTAGTTTCTCATGTTCCTTTTTCCTGATATTACCATCGCTTGGTATTGCAATGTCCACCACCACGGCTTTGTTCTGTTGCTTATCCACCACCACTATGTCTGGTTGGTTCACCATCACCATTCTGTCAGTCTGTATCTGGAAATCCCACAGGATCTTGGCTCGCTCATTCTCCGCAACCTTCAGAGGTGTTTCCCACCTTGACCTTGGGGTCTCCAGCTCGTACTCTGCACAGATGTTTCTGTACACTATGCCCGCCACTTGGTTGTGTCGCTCCATGTATGCTTTCCCTGCCAGCATCTTACACCCTGCAGTTATGTGCTGGACTGTCTCAGGAGCCTCTTTGCACAACCTACACCTTGGGTCTTGTCTGGTGTGGTAGATCTGGGCCTCTATTGCTTGGGTGCTCAAGGCCTGCTCCTGTGCAGCCAGGATGAGGGCCTCTGTGCTGTCCTTCAGACCAGCCCTCTCCAGCCATTGGTAGGATTTCTTGATATCAGCCACTTCCGTTGTTTCGGTGGTACGCCCCATGTAGGGGCTTGTCCTGCCATGATGGTCCCTCCAGCACCTCTTCCTCTGAGCTCCACTATCTGAGGCATTCCCTGAGCACATCATCTGTTTGGGCCTTATCCTTGATGTACTTATGGATTTTGACTGTTTCATCCTGGACAGTGGTTCCCACACTCACTAGTCCTCGGCCTCCTTCCTTCCGACTCGCATACAGTCTCAGGGTGCTGGATTTGGGATGGAACCCTCCATGCATGGTCAGGAGCTTTCGTGCCTTAACGTCTGTGGTCTGTTTCTCCTCCTTTGGCCAGCTGATGATTCCTGCAGGGTATCTGATCACTGGCAGGGCGTAGCTGTTTATTGCCTGTGCCTTGTTCTTTCCATTGAGCTGGCTTCTTAGGACTTGCCTTACTCGTTGCAGGTATTTGGCCGTAGCCGCTTTCCTTGTTGCCTCTTCAAGGTTGCCATTTGCTTGTGGGATACCAAGGTACTTGTAACTGTCCTCAATGTCTGCTATTGTTCCCTCTGGGAGTGAGACCCCCTCTGTGTGGACTACCTTCCCTCTCTTTGTCACCATCCTACTACATTTCTCAAGCCCGAATGACATTCCAATGTCTGTGCTGTAGATCCTGGTGGTGTGGATCAGTGAGTCGATGTCTCGCTCACTCTTAGCGTACAGCTTGATGTCATCCACGTAGAGGAGGTGGCTGATGGTGTATACACACACAAATATGGACAATGTCTTAGGAACAAAAGGATACCACCTTTTTTAATGGAAATAAAATGTTCAGCCTACAGAGGGCTTCATTTTATAGACACTCTGAAAATCAAATTGAAATAGTCCATTTTACTGCCTGCAGACTCTTGCCACATGAGGCCGGACATTGTCGTGCATCAGAAGGAACCCAGCAATGGGTTCAAGGATTTCATCCGATACCTAATGGCAGTCAGACTGCTGTTTTCTAGTCAGTAGAGGTCTGTGTGTCCCTCCAGGGATATGCCTCTCCAGACCGTCACTGATCCACCACTAAACCGCTCATGCTGAACCATGTTACAGGCAGCAGAGCGTTCTCTTTGTCTTCTCCAGACTCTTTCACGTCTATCACAGGTGCTCAGGATGAACCTGCTCTCATCTGTGAAATGGGTCCTGCTGGTGGGTTGAGGACCTTCTACGGCCCTGTCCAGCTACATTGAGTAACTGCTTGTCTCCTGAACTCTCCTCCATTTAATGTCTCCCAGCACTGGAGATTGTGCTGGGAGACATTAAATCTCCTTGTAATGGCATGTCCAGATGTGCCATCCTGGAGAAGATGAACAATCTGTGTAACTTCTGTAGGGTTAAGGAATGGCCTCATACTCCCAGTAGTGATAAACACTCTAACCAAAGCAGCACTAGTGGAAAAGCAGCCAAAAATGACCAAGAGGGAGAAACTTGAAATGAGCTCCACATGCAAAACCACCTGTTGTTCATTTCCATTAAAAGAAGTGACATCCTGTTGTTCCTAAGACATTGCCCTGTCCAGATTTGTATAGATAGCCAACTTTTTTTTTTCACATTGATCTGATGTGTTCCTTTTTTTGAGCAGTGTATACACAGTCTATGGAAAAGACACAAGGTCCTAGTGTGCCCCCAACAGGAATGTATTGAGTTTGTACAGTTGTATTTTTTACAGTTCATTTTCAGAAGATGAGGGTGAGACAGATATGTCTTCTTCAGAGGAAGAGGACCCAGACCTCTTAGGAGAAGGTGGATAGGCTACTGAACTTGAGGTCCCTGCACAAAGCTTCATATTCTGTACCAAAAGGACCAAGCAGTAGTGGAAGCAAAGGGTCTTCTGGCTCAGATTGACTTGCAGTTTGTAGGGTTTTTAATAAACTTTTGTAAAGTGTTTGGTGATGTTAAAATTAAGGGTCTGCAAAAAAATGTAAATATCATTATACAAAATTTGATGATACAGTATCATTATTAGTGGAAGGAAACTTGTTTATGTTTTAATGATTAAAATGGGTGTATTTCATATCAAGTTTGTGCAGGCCGTGGTTTAACAAAGAAATACTGTTATTAAAATATATTTGTTCTTAAGAAATAGCAATATATCATGTGCAAAATATGCATCGCCATATCGTGATAATATTGTATCGGGAGCCATGTACTGTAACTTGTCGGCTCACACACACGGAAAGGATACAGAAGTGGGATTTATTGTGATGAGCTACGGAAGGAGATTGAGGGACATGTACAGAGCTGCAAGAGAAAGTAATGAAGACTTTAACAGAAATGTCTTTTATCAGATACTGGATTGTTTCATAACAGAAATAGAGTCATTTTTCACAAAAGAACTGTGAAATAACATAGGGTGTTCAGTCTCTTAACCCCAAAAGCCCATCCTTCATGAAAGAAGAACCACTGTTTACTTTTGCCAGAACATTTGAGTCCGATTTAGAGGATCTCAAACATGAGGTGTAGAGTACTTTCTGAAAAGTACTCATACAGTAACATACATACAGGAAGTATGTAAAATCCCTCAGTCGTCCAGGTAGAATCCATGGCAAAAAAGGAGAAAATTTAATTTGTCAACTGGACATAGTTTATTTGGTTGAATACGTTTCGCAGCTCATCCAAGCTGCTTCCTCAGTTCTGGTCAGATGCTGGCGGACACTGCTTTATATCTGCCTGAAGGGAGGAGCTTAATTACAATGAAAATTACTCTGAGACAACACATATTTAAATACAGTTTCAGTTGGTCAGGTGATTCAATATGGAGTTGTTAACAGTTTCTGTTAGTCATGTGAGTCTATTCAATATGGAGTGGGAGTGGGGGAGTAGTTAGCATATCCATTCAGGGCCATGATGGGTGTTTTCACACCTCTGGACCTGACCTGGCTAGTCCCATTGTTTTCCCAGTTTGTTTTGATTTAGGTTTGAGGATAGAGTTATAGATGGGAGACAAATGATGTCTGAGACCTCCATTTCTGTTCAAGGAAGGATTCTCTTTCTTGACAAAAATAGCTTCTTTAACTCCCCTCTCAAACCAGTTCTTTTCTCTGGCCAAGATCTGGACCTCGCTGTCCTCAAAGGAGTGGCCTGTGGCTTTTAGGTGGAGATGTACGGCAGATTGTGGCCCACCCTGGTTTTCCCGTCTGTGTTGATACATCCTTTTGTGAAGTGGCTGTTTTGTTTCTCCAATGTAGCGCTCACTGCAGTCTTCACTTCACTGAATGGAGTAGACCACATTGCTTTGTTTGTGGCTCGGAGTTTTGTCCTTAGGATGGACCAGTTTTTGTCTTAAAGTGTTTGTGGGTTTGAAATAGACTGGGATTTCATGTTGTCTGAAGATCCTCTGTAGTTTTTCGGAAACGCCAGCCAGGTAAGGAATAGTTACACCCTTTCTCCTGGGCTCTGGTTCTCTGTTGTCCTGTTTCTTTGTTCTCTTCGTTTTATTGAAAGCCCATTTAGGATACCCACAAACAGAGAGGGCTTTCTCCACGTGTTGTTCTTCTTTCTCCTTTCCCTCTGCGCTTGTAGGAACCACTTGGGCCCTGTGCTGTAATGTCCGAATGACTCCCAGTTTGTGCTGCAGTGGGTGGTGTGAATCAAAAAGCAGATATTGGTCGGTGTGTGTGGGCTTCCTGAAGACCTCTACCTGGAGTCGCCGGTCTTCTCTTATCGTTACTGCACAATCTAAGAAGGCCAATGTGTTGTCCTTGGCATCTTCACGTGTGAATTTGATGTTCGGATCTACAGAATTGATGTGTGCAGTAAAAGGTTCCAAATCTTGAATTTTGATTTTTGAGAAATTATCATCAACATAACGATACCAGTGTGTGGGTGGAGTGCCTGGATATGAGGCCAGGGCACTCTGTTCAAATTGTTCCATGTATAAGTTTGCAATGATAGGGGAGACCGGTGAGCCCATTGCACAGCCGTGGATTTGTCTGTAGAAGTTTCCTCTGAACTGGAAATAGGTGGTACTTAAACAAATTTCCAGCAGTTGGCAGATTTGGTCGGGTGAAAGTTTGGTTCTCTCTTCTAGCTTGGTATCCTCCAGTAGTCTCCTCCTTGCTGCCTCCACCGCTACCGATGTAGGGATACAAGTGAAAAGAGAGGTCACATCAAAGGAAACCATTGTCTCAACCAGGTCAAACTGGAGATGCTTGATTTTGTTCACAAATTCGGCTGTGTTCTCAATGTGGTGCTCCGTGTTACCCACCAGCGGAGCCAAGATGGTTTTTAAGTGTTTGGCCACATTGTATGTGATGGAGTCTGTGCTGCATACAATGGGTCTGAGTGGTACTCCTTGTTTGTGGATCTTTGGGAGGCCATAGATGCCAGGGATGGCGTCACCAGGGTACAGTCTGTAATATAGCTGTCGATCAATGACTTCTTCCTTCTCCAACTTCTGCAAGCAATCAATGATCTTCTTTTTGTACACATTGGTGGGGTCCTGTTTTAGTAATTCGTAGGTTGTGGTGTCACTGAGTAGGCTGTTAACCTTAGCCTCATAATCAGCTGAGTTCAGGATCACAGTGCATCTCCCTTTGTCAGCTGGGAGGATGTTGATGCTGTGGTCCTTCTCCAGAGCAGCGATGGCCTTCCTTTCCTCCGGTGTTACATTGGAGGGTGGAGGTTTGGCATTGCTCAGAGCAGCTGTTAATTTCAGTCTAAGGTCTCCAGCTTCTGTCTCCGTGAGCTTGTTGTTCCTGATGGCGGTTTCTGCTGCTGTGATGTAATCCACCGTGGGGATGCGGTTAGGAGTCACAGAAAAATTCAGTCCTTTGGAAAGTACTTCTTTCTCTGCCTGAGTGAGCACCCGGTTGGAGAGATTTTTCACCCAGCGTTCTTTGTGCAATGCTTGGCTAGGTTTATCCTCCTTCCTTTTGTTACTCCGATCCTTGGGGTTAGTTTGATGGTGATTTTGGAGTTGTGTAAACTTTCTTATGTGCCGTTCTTTGGTTTTGTTGTGTTGTCTCAACTGTCCCGTGGCTATAAAGTCGTTAATCCTTTGAAACATTTCTTCTGGGACTAGCACCGTTAATCTGTTTAATAAATTGTCTATTTCAAATTTTAAGTTTTCAATGTCATAATTGAGACGGCTGATTCTAAGGCTGAGCATCCCTCTCAGGTAACGCTGGGTTAACCTGGCTGCCCTATGCCCTGGTTCCGGTGATTTCTTCTGTAAAGCCTTGGGAATAAGTTGGTTCTGTCGACATCTCAGGTTAAAGCGTAAATGATTCCTCTTCTCTGCTAACCTTTTAGTGTCCTTTTCCAGCTTTCTTACCAGTCCAACGACTGGTAAGAAAGTCGTTGGACTGGTAAGAACGGTTGGCTCGTAGTTGTTCTTAAGATGTATGTAAAATCCCTCAGTCGTCCAGGTAGAATCCATGGCAAAAAAGGAGAAAATTTAATTTGTCAACTGGACATAGTTTATTTGGTTGAATACGTTTCGCAGCTCATCCAAGCTGCTTCCTCAGTTCTGGTCAGATGCTGGCGGACACTGCTTTATATCTGCCTGAAGGGAGGAGCTTAATTACAATGAAAATTACTCTGAGACAACACATATTTAAATACAGTTTCAGTACACGTGGAGAAAGCCCTCTCCGTTTGTGGATATCCTAAATGGGCTTTCAATAAAACGAAGAGAACAAAGAAACAGGACAACAGAGAACCAGAGCCCAGGAGAAGGGGTGTAACTATTCCTTACCTGGCTGGCGTTTCCGAAAAACTACAGAGGATCTTCAGACAACATGAAATCCCAGTCTATTTCAAACCCACAAACACTTTAAGACAAAAACTGGTCCATCCTAAGGACAAAACTCCGAGCCGCAAACAAAGCAATGTGGTCTACTCCATTCAGTGTAGTGAAGACTGCAGTGAACGCTACATTGGAGAAACAAAACAGCCACTTCACAAAAGGATGTATCAACACAGACGGGAAAACCAGGGTGGGCCACAATCTGCCGTACATCTCCACCTAAAAGCCACAGGCCACTCCTTTGAGGACCGCGAGGTCCAGATCTTGGCCAGAGAAAAGAACTGGTTTGAGAGGGGAGTTAAAGAAGCTATTTTTGTCAAGAAAGAGAATCCTTCCTTGAACAGAAATGGGGGTCTCAGACATCATTTGTCTCCCATCTATAACTCTATCCTCAAACCTAAATCAAAACAAACTGGGAAAACAATGGGACTAGCCAGGACATGTCCAGAGGTGTGAAAACACCCATCATGGCCCTGAATGGATATGCTAACTACTCCCCCACTCCCACTCCATATTGAATAGACTCACATGACTAACAGAAACTGTTAACAACTCCATATTGTATCACCTGACCAACTGAAACTGTATTTAAATATGTGTTGTCTCAGAGTAATTTTCATTGTAATTAAGCTCCTCCCTTCAGGCAGATATAAACCAGTGTCCGCCAGCATCTGACCAGAACTGAGGAAGCAGCTTGGATGAGCTGCGAAACGTATTCGACCAAATAAACTATGTCCAGTTGACAAATTAAATTTTCTCCTTTTTTGCCATACATACAGGAAAAATAAAGTTCAACTCATAAACACATAAACAGCGTGGTATCTGTTTATTAGACATCTATAACATGAGTTTCAGTTTCCTGTTATATTTATAGACAACATTATGAGAACTTCTCAGCATTCAAAAGAGCATATTTTGTTTCATGTTGTTAATAACTGCTATGGCATCGTTCCTAATTATTCATCATTCTGATACCAAGGAAACCCGACTGGTCATCGGAAACAGTTCTGCAGTTGGCGGTTCAAATCCAACTCTTTCCATAAACATCACTGGTTGAGCGGTCAGGAGTGGTCAGACCCACAGGTTGGCGGTGTGATTCCAGCTCCCACAGATGAATGCTGCCGTTGTGTCCTTGGGCGAGACTGGGGCAAGACACTTAACCCACCTAGTGTCTGTGAACACTGGTGTTTGAGTGTGTGTGTGAATAGGTTTATTTGTATTTATTTATGAGACAGGGACAGTGCACAATATATATTAACCTTAACAGGAGAGATGCTTTGTGCAGGTTGTAGCTCTAGAGCTCATTTCCACCTCTAGTCCCTGGTGCAGGTTTTTTAGGTGAGTGGTTCCTTGATGTAAAGAGCTTTGAGTGCCTTGAAGATGGAAAAGCGCTCTATAAAAATGTGACCATTTACCATATATTGATGAAGCAATAATCCTTAAATCACTTGTGTATGTGTATGAGTGATTGTGGATGTACTTGGGAATTCAGTTGTGTGTTTCCTTAGTGACAGTTTTGTACAATGCAAATGTGACGCCCACAAAATGTGCAGTCACATTTTATGTTATTTTGTAATTTGGCTATTTGTATTTGTACTGATAAGTAGCTCCCTTGCTGATAAAATGCACTAAATCGTTTCTGTTTAGTTTTGAGGTACTCTTGCACTGTCGGGGTGTGCCAGAAGGGGGCAGTGTAGTGAGTCAGTCGCAGGTCTCTCAGCCAGAGCCCTTCTTGAAAAGTCCAGTGCTGCTCCCCTTCACACACTGAAGCGAGGCTGCACTGAACCGAAGCTCACTGCCTGTTGTCTCTTTATTTTTTCCTGTTTATTCAGGTAATCTAATGTAAAACACTTAAAAAAAATCCATACAAGAGAACTGTATATTATTTTGGTTGTTTAGAGCCGATATAAGAGTGGTTTTATAAAAGTAGACCACGTTAGTTTGTTGTTAAAAGTTCTGCTAGTCTCCATAAGGTGAGCACGAGGTTTTGTAATGGCGGCACTTCTCTGCAACTTGAACTCTCATGCGTAATAAGCATGTAGCATCCCGGACTGGATTATATTGTTTAGATATCACTTTTTGATTAATAGTTAAGGTAAACCAGTCATGTAAACGACAGCTGATCTTATTTTTGCAAATCTAAAATGTGTACAAATGTGAATATTATTTCAATTAAGATTCAAGTAAGAAACTAAACTTGTTTATTGTATAGAAATATACATTTGTTTCAGTAAATACACATTTTCTGGTGTTTAGACAGTATATGTGTTAAAGCCAGATGAGACCTGTTGGAGTGCGTGTTCGACCGAAAGACGACCAGATTAAAAAAGTTCAAATTAACCAAAAGTTTATTCCCCTAACAAAAAGTCTAATACAGAGCTCTGGACCAGCCTGTCCCTGGTAGATTTACAGTATGCAAGACTTACCCCAGGCGCGGATAAAAACGGCCTTACTTGGAGATTTCAACATAAAAACCGACCTGACAGATGATTGTCTAAACAAAGCCTTTAGCGCTCTTTTGAATGACATCGGTTTTACTCAGAGTGTAAATCAGCCCACACACAGTCATAAGCACACATTGGATCTTGTTCTAACATATGGCATAGAGATCAGTGATCTAAAAGTCCTCCCACAAAATCCTATATTATCAGATCATTTTTTGATTACCTTTCAGTTTATTCTTAAAGATTTCTCTGTTCACCAGAATAAAATAATAACTAAAAGAACAATATCTGAAAAAGCTGTTACTAATTTCATTGAAAAAATTCGGCCAATATTTAGTGATATGTCATGTGACCCAACTGAGGATAATTTAAATCCCATCAAAAGTGCCCAATTTGTTGATAAGACCATGGATTCTTTGAAAACTGCCCTTGATGCAGTAGCTCCACTAAAACAGAAAGTTGTCAGGCCAAGGCGATCTGCTCCATGGTATAATGAAAAATTGCGTGCACACAAACAAAAGGTTAGGAGAATTGAGAAAAGTTACCGTAAAGCACACTCAGTGCAGTCTTTAAAAGCATGGAAAACCTGCCTTCTGTCCTATAAGCAGGCTTTGCGTGCGGCCCAAACCAGTTACTATTCCAATCTAATAGAAGTAAACAAAAATAATCCTAGGTTCTTATTCGGCACTGTAGCCAGGCTGACTAACTGCCACAGTGCAGTAGAACCTTCAATCCCAATTACTCTCAGTTCTGAGGATTTCCTGACATTTTTTAATAATAAGATCACTACTATAAGAGATAAAATACTGTAAATGAAATTGCCCCTACTTTTAACTCTGAGCAAGTCCAAGCTGTTAAAATAGGGTCTCAATTAAACTCTTGTCCAGTTTTAGAGAAATTTGCTATTCTAAATCATGCAGAATTAACTTCAGCCTTTATGTCCTCTAAATCCTCAACTTGTATGTTAGACCCAATCCCAAGTAGATTCTCCCTCTAATTATAGATCCTATTCTTAATATAATAAATACTTCACTGGAAAGTGGTTATGTTCCTCAGTCCTTTAAATATGCAGTAATTAAGCCGCTCCTAAAAAAGCCTAATCTTGATCCTGACCTCTTAGCCAATTACAGACCTATTTCAAATCTTCCGTTTATTTCTAAAATTCTGGAGAGAATTGTAGTTAAACAGCTTTGTCGTCATCTACAGGAGAATAATTTATTTGAAAAATTTCAATCTGGATTCAGAACTCATCATAGCACTGAAACAGCCCTGGTTAAAGTAACAAATGATTTGTTATTGGCTGCTGACAATGGTCAGGCCTCAGTACTGGTTCTGTTGGACCTCAGCGCAGCTTTTGACACAATCGACCACAATATTTTACTGCAGAGGTTGGAATGTGATGTGGGCATCAGAGGAACTGCCCTCAGCTGGTTTAAATCCTATTTATCCAATAGGTACCAGTTTGTAAATGTAAACCAGAGCTCCTCACAGTGTTCTAAAGTAGCCTACGGTGTGCCACAGGGTTCAGTTCTGGGTCCAATTCTGTTTACCCTTTATATGCTACCGTTAGGTAATATCATCCGAAAGCACGGTATCGATTTCCACTGTTATGCAGATGACACCCAGCTGTACCTATCAATGAAACCCGATCAGACTAATCAAATTGAAAGACTTAGTGCCTGTGTGAGGGACATAAAAACATGGATGACCTTTAACTACTTACTTCTTAACCCTGAAAAAACTGAAGTCATTCTATTAGGCCCTAAACACCTACGAGACTCTATTGTGGTTTTGTCCCGGCCTGCAGCTGGGCTCGATGTAAAGTCTGACTCTCTAACTGAGCAGATAATCACATTGGACAATGTCAGTGTAGCCTCCAGCTCCACTGTAAGAAACCTTGGAGTCCTATTTGATCAAGAGCTCTCATTTAAAGCACACATAAGCCATGTCTGTAAAACGGCTTATTTTCATTTACGCAATATAGCCAAAATTAGAAATGTACTGCCAAAAAATGATGCTGAAAAACTTGTCCATGCTTTTGTCACTTCGAGGTTAGACTACTGTAACTCCCTGCTTGCAGCATACCCTAAAAGCTCTATAAAAAGCCTTCAATTGGTTCAAAATGCAGCAGCAAGAATACTAACAGGTACTAAAAAACGAGAGCACATTACTCCAGTATTAAAAAATCTTCATTGGCTTCCGGTTGAGTTTAGAGTAAAATTTAAAATTCTTCTTCTAACCTATAAAGCTGTAAATGACATGGCCCCTTCCTACATTAAAGATGAAATTGTACCTTATCATCCTAACCGTTCACTCCGCTCTCAAAATGCTGCACTATTGGTGGTTCCTAGAGTCGCTAAAAGTACTTTAGGAGGTAGAGCTTTTAGGTACCAAGCACCCTTGTTGTGGAATCAGCTCCCTGCTCATGTCAAAGAAGCTGACACAGTCTCTACATTTAAGATTAGGCTCAAAACGTTCCTCTTTGAATTAGCTTATGGTCAGGTCAGTTAGGAACAGAAACTAAACCCATAGGTCTAGTTAAGCTGCTCTAGGAGATATATTACTGGGGAAAGTATGGCAACTTGAGCACTGTCCTCTGGTTTCTCCTACTTTTTCTCTTCCTACTGTTAAGAATATTCAATTACTAGTTAATTCGTAGTCTGTCCTTTGCTATTCACATGTTGTCCCTTGTCCCACTCCCCTTTTGGGGAGTGTAACTGTTTCAGATGCTGCTGTTCCAGTTTGGACCGCTGCTGCTCCTAGTGTTGAGGACCTGGACCCCTCCTCTCCTTCCCTGTCCTGGATTAACTGTCCTCGTCCTGCTAGATTAGTAGTTTCCTTCTGCCAATAGCTTTGGCCTACAGACTTACAACTTTACTTGCAATGGATACGTCCTGGCCTCATCCGCCTGTCCGTCCATAGGAGTGGATCTCTCCTTCACTGTGGTTCTCCTCGAGGTTTCTCCGTTTTTTTCCCACTGGGTTTTTTTTCTGAGTTTTTCCTTGCCGAGAAGGAGGGTCTAAGGACAGGAGATGCTGGGACAATTATCCATTTGCCTGCTTGTTGGACATTCTGTATTTTTGATTTATGACTGTTTCTTATTCTGCTTCATTCTCTGACATCTCTGTCTGTCTGCTAAATCAACAATTTTGTGAAGTCCGCCGAGATAACTGTTGTTGTGATTTTGGGCTATACAAAAATAAATTGAATTGAATTGAATTACCCTCGACCCAAAAATAAAAAACAAAATTATGAATACGCAATAATATGTTAATCAGGTTCCGCCCAGGTTCCTCCTCGATCTCTCCTCATCCTGTCGTTGCAGCTGCGTGGCCTTCGCTACACTCCCTACACACCTCTCCGTGTCACGTCCAGCTGACCTTTACAGAAAGAACACATTCCACAAAGCACCGCTACTCTGTCTAACACAATTTATTAGTCTGAGTATTAAAGTAGCTATATATGTCCAGTGTTCAAGTAATATATAAAAATACATGACTTCATCAAGTGATATACGTGAAACAAGTAGCATAACCAACAGGTGATTTCAGTGCTTATATGAGTTTTAAGTGAAACAAGTAAAATAACAAATGAATAACTTCAAATATGTGACTTCAGTGATTGTATGAGCGTGTGCGTGCACCTGACAAGCTTTATTCATTTGACATTTTTCTTCAGACCATATATTGTAATGAGATCAGATTAAAGCAACATTTACAGTAAAATAACAGATTGCAATTAGTAGACCAAAGAAGTGGAAAAAAGTGATTTTTATAATGTGTCAAGATAGTCGTCGGCGAAGTTGAGCATGTGATTGAAAGCAGTCAGGATCAGGGTGTCCATGTCGTCGTCATTCTCCAAATTATTACTATAGTTCTTCACTGGGAAAATGCAGTTCATGGGGATTCCCACAGTCGCACTGAACACTCCCATCTGCAAACAACACAAGTACACACATCAAGACACAGCACCTTATCCTGCTGTCTGTCTGGAAGCACACCATAGAGCATGAAAAACGTCTGTCCAAACTTGACACGGTCCAACCACAGCTGCACAGTTTACAGTCTGCTCGGAAAACTGGATTACAGTTTGCACAGCAACTGTAAACCGTTATCCAGTGTGGACACATCCTTGCTTGCTCCTGCTGCTTCCTTCTTTACTTTGCTTTTTAATAATTTTACCTCTTCCAGCACCAGAAAATCTGTCTACTAATGATTGTCTTTCAATAAACCAAGACATTTTTACATTTTTAACAATTTAGCTGATGAGCCAGCGACATGTCGGGGAAAGAGACCAAGGGAACACTGTCGGAACTATCCAAGTCAAAGTCTCAATGTCTTTGTAGAACAAAGGTGCACTTAAGTCACTTTATATTCAATGTGCTTCATTTGAATTTGTTGAATTTAATGTGTGAACTCATGGTGTTGTCACTTATATCTGTGCAATATCTTGGACAATGTACATTAATAATGGACACTTACTGTCTTTCTTTATAATCAGCAGCTCTGACTGTTGTCTGACTGAAGTATGAGATGTGAGTGTGACTGTGTTTTTAAGCTGCAGGAAGTGAGCCCAAGTAAAATTCCCCTTTGGGACAGTAAAGTGTATCTTATCTTATGTCCACCACGACAAGGCAAGGGCAGCAGAAGTGCAGAGCTTAATCGAGTGAAATTCACAGTGTTTTCCACAAGAAAAACATGGGCTAATAATAGACTTTTAAATTAAAGCAGAAGAAAATGGATGGATCCACATGACACTATGACTATGTCTCACTGGCCACAGGAGACTTTAGACCGGTGGACTCACTCTGCCACTGCATCCAACAAGTCAGTGTGTGGATGCAAAACAACTTTCTCCAGCTAAACTAGTCTTTGGCCCACAGAAACAAAGAGACAGCAGTCACCTCCGGTCTCTAACTCTAAATCCTTCTAATCAGGCTAGAAATTTAGGAGTGATAATGGACTCAGACTTGAAATTTAACAGCCACATCAAATCAATAACATCTGCAGCTTTTTACCATCTAAAAACATCAACAAAAATCAAAGGTACAGACTTGGAGAGACTTATCCATGCGTTTGTCTCCAGTAGGTTAACTACTGTAACAGCCTCTCCAGACGAGCTGTGAGACATAGTCCATAGTAAAAAAAAAAAAAAAGCTTTTATTTTAGTCTGTTTCATGGCTAAAAAAACCCCAAACAAAACAAAAAACATTGCATTCTATGGCTTTAAATTTAAGTTGTCTAGTATTTCATAATTCAAACCCTTTTGAATTTAGTTAATTCAATAAGGCAACAGTGGTGAACCATATAATGCTCACCTTCTCTTTGAGATATCTGCTTCTGAAGACATTCTTCACGTCTTTTTGGACCTCATCACACATGACATCAATGTGTGTGGCCACAGCGACCTGAGGAATCCCTGTGAACATCAGAGCAACATACTTTAGTCATTGACATTTCAAACCTGTACCTCTATATAAAAGTCATTGTTTCATACAGTCTGCAGGCACTGAGAACAACAGAACTGAGCTCATCTTTGCTCTCTCCAATGTCTATTCACACACCCCTAAAACAAGGTTTTGCATGTGGAGCTCATTTCAAGTTTCTCCCTCTTGGTGTTTTTTGGCTGCTTTTCCACTAGTGCTGCTTTGGTTAGAGTGTTTATCACTACTGGGAGTATGAGGCCATTCCTTAACCCTACAGAAGTTACACAGATTGTTCATCTTCTCCAGGATGGCACATCTGGACATGCCATTACAAGGAGATTTAATGTCTCCCAGCACTGGAGATTGTGACATTAAAATGACATTAAATGGGGGAGAGTTCAGGAGACAAGCAGTTACTCAATGTAGCTGGACAGGGCCGTAGAAGGTCCTCAACCCACCAGCAGGACCCATTTCACAGATGAGAGCAGGTTCATCCTGAGCACCTGTGATAGACGTGAAAGAGTCTGGAGAAGACAAAGAGAACGCTCTGCTGCCTGTAACATGGTTTAGCATGAGCGGTTTGGTGGTGGATCAGTGATGGTCTGGAGAAGCAGATCCCTCCAGTCTGACTGCCATTAGGTATCGGATGAAATCCTTGAACCCACTGCTAGACCCTACACCAGTAGTCAATAGAGGTCTGTGTGTCCCTCCAGGGATCTGCCAGTGGTGGACTTGCCAATTCTGGTGCCTTCTAGCAAATGCCAATGGAGCTCCATGGTACTGGGCGGTGAACACAGGGCCCACTACAGGACGTGGCGCCCTCAAGCCACCCTCATGAAGTCTATTTCTGATCGTTTGGGCAGAGACATTCGCACCAGTGGCCTGCTGGAGGTCATTCTGTAGGGCACGGGCAGTGCTCAACCTGAGAGCAGATATGGGTCCTGCAATTATTTTATCTTTATACTTTTTTCATGATAGACATAGGCAGCATTTAAAGGTCCTATATTACATATAATTGACTCTTGTAAGCTTTAAGCCATGTTAGAATCAAATCAAATCATCAAAAACATACCTGGAGTTTTGTTTTTTCCACAAAGGAACAGATATGGGTCCTGCTGATGGGTTGAGGACCTTATAGGGCCCTGTTACTCTCCTAGAGTAACTGCCTGTCTCCTGAAATCTCCTCCACGTTCTGGAGATTGTGCTGGAAGAAACATTAAATCTCCTTGCAATGGCACATCCAGATTCTGGAGAAGTTGGACAATCTGTGCAACTTCTGTAGGGTTAAGGAATGGCCTCATACTCCAAGTAGTGATAATCACTACCAAAAATGACCAAGAAGGAGAAACTTGAAATGAGCTCCACATTCAAACCAGTCCTGTTTTAGGGCTTGTCTCATTGTTGTCGCTCTGGTGCACCAGTTGTTCATTTCCATTAAAAGAGATGGCTTCCTTTTCCTCCTAAGACATTGCCCTGTCCAGATTTGGATCAATTTCCAACATTTTTTTTCACATTGAGATCTGATGTGTTTTCAAAGTGTTCCTTTAATTTTTTTGAGCAGTACACACACACACGCATGCACGCACGCACACACGCACACACACACACACACCCTCACACACACACACGCACACACACACACACGCACGCACACACACACACACACACACACACGCACACGCACACACACACACACACACACCCTCACACACACACACGCACGCACACACCCTCACACAGACACGCACACACACGCACACGCACACACACGCACCCTCACACACACACACACACACACACACACACACACACACACACACTCACACACACATAGTTTATGGTCATACCCAGGTCTCGAGCTGCCTCTCTGACTTCTCTCATCTTCTGAAGCACAGATGGCCTGATGTCCGGAGCGTTTGCAGACAGCACACAAACCAGCAGGTGCACTTTGTCATTTACAGATGGAGTGGGGTTATAGAACTGAGTGTCGCTCTCCGACAGTGTAAAAGAAGGGTCGAACTGAAACATGACAAAAGGAGTAAAAAGAACTGTTCCTTATAATTCACAATTTATTCATTTGTTGTGTCGTTCCATGTAAATTAAATAACCCCCCTCCAGCTGTCACCAAAAATCAACTTAGTTTTAGTCAACTTACATCGCATTCAAGAACTTTTCTATAGAACCTGCAATTATTTTATCTTTATACTTTTTTCATGAAAGCATTTAAAGGTCCTATATTACATACAATTAACACTTGTGAGCTGTAAGCCATATTAGAATGTGGTTACCTCATCAAAAACAGACCTGCAGTTGTGTTTGTTTTTTCTTCATTGACACATCCTTTATTATTAGTCTCTCTAGATCTCCAAAGCTTAAAATGCTCCGTTTCACCTTGTGAAATTATAAACATGATTCTAGTGAAGATGTGTGGTGTTTAAAAACATAGTGGAACACTTCCTCTATTACCAAATGCAGGATTTGTGTGTTAAACATGTGTAAATGAACAAAACACAACTCCAGGTATGTTTTTGATGATGAAACAATATTATAACATAGATCAGAAAATAGTGTAATATGGGCCCTTTAAATTGAGTTCCATCGTCCCACCCCATATATGGAGTCACAATTCTTTTCCAGTGTAGTCCTGTGCTCATTCTCCTCAGAAACAGAAGTAAATAAATCTTGAACCATTCCTAGAAATTTTTTTTGCTTGGCTTTCCATACAATTAAAAATATTTATATGTAACATTATTGCCTAAACTTTTTCCCAAAAATGATGTCTTTTTCACTGAGGACCCCACATCACTCAAAAACATCCCTGTTGTTTTACAATCTGCTGTCGCTTAAAAAAAAAAAAATCAACTAAATTTTCTTCGACAGAAAGAGCCACTGTTAAGGACTGAGTAACAATTGTTTGGTAACTTTCCACCCAAAGCCATATGGGAAGAAGGAAGGAAAGAAGGAAATGTCTTCAAACTCAACTAGGATTATTCAGACGACGCACTCAAACTCTACACTTCACTTCAGAGCCGTGCTACAATTTTGCTCAACATGCTATGACCCTATACTGTGCCCAGAAGACCAGACAAGGCCCAGACTGCCTCCAGGACGAGAGAGATGAATTAGTCTTTTACTTTTTGTATATTATATCCCATTGTACATATACATTATGTGTGAACATTATCAACTGAATGAATCAACTCAGTGTGAATCAACTCAAGTGAGCTGTACCGTGTAGCCGTCCTTCACGTGCCCCTTCATGGCCAGTATGATGTCCTCAGGTTGAATCCCGTCACTACTCTCCAGACCCATGATGTCATTGAACACAAACGGATAGTACTGTTTATGCCCTTCTTTTCTGATTTGGTGGGTTTTGTACTGCATGACAATAATATATCATTCTTAGATACATTTTCATATTAGAGTCCATAGATACTAATGTGACATACCTTCACAGTGAAGCTCTGGATGTTGTCCGTGCTGGCATCGGCTGAAGCATTAATGACCAACCTGCCTTGGATCGCAGTGCTCACAGAGTTCACAAAACTGGACTTCCCTGCCCCCACGGGCCTATACAGAAGAACACGCACATGGCTCACCTCATCAGCTGTAGGTCTGAAACTCTTCACCCGACTCAGCAAGTCCTGTCTGCCCCTGAGATTAGATACTTTATTGTTGACGCTGGAAACAAGCAGATGGTGGAGTAGACCACACTGCTTTGTTTGTAGCATCTTTGGGTGGACCAGTTTCTGTCTTAAAGTGTTTATGGGTTTGAAATAGACTGGGATTTCATGTTGTCTGAAAATCCTTAGCACCTTTTTAGACACACCAGCCATGTAAGGAATAGTTACACCCTTTCTCCTGGGTTCTGATTCTGTCTTGTCCTTTTTTTTTTTTTTTCTCTTTGTTTTTTCAAAACTTGAAACTCAAGGACACATTTGGAAACTTAAAGAAATGCGCTGTGGCCCTTACCTTTAGCTCACCTAAACAAGAGAGCAGTGACGCCTCTTCACCACCTGATGATTAAAATGCCCTTGCCTTATAATTGAAATTGATCTAAATTTAGATTGTGATCCATCGATCTTTCGACTTTTTGGCACAGCATAGAGCACCCATCAGGGGCCTGAATGATATATGACACAGGCACAGTTCACACTTAGTGCAGTACAACAGACTGAGCTAACAAACCGAAACTGTTAACAAGTAGGTGTGTTAGTTTCAGTGTCCACCAGCATCTGACCAGAACGAAAGAAGCAGGTTGGATGAGCTGCGAAAGGTCTTCACTTAAAAACTTTTGTCCATTTGACAGAATTTAATTATTCTTTTCTGTCATAGTGCACCTTTAACTAACAGGCAATAACAATATTGCCTCTTTATAAAAGGCAAAGCCTGTAGCCAGGAGCCCATTTGCCATTTGCCCTTTGACCCAAGCATCAAAGATCCCCAACTATGGTCCAGATTAAGCCAAGCTCAAGATCCTGAGATGGGTCACATTTTGCTCAAATACATGGAAATGAGTGTACACAGGTACAAGCCCTATACTGGCTTTACTGCTTTGCCTCCCAAATCTGTGTACGCTGATGTAAGAATATGTGAGTGAACTGTTCCTTTTACTTTGAGCCAGAAAGGCATGTTTGAATTATGTGACCTTTTACCATTTTGCCTATAATTTAATATTATGAAATAATATCCTTTAACTAAGGTGATGGTCACATGAAGAGCAGCTCACCCCCATCTGACTTCCCTCCATGGCTCCTTAAACACTGCAGAGAGAACATTAGGCTGAGTATGAATCCTGAGCTTTAAAACAAATACATAAATTGTATAAAATAAAAGATTCTTACGTTTAGCTTCAGGTACAGCTGTTAAAAAAAAAACAAAAAAACAAAAAACAATCAGAAAGTTTTACGTCATTTGAAACTCAGGATTCATACTCAAACACTGCAGAGAGAACATTAGGCTGAGTATGAATCCTGAGCTTTAAAACAAATACATAAATTGTATTAAATAAAAGATGCAGATGTAAAAAAAAAAACAATCAGAGAAAGTTAGAGGTCATTTGAAATCTGTAAGTCACTCAATACATGTGATTTTCTTACGTGTGCTGGATGTGCCTCCCATAATTTTCCAGATAGGAAGTAATTCTGTATAAAAAAGACATGATCATGAATCATCATGAAAACATGATAGAATTATTCATGTGTCAGCACAAAAGGAACTGGATCAGGAGCTGAACGGGAAACATAGCTAATCGTGTTTTTTTTTTTTTCTTGACAGGCATTGTGATTGTGATTAGATTTGAGATTTATGTGTTAATAACAGGTTTCTGCTCAAAGTTCACATTTTAAACACGTCCAGAAGAATTGATAAAAAAGACTGAAATCTGAACTGGCAAAGTAAAACAAGAATCACAGTTCAGAACGTGTTTGTACAGTTCTAAACTACAGGGTTAGCATTTTTTATGCAGATTAAGACAGGAGATTTTGTGATTTGATAATTGTGTTCACTCAAAGTCAGATTTCTAATCTTGCACCCTAATGCATTTCAGAAATGCAGATGTTTCAGATTTCAGAAGGAGGCTCCATAAATAAATATTTCTATATTTACGGCCAGTATTTTACTTGAGTATTGACTGTGTTTATTGCACTGAAGCTCACTCTGAGGTGACAGCAAAATGTATTCAGAGTTTTAAAGGGGCTGTATCAAATTTTGTTCATGTAATAAAGTAAAATTTGTTTTGCCACAGTATTAATATATTAATTATATAAAATAAGACCTCTGTGGAAATTACTACTCCAAAAATAAAAGTGAAAGATTTGGCTTGTGTTATGTTGTTGCTTTGGCTATAATATTCCACAGTATGGCATAAAACCTTCTATTTTCATGAAATCAAGCAAGTGAAGTGCCACCTTCTTAATGTGACGTAGTGTATCTTTAACCCACATCATTTTACAGTACAAAATCAAATGAGGAAAAAAACACAAAGCCAATAACTGCAATCCACAAATTATTAGATCTTGATTCAAATGTGATTTCCCAGCCCTACCCCATTCTGCCTGTTAATTGTCTGAGCTGCAGCCGTATCAGCCCTTTGCAAATACAAGTCAGGAATAAAAGTTTAAGACTTACCTGCAGCCGCTCTGTCTTCTGTTCGATAAAGTGACTAGAGTAACAAGAAATCCAGGCAGCAGCTTTATAGACTCTCCACGTACCCCAGCCCCTAATTTACTTTCACTTTTGTTATGAGTGGACTGGTCATTTGGGTTTCCTGCAGCCAGGTCATTTACTTTCAGATAAGCATTTATACAGAATAAACTACTGTAAATATTTAACGTTATCAGCAGAAGGCTTATTTCAGCTCATGTGACTGAGGATTTTTTATTTTTTATTTACATTTTCTTTTCTTTTTTCTTCTCTTGCAAGTTAAAGCTACTCTTTTGCTCTGAGTGTGTCGTGTGATTTCCTATAAACGCAGAGATTCCTCTCAGAGCCCAGTGGGAGGTATGTCTATAAAAACTCACACACACAGAGGCTCCACACAGAGACACTGAGGCTCAGACTGGTGCGAGCAGCGAACAGGAACAGATTAACAATGGCATGTTGTTCGTCCAACCAGGTTTCATGTCAAGGTAAGCGATTTTACTGTAATATACATTTCTATTTGAAGAACTGTATGCAAGATTTTGATTTTAAATTTCACAAACATGACTGTGTTCTTACAAAAACTTAGGACATGATGGCTACATTCTTCATGCTATAATTGGTGTTTTGGTTCTCTCATTTAGGTTGACAGTTTCAATGCTGAAATCCAGTTGGTGTAAAACTAAACGGACTCTCTGAATACTTAAACCCCAGCACCCGAGCTAATCATTACTAAATGTCTCTGCTGCTGCTGTATATGCTGTCCATATACTGAAAAACTTGTATGTGTCCTCTAGCTGCAGGTTATGGCAGCCCAGGTTTAGTTATTATTATAGGGCCTTTAATTAAAAGGAAGAGTGCAGGCTAAATATAGTTCTGTTCAGATTCAGCCACATCTAAAACAAATGTCCTTCTGTCTAACTACATCATCAGCATGTGTGTATCGACCTGTTTAAAACATGTCTTGATAATATAAAGTCCACAATTGATTTGACACCTCAAAAGTATTTCACTGGTACAAAACTAAGGAGTTGAAATGTACTAGTGCACTTGTACTTTAAAGCTGTTATCCATAATTTGCTGGTCGACATGGCCATGTTGTATTCTCACATATCACCACTAGATGTCATCTGTGTTAATGCTGTCTGATAGTTACTACCGTTTATGTGCACGCCAGGAAAACCGGATAACTGGCCTATTTCAATTTAAACAAATTTTCTAAAATGCATGGAAAACCAGGAACTACGATTGAGGTGTTGGAATCGAATCTCAAACATCCCAATAACACATCTGGAGAAGCTGATATGTACTCGGATACCTGCTGCATGTGACAGAGCTGTTCCATTTACATTAGGGGCAGCCTAGGAGAGGCACTCATGCCACAGGATAAAAAACGTGCATTTACCAAGAAAATTTTAGACATGTTTGGACGTTTAGCAAACTACAGCCTCTCTACTGGAGCGTGTTTTCGTGTGCTCTGCTACTTGAAAGTGAAGATAAAAATGAGGGGAGAAGGGAACAGGTTTCACATCTGTCAGACTTATAAACAGTAGCTTTATGTTGTAAATTCAACTACAGATCGACTCAAAATAACAGTAGTTTCTTTAATATTACTATGTGGTCTTATATTAACCTTCAATCACAGCTTTTAAAAAAAATTACGTTGAGGGTATTAGAGCACATTTTTGTACACTGAATGTCATTTGGCTATAAAAACAAATCAGAGGATTAATATTTTTTCAAACTTTTTCTTTAATTTCAATCAACATCTCACCTCCATATTTTGGTCACATTTTTATACAGCGCTTTTCCACCTTCAAGGCGCTCAAAGCTCTTTACAACAAGAAACCACTCACCCACTCACACACCAGTGTACGCAGACGCTAGTGGCGAGGTAGGTTAAGTGTTTTGCCCAATGACAAGCATTCATCTGTGGGAGCTGGAATCACACCAGCCAACCTGTGGGTCACGTTGGTTTTGCTCAACCAATGATGTTTATGTGGAGAGCGGGATTCAAACCGCCAACCTTTGGATCAGTGGACAAACACTTTACCATCTGAGCTACTATCGCCCAGTAGCTCATTTTAACATTTTTATGTTCAAATATTTTTAACCTTTTAATTGCTGACTTTCCTTCAAGCCAATGCATTTCATACTCAAAAGTCACAAAAGTGAAATACTTCCACATGCTTGATGCAAACTGGAGTTTTTTTGGTTCCACTTTAAGAGCCTGATGTGTGTCAAAGATTATCTGTTCTTTTCAATTCAGTTGATATAACCTGGACTTTTTTTAGTGCTGGCTGTTAAACCCTGGTGTGTGTGAAAGATTAGTAGCAACAATTATTCATTTGCACTGTTCTTTTTAATTTTTGCTAAGTAAAATAAACACATTGTGGGAGCTACGCATGTACAAAAGTGTGTCCATTGGAACCCATTCAAATCACTGTTTTTGAAGCTGCTGTAAGAAGACATTCTGAAACGTGCATCTGCACTTTCTCTACATCATCTGAACCCTCTGGCTTTAATTTGCTGTTTACAGAATGTCTTGGATATTTAGCGCAATCTAAACAAAAGGCTACTTTTCCCATTGAAGCCCATACAAAACCTGCTGTAAACATCATATATGAAGCTATAGGGGATTTTGTACATATATTTTTACACCAACATGTGTTCTTTTCATAATCATTTAAAAATAGGATTCTCTGAGCCTTATAATAATGATAATAATGATTTATTTAATTTATAGAGGACTTTTTGGGCGCATTTGGGACATTTTGTATTTCTGATCATAGATTTTCATCCTTCTGTTGTTGCCCCTGCATATGTACATAGATCTTACAATGACCTCATCAAAAACTAATACTGTCTTCCACACTTCCTACACACTAACCCCAGAGAGAGTCACCTGCCCAAACTAAACTATAAGGCTTTTGGACATAATGAAATAGTCTGATATTTTCCATATAGTAAAGTGTATGGAGGAGCAGCTTTAGGATGTATACCTACAAATACACAGAGTAAAAATCAAATACTGTCTTTGACTGTTCTCTGGGACTCCTGTAGCTCCACAAACACTCACCCAAACACATACACCTGATGTCATGGAGCCCTGAGGGGGCTAGGGCCAATGTCCCCCCAATGTATTAGATGCATTTTCACCACATACCATTTAAGATAAAAAAAAAAAAAAAAAAAACTTAATCATTCAGAAATTATGTCAGAACACTAATTTGAAGTCAGAGGGTTCAGCAAATGAATAGAAATGAGATAAGACATGCTTTATTTAGACTCTGTCAGGCTGGTTGAAAAATAGTGATTATAACAGAAGTTAATGGCAAATTACATGCATTTCCACCATTGACCATATAAGGTAAAATGACATCATTCTCCAAAAACTATGTCAGAACACTAATTTGAAGCCAGATGTTTGAGAAAATATACAACACTTAGATATTTCATGCTTAACATATAATGGCTGGTTGAATGGGACATTTTTTAAACACTCAAAGGCGCATCACTCTGCCAAAAATCAGCCCATTTGCATCAAAAATGAAGAAGTTATGCAAGAATCAAAAGTCAAAATGTGCCTAAGTGTGACTGAGGGTTAAGTTCTGATATCAGTTCAGACCATCCTAAAACATTTACAGGAAACGTTGGATTCTGTCCTTTTAATGTTCAAATGAGTATCTTTCTAGTTTCTAGTACATTTTGACAACCGTGTGAGTAAGATAACAAAATCCTGTGCAAACTAACTTGGTTTGGCTTGTTACTTCTTGACATATTACTGTTGTGATTAATCATAAAAAAAATCTTGCTTTTTTTCCCAGGTAATTCCAGTGTTTCCCATTGTTCATCAAATAAAAAGGCCAAAGTCTATGTTGATGTAGCTGCTAAAACATTTGGTGCTGATGAGCAGATCTTAAAGCACATCAATGTAGAAACCAGTCCAGAGCCAGCAGACTGTGATGTGGTGCTGGGCTTCTGTCCCGTCACTTCCCGCGCCGCATCAGATGTGGACGATGCCATGAAGAATATCTCAGGTAAATGTATGTTTGTAATAATGGTGTATTTATTTGTCTGCAGATCTAGACTCTAATGTACATGGGTGTCAGGTTCAAACCCACCTAAACATTGTAAAATGCAAGAAGAAAGACAAGAGATTAATAAGTTTTACTCACGAGGAGAACGGGCAGAGAGTCTGTCAGTTACAAATCTCCAACCCGCTCTGACATCTCAAAGCCGCCCTCCTCTTTTTATTTAGGATGGTCCCTGGTTACAATGTTTCTAAGGGAAAGGGGGAAGAGATAATAAGATAATATATGTTTCTAAGAAGGAAGGGAAAGAGATAGGAAGATAATATACGCTTCTAAGGAGGTAAGGAAAGAGACATTTATCATGTAACATGGACAGAGGAGGCATGTTATATTGTATCTACTTATATTGTATCATCAATATAAGTAGGATCATTATCTCCTAGCCACTTAGATGCTCGTTTATCTCTATGCCATTCTTCTGGTAACAGACTATTAATTTCTTGTAATAAATCCTGGGCCGAGAGGGGATATATGGTCGTGGGTAGGAGCAAGGACACTAAGGCATATAACCCGGTTACATTCTTTGGTAATTTGTCATACAGTTTATCTTCCCCACACCACCACCATACATCTCCCCTAGACACAGGTTGAAATTTGTTTCCGACATGTAACATTACATAACACCATTCTGAGGTTAGGTTGCCTAATACCTCACCTGCGCCTGTCATATTAATACATGTATAATTAGCCATAAAAACATTTTCGTTGAACAATGGTTTCTTCTTTTCTTCAGGTGTAAGAGGGTAAATTGAGTCCCAGGATGTGCAGTTGATTTGTGGGACGGTCCTTTGCATAACATCAACTACACATTCTGGGGACATGATTGCTGGTATCACACGGAGTATTGGTCTAGCACCTAAACATACGACACAATCAGAGTTTACAGCTTTTGCAGCTTGTTCTACCATAAGCAACCAATTGTTGTTTTGTCCTGAGATTAACAGAAGGGTGCTAGCTTAGCTCTTTTTGCTTTTGTTTTTCTAACTTTTCTCATATAATCTGCTAAAGTAGGTTCTTCGTCTATTTCCCACTCATTCTTAAATTATGGTAATCTGTACATTCTCCCAAATATGGTTTCATAAGGTGTCAACCTTATGAAACCATATGTCAACATATGTCTGACACAGTTATGTGACCTTGGACCCTGTCTCGTTCCGGTGCCACAACATCTGCTTCCACACGTTTAAAGTACTGCACATATCAAAGAGCACAAAGAGATTATTCAAAACACATAAATATCTAACATTTGATTATAACAAATATAGGATAAGATATATAGATGCTTACAGCAAATATGGGATAAAATATATACACAATTATTCTAACAATGGGTTTTCCACATCACACCACACCACATAACTTAAAGTGTGACATAAATTCCACCCACAACCACATTTCAAATAGAGCTGCTAAACTGGGCAGTACCTGGAGGATTAAAGAAGAGAGTGGATTTGGGGTGGGGCTGTATAAAGAACAGTGTGATTGGTCGAACAGTTTACCACACTTCAAACTCCGCCTGTGCAGCCTGGTGTTTGTAATCAGAAGCCCCTGGCTGTAATCAGGGCAGTCTTTTCAATTCAATTCAATTCAATTCAATTTATTTTTGTATAGCCCAAAATCACAACAAGAGTTATCTCGGCGGACTTCACAAAATTGTTGATAATAAAGCAGAATAAGAAACAATCATAAATCAAAAATACAGAATGTTCAACAACAAGCAGGCAAATGGATAATTGTCCCAGCATCTCCTGTCCTTAGACCCTCCTTCTCGGCAAGGAAAAACTCCGAAAAACCCAATGGGAAAACGGAGAAACCTCGAGGAGGACCACAGTGAAGGAGAGATCCTACTCCTAAGGACGGACAGGCAGATGAAACTACTAATCTAGCAGGACAAGGACAGTTAATCCAGGACAGGGAAGGAGAGGAGGGGTCCAGGTCCTCGACACTAGGGGGCAGCAGCGGTCCAAACTGGAACAGCAGCATCTGAAACAGGTACACTCACTCCCAAAAGGGGAGTGGGACAAGGGACAACATGTGAAAAGCAAAGAACAGACTACGAATGAACTAGTAATTGAATATTCTTAACAGTAGGAGGAGAAAAAGTAGGAGAAACCAGAGGACAGTGCTCAAGTTGCCATACTTTCCCCAGTAATATATCTCCTAGAGCAGCTTAACTAGGCCTATGGGTTTAATTTCTGTTCCTAACTGACCTGACCATAAGCTAATTCAAAGAGGAACGTTTTGAGCCTAATCTTAAATGTAGAGACTGTGTCAGCTTCTTTGACATGAGCAGGGAGCTGATTCCACAACAAGGGTGCTTGGTACCTAAAAGCTCTACCTCCTAAAGTACTTTTAGCGACTCTAGGAACCACCAATAGTGCAGCATTTTGAGAGCGGAGTGAACGGTTAGGATGATAAGGTACAATTTCATCTTTAATGTAGGAAGGGGCCATGTCATTTACAGCTTTATAGGTTAGAAGAAGAATTTTAAATTTTACTCTAAACTCAACCAATGAAGATTTTTTAATACTGGAGTAATGTGCTCTCGTTTTTTAGTACCTGTTAGTATTCTTGCTGCTGCATTTTGAACCAATTGAAGGCTTTTTATAGAGCTTTTAGGGCAAGCTGCAAGCAGGGAGTTACAGTAGTCTAACCTCGATGTGACAAAAGCATGGACAAGTTTTTCAGCATCATTTTTTGGCAGTACATTTCTAATTTTGGCTATATTGCGTAAATGAAAATAAGCCGTTTTACAGACATGGCTTATGTGTGCTTTAAATGAGAGCTCTTGATCAAATAGGACTCCAAGATTTCTTACAGTGGAGCTGGAGGCTACACTGACATTGTCCAATGTGGTTATCTGCTCAGTTAGAGAGTCAAACTTTACATCGAGCCCAGCTGCAGGCCGGGACAAAACCACAATAGGGTCTCGTAGGTGTTTAGGGCCTAATAGAATGACTTCAGTTTTTTCAGGGTTAAGAAGTAAATAATTAAAGGTCATCCATGTTTTTATGTCCCTCACACAGTCACTAAGCCTTTCAATTTGATTAGTCTGATCAGGTTTCATTGATAGGTACAGCTGGGTGTCATCTGCATAACAGTGGAAATCGATACCATGCTTTCGGATGATATTACCTAACGGTAGCATATAAAGAGTAAACAGAATTGGACCCAGAACTGAACCCTGTGGCACACCGTAGGCTACTTTAGAACACTGTGAGGAGCTCTGGTTTACATTTACAAACTGGTACCTATCGGATAAATAGGATTTAAACCAGCTGAGGGCAGTTCCTCTGATGCCCACATCACATTCCAACCTCTGCAGTAGAATGTTGTGGTCGATTGTGTCAAAAGCTGCGCTGAGGTCCAACAGAACCAGTATTGAGACCTGACCATTGTCAGCAGCCAATAACAAATCATTTGTTACTTTAACCAGGGCTGTCTCAGTGCTATGATGAGTTCTGAATCCAGATTGAAATTTTTCAAATAAATTATTCTCCTGTAGATGACGACAAAGCTGTTTAACTACAATTCTCTCCAGAATTTTAGAAATAAACGGAAGATTTGAAATAGGTCTGTAATTGGCTAAGAGGTCAGGATCAAGATTAGGCTTTTTTAGGAGCGGCTTAATTACCGCATATTTAAAAGACTGAGGCACATAACCACTTTCCAGTGAAGTATTTATTATATTAAGAATAGGATCAATAATTAGAGGGAGAATTTCTTTGAAAAGTCTACTTGGGATTGGGTCCAACATACAAGTTGAGGATTTAGAGGACATAAAGGCTGAAGTTAATTCTGCATGATTTAGAATAGCAAATTTCTCAAAAACAGGACCAACTGAGGATAATTCAGATCCCACCAAAACTGAACATGAGTTTAATTGAGACCCTACTCTTACAGCTTGAACTTGCTTTTGTGATGTCACCCACTACTGGAAATTGCAGAGGCCACTGAAGGCAGCACAAACTTAGATTTAGGTGTTTTTGAGTCAAAATGTACTTAGTTTGCACTAAAAAAAATACTAGCAACAGCAGTCAAAGCTATTAAATCACCATATCCACATTTTAGTGTTTAGTTCCACTAGTTTAGCTCCTGGAGGAAAATCACCAGCAATGGAATAAGTGTAAGACACAAGCAGGTGGCGGACCCTCCACCAGAAAACTCACATATTGCACCTTTAATGTGTAGCACTCTAAATTGAATTCTACACATTTATCCACATGGAACAGCTCTCACTGAAAGCGATCAGGAAAAGGCAGAAAGACCAGACGAATACTTGAAGCTCATTGATCAAAGCGTCACAACAGCAGAACAAGCCGAGAAATGAAACTTTTGTTAAATCCATTTAAGAGAAAAGCACAAACATCTTTCCTGTCCACGAATCTACAAAGCACTTCCTTCTGTACATTTTCAATATTTCTGCTAAAATTGGTTTAAGGGCACTGTACCTGATTTCAACTGTCTTGAAAACATGAAAAACAGAACTAGTTCATTTTAAATGGTTCGCAGTGGCTCAGTTTCTACATAGATCTCTGTAGAAACTGCTTATACAATATATCTGTACTGGGGCCAAAACAATTCTGCTCAAATATATGCAGGAAAAAACCTGTACAGACTTTTAAAATGTGTCAAAATTTGGATTGCGATTTGATCTTTGTTTTAGATGAAGCTATTTACTTTAATTTACTTTTATTTGTTTTTCAGGGAGAGCAAATGGGAAAAGGGTAGTTTTAGTGGTGATGCATCATTCAAAAGAAGACATTCCTCTCTCACAATCCCAGCAAAACCCTGGACACCAGAATGTCATTAAATATGTTCGTGTTTTCTACCATGAAACCAAGAAAGGGTTAATAAAATGTTCAAAAAATGATAAGGCCATAGATGAACTAAAAGAATTATTCAAGAATTTAGCAACACAAAAATAATTCATGTGAACAACCTAATTATTCTATATACACATTTAGTTATAGCAGGAGTATTATGCAAAATTAACTTTTTGGAGTATACTGACACGTTATAATGTTGTTGTCATATTAAAAACCTGCCTGAAGAGGTTTTAAACGTCATCCATGCATGTGCAAATTGTGTTTATTTTTAGTGTCATGTTCTCACAAACCAGAGGAAGGCAGTAGTGTTTCACTGTGTTAGCCAGTCACGTCTAAATGAGAGCTAATATATTCTTCATGTAATAGTATGCTTTTCATGTTTCTCTAATTTTGACTTGGTTTGGTGGGATAGTACCTGTGGTGAGTATTTACATGAGTTAAGTGAATACCTGAATTGAGCTGAATACTTGTACCTACTGTATGTCATCAAATCAAATTACATTCAAACTGCAGAAACAATTGTGTAAATTGTGTGTAGCAAGAAGCAATATATTCTGACAGATTAAACATTGATTTGACTAAAATGAAGGTGTTGTCATCTTTTGTATTTGTCTGATCATAACTATTGTGCAAAAAATTTGGACAATCTATAAACGTTACATATAGTTTTGTCTGTATTGTCTGTCTAGCTGCAATTGCATTTACAGCACCGTGTCTGTGCTGTGATCAAAGGTCTTTCCAACACTAAATAAACAAATTAGAAACTCACTGATGACAAATGGTCTTTCTCAATTGAGTAAAGTTCAAGTTTTGGATGTACAGTATGTGGCAGAGATGTGTACAAAACCCCCAGACGACAGCTCTCCTCTCAGTCTGGGGCCAAGTCAAGCAGTGGTCAACATGCTTCATTGGACCTTTCCCAGATTTTTGGTTCTCACTTTCTCAACTCTCCACTTCTGCAATGGACAGTAAGTTATTTTGTTTGAACTATAGAGCGCATTTACTTTAGTCTTTGTTGAGTCCTGGTTTGGGCCTACACTACACTGTTGTCATGACACTAACATTTCAAACTTGATTTCGATAATAAGGGATAGACTAGAGATAATAGGAATAGACCACTGTTGTGGAATTTCTAAGCTGCAAAGAATAAACTGGAGAGTTGTCTTGAATCAAAGAGTCTGATTTATTAAAGCAATTGTGCACAATTACACCCTAACTGCCCCTAACAGAGGCATATGTCTCTGGACTGGTAATCATATCAAAGCATACAGAGTTTTTATACCCCTTGGGGAGGGGGGGGGGGGCGTAATTGATTACGTGAATAATTATGTAAAGTGTTTTTGTGGGTGATAGCACCCAGGAAGACAGCTAAAGCTGAAAGATAGCAAATTAAGTAATAAAACCCAATGGATGAGTAAGTCTCTGTCACCACGAGACCTCAGCACACGATCAGTAGGAGCAGGTGGTGGTCGGTTGGCCCCCGTTCGAGTCCCAGGAGGTCTCCCTTGTGGCTTGTGTTCGGAGGAGCCCAGCTGTGGGTCTGGCTCTGTTGTATTGGAGTTGGAGGTAGCGCTAGGTCTCCCCTCGTTCCCAGAGTTGGCAGGGGTGTCCTGCCGGCCTGCTCCAGCTACAGCGTCGTCCGAGGCAGTTTGAGAAACCACTCCTTGTTACTCGGGTGCGTTGGTGCTGCACCCTTCACCTGGGTCGCATGGGATCTCCTCGGCCCCCTCATTCAGACTAGGGATCACTCGGCAGTGTGATGCATGTATCCAGGTCCCCCTTTGTGAACCAATTTTGTGTTACAATCTGAAACATCCCCCCTTTTGAGGCATGGTCGCGACTGTGGGACAAAACAGCCATATGCCTGAAGATGTGCGAGGGCGAGCATGACCTGTCATTAGGGCCATACCAGATCCCCTCATGTCTCACAGCCCCACACTTGGCCCACAGTGCGGACTCAGCCTGAGTAGCCAAGGTCTGCATAGCTGATAAGGAGGAAAGAATGTCAACATTAGCGTCTGAGTCAGAAAGACAGTTTATGTGTGTCAAAGGGTGAGAAGACGCAACCCTCGCAGTGGCATCGGCTCTCCTGTTTCCTAGAGAAATGGGGTCAGTGCGGTTAGTGTGAGCCTGGCATTTACAAATTGCCACCTCGGATGGCAATAAAATAGCCTTGAGTAAATCAGCAACCTGTGAAGCATTCAAAATAGGTTTACCATCAGATTTCAAAAGCTTTCTGTGTCTCCACAACCCAGCCCAGTTATGACACACACCAAAAGCATACCGGGAATCTGTAAAAACATTCACAGACTTCCCAGCTGCTAGTTTACATGCAGTGGTTAGAGCAATGAGTTCAGCCGTCTGGGCCGAGTAGTGGGATGGTAGTGGCCCTGAGGCCACTGTGGCATAGTCAGAACACACAGCAAACCCCACTCTGTTTGTGCCTGTGTGTGTGTCTCGGGATGTGGATCCATCTACATAGAAAATGAAATCAGGGATAGTCAGGGGCACCTCCCGCAAATCCGAACGAGCGGTGCACACCAGATCAATTTCAGACACACAACAGTGAGGCTCGCACTCTCCTTCAGTGGACAGTAGTACAGCAGGGTTCAGTTGAGTACACCTTTTGACCATAACATTAGGTAGTTCCAGCAAAATAGCATTGTACTTGAGCCAACGTGCAGAGGACAAGTGTGACATTTTCTGCTCCAGTAAAAGTAAGGTCCAGTCAGAGTACTAGGCCTGTGCAAAAAATCGATACGATTTAAAAATCGAGTTGGCAGGTCAAATCGATTCATTTTTCCTGAAACTCGAGTTTAAAAGATTTTTTAATCTCCTGTCCCCATACAGTTTCTATTCCAAGCGCACAGCGCATGCATTTCATTTTTACATTCGCCAAGACCCGAGGCTTTCCGTACTGCACTTCCTGCAGTGCGTTTCTCTCGCCCCCCCCCGTAACATCACATGCACAAACAAACATGGCGACAGAAACAGACGGCGAGAAAGAGGGGCTCCTGCCCAAAAAAGGTCCCACAACGTCCGTAATTTGGAATTGGTTTCGTTTTGCAGCATCTGATGAACACCAAACAACACCTCGTTGCAAATGGATGTCTGAAAGCGGTTGTCGTAAGTGGTAGCAACACGACTGATTTGTTTCAGCATTTGAAGCGCAAACATCCGGCTGTGTGGGAGAAATGCTGCCTTCTTCGGCAAGAAAACTTTCCTAGCTCTAATGCTAACACATCATCATCTGCAAAGCAAACAACTTTTCCACAAAGCTTTTCAAGCTGTGTACCATATAAAAAGAGCGGAGCAAGGTGGAAAGCAATCATGGATGCAATTACCTACTATATAGCTACGGATATGCTTCCAATTTAAATTTACAGTGAGTAGGTATTTCATTTTAAATTGGGCGGGGGCATCGAATCGAATCGTGAATCGAGTTTTTTATTAAAAAATTGAAGATTTTTTTGGGGGGGGAACTCGCCCAGCCCTACAGAGTACCCCACAAAATCACGTGACGCAAGGACAGCCTTCTCAGCTGCTGCCACGGCACGCAAACATCGCGGTAACCCAGCAGCGACAGCATCAAGCTTAGCAGAAAAATAAGCAACAGGTCGTAGCACACCCCCATGCGATTGTAGCAAGACAGACACCATGCAAAACGTTCATTAACAGTCTGGGTAAAAGGTTGAGTCGGGTCAGGCAGCCCTAAAGAAGGAGGGGACTGTAAGGCCCGTTTTAAATCACAAAATGATTTGTCCGCCTCCTTGGTCCAAGTGATTTTGTCATTGGACTTGAGATTTTTACCATGGATCAGTGCACTGAGAGGAGGCTCCATAACAGAATCATTTGGAATGAATTGTCTACAGTAGGAGCACATGCCTATGAAGGACATGAGCTGTTTTTTAGTCTGAGGCTTTGGGATGTTTTGGATGGCTGCAGCTCACTTTGTAGAAATACTTTTGCCTTTGGCAGAGATCACGTGACCAAGGAAGACTACTTCCTCTTTGACAAATTGCAATTTGGATAGGCTAGCCTTGTGTCCTTCTGCATGCAAATGTTATAAGAGGGCCACTGAGTCGTGCTTACACTGCTCCTCGTTTGGAGGGCATAGGAGGATGTCATCAACGTACTGCAAAATACACGTGACACCTCAAGTGGGGCTAGGGAGTCGCGCAGTGCAGCATTGTACCATGTGGGGGCGTGCACAAAGCCTTGACACAGCCTAGTGAACTTGTACATGTTCCTCTTGTACTGGAAAGAAAACCAAAACTGAGAGTCCTCATGTACTGGGACTGAGAAAAAAGCATTTGCCAGATCTACAACAGTGAAATATTTAGCGTCCGATGGCACCTAAGACAAAATGGTGTATGGGTTGGGTACAACTGCAGCTACAGGCTCCACAGCCTCATTCACAGCTTTCAGATCAAAAGTGAAGCGCCATCTCTGATTTTCGCCAGGATTACATTGTTTTTTTACTGGAAAAATAGGGCTTCGCACACCTCCAGATTCACATGGCACAATGACACCTGCTTCGCGCAAATCATTAAACACGGGGTCAATACCTTCAGTAGCCTCTGGTCGCAATGGATATTTGGGGGCGACAAGGGTGAACATTAGATTTTGGTGTGATTACCACTGGTTGGCAACCATGAATTAGGCCTACATCAGTTGGGCCTTTTACCCACAATGAATCAGGGACGTCCTGCAAATCTGGTAGGGTGTCCGTCTACCCCTGGGAAACCAAACACTCTGCCTAGTCACAGCACTTGTTATCTGGAGTTTCACACACAGCTCGAGTAGCTCGGAGGGAGGTGGGGTAGGCCATCCTCCAGGCTCCTGCGGCTGGAGAGAAACTCACTGAGGGGTCACACGTGGGTGCCCAATCTGTCATTTTTTCACAATGCTCAACAAACAGAACCCCCTCCCCCCATTCTGAGTCTCTCGGTTTAGACAAGACTATGCAGGGGTGAATGTTTGATAAGAAAACAAAATCATGTAACTTGTCAGTACTAACTACAGATAATGCAGAAAACTGGTCACTCCAATAAAAATAGTCAGTTATTAACCCATCTTCACTACCTTCTGCCCATAAATTTTCAAATGCATCAAGAACGTGCGCAGCCACTTCGAATGAACAGTCCAAGTCCCCAAAATGTTTAAACTCAATATCATCAGACATGCGCAGTTTACCATGTGTTAGATCAATCAAATCAATTGCAAGACTTGGTGACAATTTCCAATGAAATTCAAAATTTGGGGTTGGGGTCTCAGCATGTAACCCCAATAAAGGCACTGCCAAATCTTTTGTTGACAGCACTTGCAACCCATTTGGTGTAGAGCTCAAACAGAGATTAAGCCTACACATCAAACCACGACCAAGCAAGCTCATTGGGCATAAATTTGAGAACAAGAAAGAATGTTTAAAAACCATGCCGTCTGGGTTAGAACATTTTAAAGGGGATGTGAACTGTTCTTTAGTTGTGTTCCCGGAAACAGATAGTGATAAAGAGTAGTGACCACTCCATTTAGGCGTACGAGAGAGATCAGTGCTGTTGATAATCAAATTGGTTGCACCAGAATCCACTAAAAATTCAACTTCTTCTCCGTTAATATTTCGCTTGGGATCCAGAATACACACAATACGAGCTTGGAGTACAGATGGGCCTTGCAGCTGACGATGGTGTCAGTATATCTGTTTTCATGGTAATAAGTTATAGTTGTTTTGTTGTTGGATGTTGAGATGTGTCAGAACACCACTGTTGTTGATTTTCATATATGTTATTTGTAAAAATATTTACCTTTGAGTCATGTGACCTTTACTTTTGCCCTGGAAGTAAACAGAGAAAAAGAGTAGCTGCGAAAGAGAGAAAAAACGATAGTGAGAAAGCAGGAAAGTGTAAAGAAAATACACCAAACTTCAAGAAATGCTACTTAACTACTGCTGGTAACATATAGGTGAACACGGTAATACATTGTTTTGTATTATATATGTATTTTAAGATATTGTATGTAAAGCTGAGCTATTTTTTCTGTTTGTCTTTTAGTTTTCACGGTGTTCACGGTGTGTACGGCATTAATGAGTTGAGGATAAAGAGAATAAATATTGACACACATGATCATCAGTACGGAGCGTGAAGTCCTTTTATTACGAAGAAAACCAGGGTAGCTACAGGCCTGATTGACAGCTGGATTAACTAATCAGGGGTATGCATGGTCCATCCGTATCAAAATAAACATGGCTGTTTACGAGGAGAAAAGAAAGGGGGGGAAAATATCACTGGGGACTAAAAAACATTTCTGTAGAATCAATGAGCGAAGTACTAAACTCCGACTTGAGAGTGACCAATGAGTCCTGAAATAAACAAATCTGATTGGACAGCCAAGTTTGGTTCTGAGAGATACACAAGTCCTAAAGTCGAGCAAAACACATTTTAAAGGTGCACTATGTAACTTTTTGGTTGGGGGTCCGCCACCTGCTTGTTATGGATATGTCACTGCTCTGCCTGGAATGTTCCATAGTATGACATTAAACAGCTCTACTTTACATTTACTCAATTACTGCTCAAAAATACCTATACAAAAACAGGCATTCTGACTGTGAGCGGGGTCGCCTCTCCACAGATCTGACCTGTATCTTGGTCTGGTTTGGTCTCCACGATGCTAGAACATTCCAGACAAAGCAATAACATCCACACAGAGAAAAGCATTTGACAGACCCTCCACCAGAAAAGTAACACAGTGCAGCTTTAAATAATTTCTTCTCACAAACTGATTACACACAGTGATAGTGGTTGAGTGGTAGAGCATTAAGACAACAACCCAAAGATTTACTATAGACTTATGTTGTGTCATTGGGCAAGACACTTCACTCTCTTTGTACCCAGTGTGCGTGTGCGTGTACTCTGTGTTTGAATGTGAGCGTTAGCGTATTTAAGCCATATTTACATAGAATTATGAATTGTAGTATTTACAAATGAGAGATTAGCTGGCCCTGAGGTACAGATAAAAGGGGTTCTTAATAATTTAACAAAAATATTAAATATGCACTGTGCCGATAAAATATTAATACAAATAAATTACAAAAAGTTAAAACACAAACTAGATTATGCACTGGAGACTCTAAAACCAAGAATACCTTAAAGTGCGTATGCCAGGTTAGACTACACATTTTACTAAAGCACATGTAACACTCTTGTTACAGTAGGAATATAAATTTAACAAAAATGTACTCCAAATGTACTTTAAAATAATTTGGACCAGAAGATTCGACTACTTACAGGAGCAGTGATGTGAATGAGACTCAGACAAAGGCTTAAAGGTTTTAAATGCCGGCTTGTATTAAAGTAGAAAAATAAAATTTAAAACAAAATTATCTTTTGGTACCAACACTTCTTAGTGACAATCTTTTCTGCGATCACAGTAGTCACAAGTTCTTACTTGGGCGCAGCCTTTCAATTTTACGTTCAAGTTAACTTCAAAAATAAATCTGGCTCAGTCATAAAATTGGATCCACATTATATTCATAAAACAAATCAACTACACAACAAAACCGTTTGTGGAGGAATGACTCTACCCCACCCCAAGTTCACTTCCTGCTTGTGAAGATACATGTGCAGTCCACAAAAGTCCTTATGAGTTCCAAGTAAGTTTCATGTCCAATGTTCCAAGGGATGTGTGTAAGGAAGGGGGCAGCAAGTGACAAGGCGTGGGAGGGGTTTGTTGCTGTGGGGCTGACCACACTGCACCGTGCAGTAGATGATCGAATCAACCAGTTCGTCCAAGTGGGGTGGCTCGCCATCAACGACAGGTCCGCCCAACAAAAAAACCTGACCTGTCAGACAGTGTCATAAAATACTATAAATGTACAATTAAAACTATCTTCACAATCTGTTCTGACTGTAACTTACTGCTTGTAACATTACTCATGTTTACATGTGAAAATAAGACAATGAAATGTAGTTATGTTATATTACTGTCTAATACATTAGCTTTTCTGAAATATTCACAAATCTTCAGATGAAATTACTAAAACATTCTCAAATCAAACGCACTGACTGCATTAAAATTGCAGTAAACAACCAAAACATAAAATAAATCCCTCTGATAATAAGATATTTTTACAGTGTAAGCATCAAACTGGAGCTCAAAATGGCGCTGCTTCCTAGCCTCTCGTCTACAACCAAAAGTGCAGAGGGTACAAATAATGAATTTCTAGCTTAATGTATCGTTTCTCTCAAATAAATATACAAGATATAATGCTTAGCTTCAACAACTGATAGTTTAAATCATCATTCTGTGTCTAGTTTGTACCTTTATTCGCTTTTTTTTCAGTCTCATTTTCTTCCAGTGCCTCATGTGTTCAACTTGGAAGAAAGGAGCAAGAGGCCTGGTGGCCGCTGCATGTGGGGCCATGGGGCGGGACAAGTGCGCAGCTTAAGAGAACTCATTGGTCGAGAGCTAAATGTCAATCACTTGTGGTTAACCCTTTAGATGTTGACAATGGGCCTGTTCCATTTTGGGGTCTGCAGCCTCCGAGGCTGGTTTTCAGGCCGCATACGCCACGTCCGGCGTGACAAGACCTGTCCCATTTCATGCAAGCCTGAAAACCAGCCTCGTTTCCATGAAGATCAGGCCGTGAACGAAGGACATGAAAATGTATCCTTCGCGGCCTTATATTTCCCAGCATGCACCGCACGTGACTTCTTCTACGGGAAAAAATTTAGTCTGCGGCTGCGTCCCCTACCAGTTGAAATTTTACTTTTAAATGTAAGTATTGGTTTACCTCGACTACAATTAATTCTAAGTTACTAGCTACATGAAACTGTTCATAAACAAGTTCACTTAAGTTGAACTTAAGATGTTAAGTTAAACATGTATGAAGGTAGTCGTTACGGCTTAGTTTACGGATATTGTTGTATTAGCGGTTAGTAGCGTTATCCCTTACACTTGTTTATTAGCTTAGCTGTTGTAATGTTGGATATTCTCCAGTATGTAAGAATATTTTTGTCTTCAGGGAACAAGGAGCAGACCACCCGACTAACTGAGCTGAGGCGGGAGAACGACCACCTGTTCACCGGGGCTAAATTCTCCGCGAACATGGCTTGGAGGTAAGTATTAAAACAGTGCTATATACTCCTGATAGATAATATAACATCAGCCATGAAAACTATATCAGCGCTGGCATTACTGCCATTTGAAAACCTTTTTCATTTGTACATATGTGAGTAGTTGTGAATTAACCTGGGTTTCCCCATTTATTTCCTATGTTCTCCACAGCCTGTACTTCTGTGATTACTAAATGATGGCCGGGAAGCTGGTGATCTGAAAAGTATACTACACAATGTAGTACTATCATGTGTAGTAATGTAGTAATATCACAATGGAGAACTAAACCTACCTATTTGTCAGTAGACAGTTGTTCACAAATAAGCTGGACTTATTAAGTGTTATTATCCATTATATCTCCCTTACAAAAGCACCATGAAAACTGTAATAAAAGACATAATTAACTACATAAATGAAAGGATAGCGTGTGCTGCATGGTTATTGAACAAATGTTTGCAGTAACACTAGGAGATCTGTAACAGATTTCATATTATATATAATATAATTATAAATGTACTGTATTTATTATTATGTAAATGTGAATGTTTATGTTCTGTTTGACTCAGGACAATACTGGAGAAGTTAGGCCTGCAATAATAAGGGCTGCAAATGAATCATGCTCATATTGACATCTAAATTGTGAAAATATGTGTGGGATTCCTCAATAGAGTGTATGCAGTCACGTGACAGGAAGTTGTCAATCCGCCATATTGACGGTCTAGTCACGTCTGACCGCCAGTGCTCTAGTGACAACAAAAAGCCGTCTTTTACTCATACTGACTTCACTAATCACCTAGATAGTAATCAGAAGAAAAGATATGAGGACAAGAGATAACGGAAGAGATCCGAGGCACTCCGATATGCGTAGATTATTTTATTTCTACATAGTCAAACGCCAACGCGTTTCGACTTGCGTCTTCATCAGGGCACGTACGAAACGCGTTGTAGAAATAAAATAACTACGCATATCGGAGTGCCTCGGATCTCTTCCGTTATCACGTAAGCCATTTTGCCCACTCGGGATCTCCGAAGAGCACCTGATTGCCATTTCACTTAGCGGTGATCCAGCGAGCGCTCCAGCTTCATCTATCTCTTTGATATGAGGACAAGCTTGCTAATCTGAACATATCGGACCCCTACAGTGTGCCCCAGGTCCTTTTTACAGCCCTAACAGCGGTAGATTCTGTCCCAGACCTTCAGTGGCCAGATATTTACAACTATCTAATACATTTATAAAAGTATAAATTTATAGTTTTCATATGGCTAATTATTAACCATTAAATGAATAATAAATAAATATATAATAATACAAACAAATGATATGTTAAAACTTTGTGAATAAAGACCAATAAAGTGATAGTTATGTGCAAAAACATACAAAAACACTGCAACATCTGATAGTTACACTGTATTAATAGTAATTAAGTCTTCTTGCTTCCAAATGTGAAACCACTCAATGTGATTGACCTACTAGTAAAATTGTAAAGATAAAATCAAACCACACCTGATATGAAGTGTCTGCTACAAAGCCTGGAGTGTTTGGTTGGTTCCCAGGGCTTGTCAGCAGTTTTATGATGGGCTCCTCTAATCGCAGCAATCCACCTACTTCTGCGGTCAGGATCAGACTCAGCAGGAATCCTGTACAGCTGAATGTTTTTATCTTTGTCCCTTGTCTGGGAACACTGATAGGCACAACATTTCTCGGGCATTTTGTGACTTTATGACGCATAATTTAGAATTGAACAGTGTGTTTACTATGGCGGCCTACAGAGATCTGGACCGCCGGAAGTGGATCAGGGGAAACCTGTGACGTCAACTGCATACACTCTATTAATTAAGATGTTTCGATTTATCTAAACGGCCTTTGGATCTGAATGTATATGCACTGTGAACCAAATTTTCCTGTAATCGTTTTGTAGTTTTCTTAATGTGTGTGTCATTACAGGTTTTCACTCTGCAGGACAGGACTTTGATCAATCAGACATAAGGCCCATTCTGCTCTTCCTCCTCCAGAAGACAAGGGATACATCACACTGAAGACGAGTGCACTGGGTCATGTCTCCACTGTCCATGCTGACTGTAGAAGACCTGTGGGGTCTCTGGTTACATCAGGCCTCCCTCCTGCACGTGCTGCTGCTGTCCCTAATGTGCTCTAATAGTGATGTTTAGGTTTAACTTCTAATTTCCTGCAGAGGTAAAATAGTCAAATGGTAGTTTCTTTGCATCTTAGCAGAGGAGCACCTAAACAGCTTAATCACTGAGGAAGTGTCCCTGGGTCTTCTGGAGGAGGAAGAGCAGAATGGGCCTTATGTCTGATTGATCAAAGTCCTGTCCTGCAGAGTGAAAACCTGTAATGACACACACATTAAGAAAACTACAAAACTATTACAGGAAAATTTGGTTCACAGTGTATATACATTCAGATCCAAAGGCTGTTTAGATAAATCGTAACATCTTAATTAATTAACGAGGAAACGAGGCCGGTTTTCAGGTTGCATTTGAGGGCTGCATGAAATGGGACAGGCCTTGTCGCATCGGAAGTGACGTATGGGCTGCAGACCCCGAATTGAGACACGGCCCATGACTCTGTTCACAACAGAAACATGTAGCAGCCTGGAACAACCAAGAAAACAACGTTTTGGGGCTTAAGAGCACATTTTTATTAAAGGTACTATTAAATATGGGCTACACACAGTTAAGATATTATGTTTAAGATTTTACAAAACATTTTATTCTTTCTTTCCCAGTTTGGCAATTTTTTAGGTTTCAGATTTTACTTCCTGGTTGGAAATCATGACATCACACTAGGGAATTCCATAACTGTTACCGAGCAACCGTAAAGTAGAGTAGGCCAAAACTCTATTATACACAGAGATAGTTTTTTGACAAATAAAATGATAAGAAAATATCTTTATTTTGTTGAAATCATGTTTAAAATATCAGAAAGATATGTTTTGTAAGGATAAATTGTGCCTTTTTTTTTTTTTATAGAATTCCCCCTAGTGTGATGTCATCAGTATGGCACTCTCGAAAATAGAACTTTCTACTTTCTGTAATTTTCAACTTTTCTTCATAAACTGCTTCTCGGTTGGTGTAAAACTATCATTTATATTTTCAACAGGTATTATAGAACCAAGTTAAGTAGAAATTAGAGAATCATCCCAACCTGTTATATGCACTTTAATTCAGTGGCTCTGAAACTTCACACAAAGTACTAGGTCTACAACAGAACCAGATCTAGTAGACTGACCTGAATTCAATCCCAAAACGCATTCTGTTTGCAGTGGTGGAAAGTAACAAAGTACAAAAGTAGAAGTACAATACTTAAGTACAAATTTTAGGTATCTGTACTTTACTTAACTAAATTTTACAGTGGATAATTTTTACTTTTACTTCACTACATCTGAGAACGTGTATCTGTACTTTCTACACCATTATATTTTAGATTTGGACTGAAATGTAAAAAGTACTTTTCTTTATGATTTGAGACCTCCTGAAATGGCGGAAACTTTATGTTTTTAGTCATTTAATTTGAGTTAACAGCCCAACTTTGAGCAAACCAAATACACAAAAGTGGATAGAAAAATTAAGAAATCAACTGAATCACTTAAAATCTGCTAAATTCTTTTTCAAAATCATTACATTTCATCCTTTTGTTGTTGTTCTAAAAATATCTGCAAAATACTTAACTATTTACTATTAAAGTATATTTTTAAACAGGTACATTAATACTTTTATTTAAGTAGATTTTTTCATTTGATACTTTTACTTGAGTAACTTTTTACATTTGTATCTATACTTGAATTACTTTATACTTTATGAATGGTTATTATAAAGGGAGGGGCCCTATGACATTTAGGGGGTGATTGAGGACTAAAGAACCCAGAGGAGAACCATGTGGAGCCGCTGAGATCTGTGTAAAAAAGCACATTACTCATAGGCTTCTGGGTATAATAAAGTCCCTCTTAACTCTGTGTAGCAATCCACTTTGTTTGTCAATGCCATGGTTCCCAAACTACATCTCCTTCAGATGGTACGTCGTAGTTACACTACATTTGCACTTTGAGATTTCGCTGAAATGTAAAGTGCATTACAAATAAAATCTATTATTATTATTATTATTATTATTATTATTATTATTATTATTATTATTATTATTTATGTTAGAATTTAAAGGGTCCATATCACACCATTTTCTGATCTATGTTATAATGTTGTTTCCTCATCAAAAACATACTTGGGGTTGTGATTTGTTTTACTCACATGATTAATACATGTTTCCCTCAAATGGAAACCCTCTGTTCCACCTTGTGATACCATGTGGTAATACAGGAAGCTGTGGTGGAAGAAGTACAGATACCGGAGCAAAAAAATACTCAAGTAAAAGTAAAAGTATCACATGACACATCTTACTTAAGTAAAAGTGTTAAAGTACCCTTATAAAAGTGTACTTAGAGTAAAAAGGGTGGTCCTAGGGGGCGGACCCTCGTCGCACCCCCCGATCCTCACTAGGATGGCCACTGGATTGAATAAAGCTTCAAATGTAGTGATTTTGATACAGATTTGTGCTGAATTTTGTTCAACAGAAACAATCGATCTAGCCCTTTTTATTTGTATATTTTTTTCTATATTTTAGTTCGCTCAAAATAAAAAAAGTACTTTTCTTTTTACTTACATTTCCTTCCTGTTCAGAAATGTAGTGGAGTAGAAAGTACAGATACCTGCTCTCAAATGCAGTGAAGTCAAACTATTGATTTTAAAATCTACTTAAGTACAAATACCTTAAATTTTTACTTCAGTACAGTACTTTACTACTTTTACTTTATGTTCCACCACTGGCAAGTGCTCCAGAGTGTTTTTATAGTCCATACAGCTTCCCAAGAATCATTTTGATGATTTCGGTAGTAGTAGTAGTAGTAGTAGTAGTAGCAGTAGTAGTAGCAGTAGTAGTAGTAGTAGTAGCAGTAGTAGTAGCAGTAGTAGTAGTAGTAGTAGTCGTAGTAGTAGTCGTAGTAGTAGTCGTAGTAGTAGTAGTAGTAGTAGTAGTAGTAGTAGTAGTAGTAGCAGTAGTAGTAGCAGTAGTAGTCGTAGTAGTAGTCGTAGTAGTAGTCGTAGTAGTAGTAGTAGTAGTAATAGTTATTAGTAGTTGTAAACAAGATAGATGGGTCATTAGGAATTGTATTAAAAGTTGCACCATGGATTTTTTTTTAGCATGCAAGATATATACGTACAATTCCATATACTGTGGAACAACATCTCCATGGAGATGAGCAGGTGGTGAACCCTCAACCAGAAAAGTTAGATAGTGAACCACATGTTAGACAAATTGCACTGTTGTACTGATGGCGCTCACTGCCAGCTCAGTCCTTGTTATCTTGGCCTATACGTCATCATAACATAGTATAATACTCCCTACAACTGTATACAACACTATCACAGTGTATTGAGGGTTAGATTAGATTAGATTAGCTTAGTTTATTTCAAGGGGGACAGTGCAATTTCATAAAACACATGAATAAAACATGAGTAAAACAGCCAGAATTAGCCAAAGAGGCTATTTTTCATCTGTAGTTCCCTGGCCATGATGTCAAAATGGCAATAAAAAGGACAAAAACAGACATTGTTAATAAAACACAACATCAACACAAAATATAATACAATATTTACAAAAATATGAGCGGCCAAATAGACAGGTTTTAGTGTGTGCATGTAAATTTGTTCACCAGCCACTTCTGCAAATATTTATTAAATGTTTTGTAAGAGGATAACTGTTTAATGGTGTCGGGTACACAGTTCCACTCTCTGGCAGCTCTCACAGACCAGGCCGCCTGACTGAAGCTGCTCTTTCTCAGAGGGATTACACAGTCACCTCTCATTGAGCCTCGAGTGACACGACCTAAGATGTTTCTTTGGGTGATGAGAGCGGCCAGAGGAGCAGGGGCCAAATCATGTAGGGCTTTGTAAATGAGGCACAAATTAGCAAATTTGGGGAGATCTGTCCAACTTAAAAAAAACAATACTTTCTTAAAAGTCCACAATGATGATATTGCCTTGGTTTTTTATCTAAAACTTTGATGGACTGTTACTGTCTATGGGTCCTGTACCAGTGTCTTATGTCTTGGACTACTGCAATTTATTCTCCAACACCATAGTGAAATAGAAAGAGTTTGCCAAAAAATAATAATGCATTCAATAAAAACACAAAAGTATGGAAAAAGCAAAATTCTAATTGAAAATATAATACTTTACAATAGACTGTAGTTGATGAATCTTTAATTTCTAATACGAGTGTGTCTGTGATTTCTCTGATTTTGCCTAAGTAGATTGTAGTCTTACCTATTGAACAATTAGCAGCCAATCTGTTCCTTATGAAGCTCATTATCCTGCTCTAATGGCATGTTTAATCCATCTCCCTTTATCAGTTATTACTGTGCAAAGAGGTGAGCTCAGGGATGAGAAGTTACAAAGAGTGAAAAGAGACAGAAAGTTGTTTGAATCGTGATCTGCCAAGTTTGTGTTACCACTGTCTGATGAATTACTATGTATTGTCATTTTCATCACAACCTCAGTAGAAATAGTGAGGTATTGAATAAAGATGAAGCCAATTCAAGAGGATTCACTACATTAATCTGTACTATTCAGCTCTGTGGAGATGCAAGCCCAGTAAAATATTAGTTCATTAAGTGCCACAAATGCTTAAATTAGAGAACTTGATGAACTTAACTATTGGGTAGTATTACTCATACCCAAATATAACAAACATAAACAACAACCATTTGTCTGTTGTCCACAAACATCAAAATGTTTTTGTTTTTCTGTCCTCTCAAAATGAATGCCGTGTTAAGAAATGTGTGTGCCACACTTCTATAGATGTCCTGGAAGAGTATACAGATAACAGGTCCCCCAAACGATTCATATTACAATGACTCCATAAATATAGAAAGTGGGACTAAACACCAAATTCAAACACCATATACACAAGCTGCGTTCTAGTTGTTCTTGGACAACAGTCTAAGCAGGGACTCCCAAGCAGGGACTCCCAGACTTCCTTCACCCCGGACAGGTCCTCCAGCTCCGGAGGGACCCCAAGGCGTTCCCAGGCCAGCCGAGAGACATAGTCCCTCCAGCGTGTCCTGGGTCTTCCCCGGGGCCTCCTCCTGGTGGGACATGCCCGGAACACCTCCCGAGGCATGCATCCAGGAGGTATCCGGAACAGATGTCCAAGCCACCTCAGCTGGCTCCTCTCGACGTGGAGGAGCAGAGGCTCTACTCCGTGCTCCTCCTGTGTGACTGAGCTCCTTACCCTATCTCTAAGGAAGCGCCCAGCGACTGCGAAGGAAACTCATTTCAGCTGCTTGTGTCCACGATCTACATGCACATTTGAGTGTACCTCAAATGTCCATGGTGTGTTAAGAAGAATTCTTTTAATTTTTTTTGTTTTTATTTTGATAATAATTACATTTCCAGATGCATACTGAACTGAGCAGCTCCTCGCCAATTTGCATGAACCAAATTATTAATTCATCTACAGTGACAACCTTAAAGGCCTGTACCTGTTTTTTTCCATGTTTTTGTGCAAAATGTCTTCGCTCAGTACAGATATATTGTATAAAACCCTTTAATTTCATACTGTGGAAAATTATCGAGTAAAGCAAATTTAATTCTAATTCTTTCAAGTTCATCCTTAACTGTGGATTTCCATAGAGCTTGGAGTTTCTTCTCTGGTTGATAAAACTCCACTCACTTCAGCCCAAGTATATGCTATCAGTTCATTTATTTGTTGATCTGTCCTCATGGTAGAATGATATGTATCAAGGTATTATGAAGTTATCAAGTATTTACAAATCTTTATTCCGAAATGTAGAGGGGGCTGCATGCACAAAATAAAGTTGGACTAAACACCTAAACCTAAACTAAACAAGCAGCATTTTAAACAGAGCTGACAAATACATTGCAGTCAGGTGTTTGTAACCCGAAACACATGGCTGTAATCAGGGCAGTGCTTTGTGATGTCACCAACTACTGGAAATTGTCGTGGCCCCTGAAAGCAGCACAAACTTGCATTTTGGTGTTTTTGAAAAGAAAACTGCAAATTCTCTTAACTAAATTTGCTAAAGTTGCAAAAAATTACTAAGAACAGCAGATAACGCAATTAAAACGGCACTGTTGAGTAGTGAAAATACACGTTTAGTTCCACTTTAAAAACATGCTACATCACCAGTGATCAAAAGAACATCAAAAGTCTAAAAACTGAAACTGAAGAAGACTGCGGTTTCTCAGTGGGTTTTGCTTTACGGATGTGGGCTGCGGCCGGTGTTTGATCTTTCTCTTGATTCAACTGATGTACCAGGGGACAGGGTTCTCACCTTGGCTCTGAGTACGCTAGCTCTGGCAGACAGGCTATGTTCAGTGCCCTTTCCCAAGCACATGAGAGTTACAATTGTTGTACGTGAGGGTCGAAAAGTGATGCTGAAAGCTGCCCGTAACATTACAAGGTGCGTCGTATTTTCGACCACCACTCTCAACGCATGGTCTAAGTCTGTAAGGAAGCAGCCCCCTTCAGGTCCTGCATACACATTTACAGATCTACCACAGGACCTAAAGTTACACGTTCACAAGGACAAATCAAAAATTAATCAAAATGCTCTTGTGTCTTACACATGTCCCGAAAACTTTTTGGCGCAATGCGGTTTGGTATTGTTTGCCCAATTGACAAAACTCTGGCCCTGTGTGTCCAAGAGAAGTGACGTGAATCACCCGGCCAGCTCACAGGACCCGACATGGATAGGTCTCTTAATTTGTCTAGCGAAGTAGCACGGTCTAGTTCATATCATGGACTCAGCCATTCCGGGAGCAATAGAGGCTCTGATAACAACCGTGAGCCAACAACACATCGGGGCTCACCGGCCCCTGGTGAGAGAATTATAGACCTCTATGACACTGCTTGTAAGGCTAGACTTGTACCACTGGGAGCCCTGGAAGCTGCAGAGTTGCTCCAACTGCAGTGGTTCACAAATGCCTTTGAGCAGCCCAGACAGTTTTTCTTTACACCTCGAGAGCCCAGTGACCATGAGGTTAGTGAATACACAGTATGACTCACAATTTGGGGTGTGCTCATGGCAGAAGCAATTGCCAAAACCCCAAACCAACCAATCACAATGTCTGAAGCCATAGGCGCCTATGCACGCCTCAATAGAAGAGTCCTTGAACACCCTGGATTCACTCCAGGATTTCTTTGCACTGATGCTCCGATACCTAATTGTGCCCAGTTATGCCCAGAGTGTTATTTTGAGGCGGACATCACACTTGACACATGGGAGGATGTGAGGGGGGCCTTTTCCTGCTATCACTTTACGCTCAGACACGAACAATTCACATTTGCCTCTACTTCTAATTCAGAACAAGGGTCCACAGGAGGCAACAAGCCACACTGCTTCATATTAATATTTGTAACATGGTGAGAGCTCAGCCCTGCAGCAGTGTGTTTCTGGCAGATGTGACGGCGGAAAATGACAATGGCGAGTCTCCCGCAGTGAGCCACGGAGCCCTAAAACCCATCACGTTCTTAGAGCAGTTGGAGTCACTCAAGAGACAAGATGAGATAGCTAAGCAAATGACATTGGGTAAAGAGATGCTGTACGGAAAGCAGGTACATAGGCGTACATTGGAGGAGCTGGAGGCGCCAAGGTATCTTAGTTCATATCCTTTGTATTGCCTCTACCAATTTTACGGATCCCTCAATAGGAGCCGTGCAAAGGCTGCTTTCCTATCTGAGTATTGCTTCTGCCCTCATGAGTGTATGATCAAGGCTCGCACTAGGATGGCAAATTTGTGAATGAATCTTAGGTCCACCACAACGACAGGGAACAACAATAAATTACTTTCTCTTGTGTGCATGGCGATGATAAGTCCTGTGCGCAGATATATGCAGAGATACAATGTTGTGGCCGAGAGAGTGGTTCTCTTCAAACACCTGATAGCATCAGGCTTTGCTATAGAGACCGCGTTCAGTCTGGTGAAGCATATTCAGACCGCTGAGAGACACTCTATGATTTCTTTGTCCCTGGAAGAGGGCATTTTACTACAGCTCAGAAACACAGTGCATCCGACAGCATATAACAGAAAGATAGCGTCACTTATTTGGTTATTCTCACATATAACAGTCTACTGTACACTTCAAGACCTACCGCAAGACTATGTATACATGGGAGACTTGCCAGTAGACTTGGCCATTGATGGAATCTATGTCTTTAACCAAGGCCACGTGGGGTTCAATTTGTCCACATCAGAGACTCCAAGAGCAACTGCATACCTGCCCATCTCACAAATTCTGGAACTGCTTGCTATGCGGGATTGTGCTTCGAAGACAATTTGCCACTAAACTGGTTGTAACTGGACCGGAGAAATCATATGATTCCTTAGTGCTGTTTGGCTTCGCTCCTATGACCAACATTGTCAACCTTCAGTGGAAACATCAGGTGTTGACCAAATACAGTGCGGAGCGTGCAAGCAGTGCACCCAAACGATTTGAGAGACTACTGGCAAATTATCCAGGGCAGAGAATCACTCACAGAGATACTGAGAGCAGACAACGGAATTCTGTGAAAGATACAATGAAATGGAAAAAGCCTCTTTGTAGCACAGGCAAGAAGGCAGAATAACTGGACCGGATGGGCCATGGTGTGGACAACAGCAAAGGAGACAGAACTCCTGGGTCTGCTGACTAGAAATTTCTGCTGGGCCAGACCAGAACTGTACACCAAGCGATCACAATCCCAATCCATTGTGTAAGCCCTGCATTAGTTAGGAAAAGTGTGTGTGTGTGTGTGTGTGTGTGTGTGTGTGTGTGTGTGTGTGTGTGTGTGTGTGTGTGTGTGTTTGCTCCAGATATCAAACTTTCTGCTGAGGAAGTCAAAATTCACCATTTGAGCTTTCCGTGGTCCTGATCTCTGTGAAATGTTGAACACACACAATTTTTCTATTAAGCGCTATGATGACACATTAAAATGTTATTTGTATTACCTCCTACACCCTTTTTTTTTTTTTTTTTTTTTTACCAGTTGCACCAGTCACAAAAAAATATAACATATTAATTGTTCTGTCCTTATGACAATACATAGATTAGCTGTATTTTAAATTACAGGAAATTATTGGCAACAGAAATGGCAGAAAATACATGTCATTTTAATATACAAGGGGTATATATATATATATATATATATATATGGTATATATATATATATATATATATATATATATATATATATATATATATATATATATATATATATATATATATATACTCACTCCCAGAGGGAACAATAGCAGACATTGAGGACAGTTACAAGTACCTTGGTATCCCACAAGCAAATGGCAACCTTGAAGAGGCAACAAGGAAAGCGGCTACGGCCAAATACCTGCAACGAGTAAGGCAAGTCCTAAGAAGCCAGCTCAATGGCAAGAATAAGGCACAGGCAATAAACAGCTACGCCCTGCCAGTGATCAGATACCCTGCAGGAATCATAAGCTGGCCAAAGGAGGAGATACAGACCACAGACGTTAAGACACGAAAGCTCCTGACCATGCATGGAGGGTTCCATCCCAAATCCAGCACCCTGAGACTGTATGCGAGCCGGAAGGAAGGAGGCCGAGGACTAGTGATTGTGGGAACCACTGTCCAGGATGAAACATCCAAAATCCATAAGTACATCAAGGATAAGGCCCAAACAGATGATGTGCTCAGGGAATGCCTCAGACAGTGGAGGTCAGAGGAAGAGGTGCTGGAGGGACCATCATTGATCCAAGATGGCGCCGCGTATGGTCGCCCTGGTGATTTGGTGCTCTTTGTTTTGTCTGTTTTTGTTCGTAAATCGTGTGTCTGCGTGCTCTTACACCCGTGAAGAGCTCCTAAACATCAGAACAACGACTTCTGCTGATCTACTGACAGTTTTTTTAGTGCCTGCAGTAGATTTAGTTCATTTTTTGGCCAAAAAAGTGAGACGCCGCAGACGAGGAAAACGCGCAGGGGCTCTGGTGCGCCTTCGGAGACGAGGCACACGGACGCCCTTACCTGGGATTTTCCTGTCCAACGTTCGCTCACTCAGCAACAAGATGGACGAACTGGCGCTGCTGATGAGGAGTAACAGAGACTTTTCTTCCTCTTGTGTCTTGTGCTTCACGGAGACATGGCTCAGCGAGCAGATCCCGGACCGCGCGTTACACCTGGACGGATTTCAGCTCCTCCGCGCGGACAGACATTGGGCTCTCTCGGGGGGAAAGACAAAAGGTGGAGGGGTCTGTTTCTACATCAACAACGCCTGGTGCTCAGACGTAACTGTGATCTCCCAACACTGCTCTCCCGCTCTGGAATATCTTTTCATTCATTGCAAACCTTTCTACTCGCCACGTGAGTTCGCTTCATTCATTCTGGCTGCTGTTTACATCCCGCCATGCGCGGACGTGCACGAGGCTCAACGCGCACTCGCGGAACAGATACTGGATGTGGAACGAACCTTCCCGGACTCTCTACTTATTATCCTCGGCGACTTTAACAAGGGAAACCTGAGCCAGGAGTTACCAAAATACAAACAGTTTATTAAATGCCCAACGAGAGAGCAGAACACGCTGGATCATTGTTACACAACAGTCAGTGGGGCCTATCGGAGCGTGTCACGTGCTGCTTTAGGCTTTTCTGATCACGTCATGGTTCACCTCATCCCCGCATACAAACAACAACTGAAGCTCTCCAAACCAACAGTGAGGACTTCTAAAAGGTGGACCAGCGAGGCTGTGGAGGAGCTTCGCACATGCTTGGACACAACGGACTGGAGCATGTTCAAGACCTCCGCAGAGAATCTGGATGAGTACACGGACACAGTGACGTCATACATCCAGTTCTGTGAGGACAGTATTATTCCATCTCGCACCAGGGTGTCATTTAACAATGACAAACCCTGGTTCACACCCAGACTGAGGCAGCTGAGGAAGGAGAAGGAGGAGGCGCACAGAAGTGGTGACCCTCACTCTTACAGACAGAGCAAGTACTCATTTAGCAAGGAAGTGGAGAAGGCTAAATCGAGATACAACACACATCTGAAGGAGAAGTTCTGGTCCAACGACTCCGTCTCTGTCTGGAAAGGTCTGAAGGAGATCACAAATTATAGACCCAAAGCCCCCCCTGCTGTGGATGACCGACAACTAGCGGAAAGGCTTAACACCTACTACGCTAGATTTGAAGTCTCACACCCCTCCCCCACCCCACTGACTACAATGGACATTGCGGCCAAGCCCACCTCAGACCCCTCCTCCTCCCCCACTGCCCTCACACTCTCCAAGCAGGATGTGACTAAGACATTTAAAAGGCAAAACCCACGGAAAGCCCCAGGTCCGGACGGTGTCTCTCCTTCCACCCTGAGACACTGCGCTGAAGAACTGGCTCCTGTCTTCACGGACATCTTTAACATCTCCCTGGAGTTATGCCATGTCCCAGCCTGCTTCAAGCTGTCCACCATTGTTCCCGTCCCCAAGAAGCCCAGGATCACCGGACTTAACGACTACAGGCCTGTGGCGCTGACGTCTGTAGTCATGAAGTCATTTGAGCGCCTGGTTCTGCCTCACCTCAAGTCCTTCACCTCCCCCCTCCTGGACCCTCTGCAGTTCGCCTACAGAGCCAATCGGTCTGTAGACGACGCCATCAACCTGGCCCTCCACTTCATCCTTCAGCATCTGGACTCCCCGGGAACCTACGCCAGGATCCTGTTTGTGGACTTCAGCTCTGCATTCAACACCATCCTCCCTGCTCTGCTCCAGGACAAGCTCGCCCAGCTCAACGTGCCTGACTCCACCTGCAGGTGGATCACTGACTTCCTGACGGACCGGAGGCAGTGCGTGCGGCTGGGGAAGAATGTCTCGGACACTCGGACTATAAGCACAGGACCTCCACAGGGCTGTGTACTTTCTCCCCTGCTCTTCTCCCTGTACACCAACTGCTGCACCTCCAGCCACGACTCCGTGAAACTGGTTAAGTTTGCGGATGACACCACCCTCATCGGGCTCATCTCGGACGGCGATGAGTCTGCCTACAGGAGGGAGGTGGACCGGCTGGTGTCCTGGTGCAGCAGCAACAACCTGGAGCTCAACGCCCAGAAGACAGTGGAGATGATCGTGGACTTCAGGAAAGTCACAGCCCCCCTGCCTCTCCTCACCCTGACAGACTCCTCCATCACCACTGTGGACTCTTTCCGCTTCCTGGGCACCTGCATCACCCACGACCTCAAGTGGGAGCCGACCATCAGCTCCCTCATCAAGAAAGCCCAGCAGAGGATGTACTTCCTGCGGCAGCTGAGGAAAGCCAAGCTGCCTGCCCAGATGATGGTGCAGTTTTACACGGCCATCATTGAGTCCATCCTCACCTCCTCCATCACTGTGTGGTACGCTGGGGCCACTGCCAGGGACAGACAGAGACTGCAGCGCATTGTGCGCTCTGCTGAGAAGGTGATCGGCTGTAGCCTTCCATCTCTTCAGGACCTGTACGTCTCCAGGACTCGGGGGCGTGCAGGCCGGATAGCAGCTGACCCCTCTCACCCTGGACACGGACTATTCGAGCCACTTCCCTCTGGCAGAAGGCTACGGTCCATACGGACCAGAACCTCTCGCCATAAGAACAGTTTCTTCCCCTCTGCCGTTGGACTCATAAACACTTTATGAACACTTATAACACCTGTACTAAGGACACTTTATAATACCAGTCACTTTAAATAAGTCATGTCACGTCACTTGCTCTTTTGCACTGTCGGTTTGCACTGTTGTTCTGATGCTCTGTATATACTTGACTATTTTTATATTTATTATATATCTTAATCTTTTTGCATGCCCTTACTTTATTCAAATAGTGTTACTTTATTATTATTATTATTATTATTATTATTATTATTATTATTATTATTATTATCCTTTCTAACTGTGATATCTCTACTTGTATTATTATTATATTATTATTATTAGTATTATTATTATTCAGTGTTCTATGTTGCACCTTATCACCAAAGCAAGTTCCTAGTCTGTGAATTGTGTTCACTGACAATGGCAATAAAAGCTTTTCTGATTCTGATTCTGATCATGGCAGGACAAGCCCCTACATGGGGCATACCACCGAAACATAACTGAAGTGGCTGATATCAAGAAATCCTACCAATGGCTGGAGAGGGCTGGACTGAAGGACAGCACAGAGGCCCTCATCCTGGCTGCACAGGAGCAGGCCTTGAGCACCCGAGCAATAGAGGCCCAGATCTACCACACCAGACAAGACCCAAGGTGTAGGTTGTGCAAAGAGGCTCCTGAGACAGTCCAGCACATAACTGCAGGGTGTAAGATGCTGGCAGGGAAAGCATACATGGAGCGACACAACCAAGTGGCGGGCATAGTGTACAGAAACATCTGTGCAGAGTACGGGCTGGAGACCCCAAGGTCAATGCGGGGTACTCCCCCAAAGGTTGTGGAGAATGAGATCCAGATACAGACTGACAGAATGGTGATGGCGAACCAACCAGACATAGTGGTGGTGGATAAGCAACAGAACAAAGCCGTGGTGGTGGAAATTGCAATACCAAGTGATGGTAATATCAGGAAAAAGGAACACGAGAAACTAGAGAAATACCAGGGGCTCAAGGAAGAGCTGGAGAAGGCCTGGAAGGTGAAGGCATCAGTGGTGCCCGTGGTGATCGGAGCACTCGGGGCTGTAACCCCCAAACTGGAAGAGTGGCTAAAGCAGATAACAGGAAAAACATCAGACATCTCAGTCCAGAAAAGCGCAGTACTAGGAACAGCAAAGATACTGCGCAGAACTCTCAAGCTCCCAGGACTCTGGTAGAGGACCTGAGCTGATGAGGGTGAGAGAGACCAACCACCCTGGAAGGTGAGGAACACATTTTTTTTTTTTTTAAATAAAGTGTTTCTCACCTTGTTTTTCGTGTACCTTTTTCCTGATATTACCATCGCTTGGTATTGCAATGTCCACCACCACGGCTTTGTTCCGTTGCTTATCCACCACCACTATGCCTGGTTGGTTCACCATCACCATTCTGTCAGTCTGTATCTGGAAGTCCCACAGGATCTTGGCTCACTCATTTTCCGCAACCTTCGGGGGAGTTCCCCACCTTGACGTGTACTTTCCCGGTGCAGCGCTGGGTCTCCCGCAGTCGGCGCTGTGCCCATAGACCAGTGTACTCAGTACAAATGCCAGTAACGCGCGTTACAATGCATTTTTAACCCGGATTGAAGTTGTGGGTTTTTCGTTTTTCTTCATACAAATTCACTAAAATCACCGCAAGATCAGCAGCAGTGAAACGCCTGCACAAAATGCTTCACTTCCTTTTCCTTTAGGCTAGTCAGACAAGAGAGAGAGATGAGTGAACCTGCAGATAATCTAACACTGGATAGCACATTCTCCAGACGGGCGTACGCCTGGAGGCACATATTGAGAGCGCGGCTTTCTGCATGTGCTTTTAGAACTGGAGAGGCCAGTGAGTGCGCATGTGCGGCAGGAGACGACAGCAGCACTAATTGCATTTGACATCAACTAACAGTCACTAATTACCAATCACTAACTGGTAATTATGTTACAAATTATTTTGTACATCCACAACCTGAAATAATAATAATAATAACAGCAATTATTATTATTATTATTATTATTATTATTATTATTTCACTCTCCAAGGCATCTGTTGCCTTTAATAGATTAATTATATTAAAGTATAATATAATGCAACAGTAAAATTAGCACTGTATTGTTTTTTGCACCTTTGTGACACCCAAAAATCTTCACATTGAATTATTTAGCCACTATAGTCACAGCTGCCCTGGGATAGACTGACATAAACAAAGCTCTCATTCTGCATCATCTGCCCCTATGACCACCGCCTATCATTCACTCACAGACACTCATACATTCATACTAGACAAGGTGGGCCTCCCATCCAAGTACTAACCATGCCTAAACATGCTTACCCTCCGAGATTAGACAAGATTGGACAAGGTGGCATGGCTTTAGTTTTCTATTTAGATTAGGATGCTGTTTTATTTTTATAAACCATCTCTCAAAACAATTCATACAAACAGCTCAGAATGTATAAGCCTGCAGCCTATAGCCTATTATTACTGTATTATTATTATTATTATTATTATTATGGTTTCCTCTACCTTAAATTTTAAGGTTTGCTTCGCTGAGGAAGTTGCTTTGAGTTATCAGCTCTGTTTGAAACTTACTCCACTGTTTTGTCCATCAATAAAAGTGCAAAGGTTCTTTTGAGTCTTGCAATACTCCACTGCCCTCTGCTGGTTGAACTACATTGGTACTTTGGTGAAGAAACCTTTGAGGGGAGGAGGAGCCAGATTTTGGATTATGCTCAATAGCAGTTGAATTTGGGAAAAGAAATTAGCATTTTCCAAATGTATTTATTTATTTGTGTGTGTGGAGCAATTCTGAACAAGAGGAGCTCTGATGTCAATGAAGCACACAATAAAAAGGCATTACATCTACATAGAAAGTATATTTAAAAGGCAAATGGCATCAGCAATAAAATATATCAAATAGCTGTTTGCTTTTGAACAGGGAACAACATCGCGAGAGCCTGAGGGCAGTAAAGAAAACTCACTTATATGACTCTGAGTTTATGGCTTGGCTTTTAAGACAATTTGTGTTATAAAAGGAAGTCACGTCTGCTGCACTCCTGTAATTTTACAACAGATTTTAATGATAGAATTAAAACTCTTCTTGTCCTTTGCAGAGGTTGTTAAACAGGAGGCTCTCAATAAAGAACTGATTAAAAAAAACACAAAAAATAGAAAGACTTACAGGGAAAGAGCAATCTGCAATCTGTGCTGGCTATGTTTGACAACAGATTTAGCAATCACATCAAATTTAAGTTGGTTGTCAAAAAATGTGCCCAATCTGTAAGCAAGGTTTTAACTTCATTTACATCCAGAAAGTTCTTGTCACACCAACTTTATTACTTGGTGTCTTTTATTGTTTATTGTTTCATACAAAATCAGTTAATTGAAAATAAACTAGTAACAAGTGTTAATAAATTAATACAGTTCATTACTGTGCTAAAGCAACATGTAAACAAGTGTTAGTAACATTTAAAAATCATTTGTTGCAATTCTACTTATTTCATTACAACACTGACTAAAGGAGAATCTTAATATTATGAAGTAATGCTACTGATTTACGGATGACCTGTAAGGATTTTTTACTTGTTGTTTGTTGTGGTCGCTGTAGATGCAGGGAAATGTCTAAACATCACATGGATAACCAAAGCGGACCTTGTAGTCATGGCAGCAACGTACTCTCTGGTCACATTTGCGGCAGGCACAACCTTCAGTGGGGCTGTAGCAGTTATTTTGTTTTCATTTGTGGACAAAGAAATTATTGTGGGATGTGTGTTCAGTGAAGTGGCCGTTCACAGATTTGTCCAGGATTTTCAGCTTTCAAGTCACGTAGGAGTTCCCAGTCTTCAATGCCACTGGCGCTGTCTCATTTAAACTTCGCCAATAGATGACAAGGCTAATCTTCAAAGATTTTTTGCTAATTAAACATTCTCTGAGTACATGTACATGTTGTCAGAAAAAAACAGATTCAAACAGTGTATAACACTGAAACATGACTTGACTGTTTTCCTCTGGCCTGTCCAGGTAATGTTTTTTCAGTGTTGAGATTGGGGGACACCCTTTCATAGTTTCTGTTACTTCTTCTTGTGTAAAAATGCATCTTAAGCTGCGTTCAGACTGGGGTGTCAAGGCGTCCAGTTTACATACAAAGTCTATGTGGACGCGCGTCTAGGATCTAGGATCCTGCGTTTTTGCGGCAAGTCTTCAGGCGTCAGTGTGGCAAGAATCTGGCGTCGTTGCAGTGCATCTTGAGCGTTCAGGCGTCGTCGCTCTGGATGTGCGTCCAAATTGTCGGCATCAGAAGTTGAAAAAGCTGAACTTTTGGCATCGGACATGCTGTGTCAAACAATCAGGGACTACTATCCAGTAACGTTGCAGTGTTATTATCCAGAAGAAGGAGAAGAAAGAGAAAGATAAAGATCGATCGATCGATCTCTATCTATCTATCTATCTATCTATCTATCTATCTATCTATCTATCTATCTATCTATCTATCTTTTTGTAACAAATACGCTAAAGCCACTCTCTCGACCGTGAAAACAAGGCACTCGCAGACCCTGGATGCGCGTCAATTATTTTTCTGGGGGCGTCCAAGGGTGGGGTCAGGGCAGTCTGAATTCAAATGCTAGAGGCGTCCAGTGCGTTTTTGGACTCTGAAGCCAGCTTTAGAGATAAAACTTACTTAAGTAAGGGCAAAGCAGAGTACTTTTTCTCTGGTACTGTTTCCTGTATTTAATTGACTCTAGCTGTTTCTATGGCTTTGGAAGTTTATATTGTCTTGTTCAGGGTACAGTCCAGCCACATGGTGTGTGCACAGTTGGTGGAATTTAATTGATTTAATAGTTCTGTAATGCTCTGAGGCACTTTGTGAATACTCATATATTGTTCCAATTGACTTGTCCAATTGTACTTAATTGGTTTAAGGCAACGATTTTTCTGTTGGAAAATTGCTGCCCCTCTCTCTGTCACTGCTGTCAGTCTCGTCATTTTGGCCTTTAAATGTTTGTATTAACCTGCTCTACTTGATCCCGGTGTTTTTATTTCTCTAATCTGTCGTGAAACAACATGAACATGAATAACAGACCAATCAGGCAACTCTTTTTCCTAAGGTTGCTCCCGGTAGCATTAGCAAGAGGTTTGATTGATACCGTGGTAATGCACCTGCCCCTTCCAAAATCTGGTGTGGGCAGGAGAGGCTGAGTACCTTCAAAAATCTCACTCCTCACTGGCTCTTTGGGTACACACCTGGATTTCCAAATATGGTCCCAGGTTGAAGATCAGCTGCTATAACTGCTAGCCTCAATTAGCTTTTTTTGGCTGGAGCTATTATGGTGGCATCGCACACCCTTAGTCCACTTCTATATGGAAGTTTCAATGGAAGAAACTCTTTGAGGAGGAGCCAGATTTGTCATTATCCTGAATTGCAATTGAACTTGGGAAAAAAATAATAACATTTTCCAAATTAACTGATTTCCGTGTGAAGTGGCACCCTCTTTGTCTCCTTTCTGACATTTTCTTTAGCCTAAAAGGGAAAGTTTGAGCAGTAAAAACACACAAGAGCTCTAAGATCAATGAAGCTCACAATAGAAAGACATTAATTACATCTACATAGAATTTATGTTTCAAAGGTTAAAGGCAACAAAGAGACATCAACTTCCTCAAAAGGTGCAGTCTCTGCTGGCCAAGTTTGACATAACAGATGCAGTATTCACATCAGATTTATGTTGATTGTTAAGAAACAATAATTAAAGCAAATTATGACATAAAGTAAAAATAAGCTCCTTGGTTTTAGCATTTAAATCCAAAAAGTTGTCACAATATCAATAAACTTTTGGGCAAATGTGGCCAACTTAATTCATTGTTGTTGAAAATTAATGTTTATTTTTTGGTCGTTCACATCTTTAAAAAACAATAATCTTTTATTTGTATTGGTTACAACCAATATGCAACAAAATGTTGTATACAAATATAAATATAAAAAAATCAAAACTAGTTACAATCATCATCAGTGTTTATTGTTTAAAGTTTCATACAACATAATTTAATTGAAAATAAATGAGTTAACTATTATTAATAAATTAATTCAGTGAATTATTATTTAAACAAAAGCAGATGTAAATAATTACTATTAAAATATTTTAAAATCCTTCAATACAAATGTTAGTTATTTATTACAAAAGTGGCTAAATAAGAATCATAGAATCATGAAGTAATGCTACTGATTTACTGATCACCTGTAGGGATTTTTTGATTGTTGTTTGTTGCGGTCGCTGTAGATGCAGGGAAATGTCTAAACATCACATGGACAACCGAAGCGGACCTTGTAGTCATGGTGCTCATGTTTTCTCTGGTCACATTTGTGGCAGGCACAACTTTCAGTGGGGCTGTAGCTGAAATTGTAGAAAAAAACATCATTCAGTTATTATGTTTTCATTTGTTGACAGAGAAGTGATCATAAATGAAGATGAACCAACAATGTGTGTCCACTGAAGACAGCAGGCACATCGTTGAGCTTCTTCTGAACTTCAATGTGAAGTGGCCGTGCACAGATTTGTCCAGGATGTTCAGCTCTCAAGGCACACAGGAGTTCCCAGTCTCCACTGCCACAGGCGCTGTCTCGGCTAAACCACTTGGTCCAGCACACTAGCACAAGAAGTAAAAGTATATAATAATAAAACAACAACAGTATTGTATAATTACAGACCAAAAGACAGTTATTCATGTACATACCTTTGGGATGACAAAACTTTTGAGGGCAGCGGAAACGGACTTTATAATCATGGCACTCTGAACCTTCTAGTTGGTCAGAGTTTTTACAGACAAAGCCATTTCTTGTGTCTGACCTGTTGAAGAGAATCCAATGATTTAGTAGATATTAAAACACAATTCATTCAACAAAATTGCTATGTTTTCAAATCCTTACGCTGCAATGACATCCCCTGTTGAAGATACATTGTGCCCAGATGTAGTCTTGACCTGAATGTCAAGAGGCCTGTTGCAGATCATCCCAGGGTATTTGTGGTAAAGTTCTTCTAGGGTCTCCGAGTCTCCTAATGCAGTGGGATCATCGTTGTCAAACCAAGCAGTCCAGCATTCTGCAATACACAGTTTAGCTCATGAGTCTGTCTGTTTAAGTATCTTTTACATACAGTGTTCTAATTTAGTTGAACACCATCCAAGCATACATATAAAAATGCAATGACCATGAAACTTACTCTTACTATTCTTATATGACTCACCGTGCTTGCAGTGATGACTGTTGTGCTTATGGCTTTTGCTTTCTTTACTCTTGGTGCTTTGATCACTTCCACTGTCTTCCACTTCTTCAGTTTTGTCATCTTTCTTACCGGTCTCACTTGATCCTTCTATCTCCTCACTGCCTTCTCCTGTGTCACTATCATTGTCATCCTCGTCAACACTGTCCTTATCTTCGGCACTGTGCTCATCTGAACCCCTGCCTTCCTCTTGCACACTCTTATCATCTTCAGTGTCATCCTTTCCCTCACTGCCTTCATCTGAACCACTGCCTTCCTCTTGCACACTCTTATCATCTTCAGTGTCATCGTTTCTCTCACTGCCTTCATCTGAACCACTGCCCTCAACTGCCCCACTGTCCTCATGTTCTCCAGCGTTCTTTTCTTCATTGCTGGTATCGTTGGGCATAATCTCATCCGCATGAGCAGTTTGTTGGTATGTTTCTAAATGTGAGAAGAAATACATTTAGTAAATTTAGATTTTACATAATGTTACATAATATGATGGGAACATTTTTGTCATTCTTATTTGAAAATGCTGAATTAACCAATTTCCCACATAATAACATGAATGCGAGAGCAGCACATTTTAAACTTACCTAGTAGAAGGACAGCAACTATGAGTAACTATTGGGAAGAATAAGAGCACACCAAATATGAGTGTATGCAGCACAGCATGAATTTCTAGAAAGTATGTTTCTTACCAGTGTCTTCATTTTGATAGTTGATAGAAGCTTCACGAGAAATGACCAGTTTTTTGAGAAAATATAATTATTGCTTTGAGGTTTGTACAGTTCTCTGCTGCTTATCTTTCTGCTCAATAGATGTTAATGACTTGATTTTTATACCTCAAAATGAGGGAGTTTTCTTAGCAGCTAGGCAACACCCACATCAGAGAAGATAGCACTTATCAGTTATTACAGAAGTAATAATTACTAAATGAGTCATTGGACTTACACCTCTGCTATAACAATAGTAAATTGTTGTTAACTGAGAGCACCTCCTTTGTATGACGTGCTTGAAAGTTTACTTGACCATAAGAGAATAATCCTTACACATTGTTCAGATATTATTGTGACTCGTGTGAATGCAATCAAAAGGAAGCACAATGATGAAAGCAAGACTTCCAATCTGTGCTATCGGCTCCTCCGACCACCACTATCACTCATGAACACACTGCTTTCATACTAGGCAAGATGGGTGAAGTGTCTTGCCTAATGAGAAAACATTGTTTGTTTGTTTTTTGCTGTGGCACCTGATTTCTCCCATCCAAGTACTAACCAGGCCCGGCCCTGCTTAGCTTCTGAGATCTGACGAGATCAGGATTTGAAAATCAGACCTGGTCACACTTCAGCCTGGTTCATTACAACAAATATCTGCATTTTGACTTTTAGCTCTATATTAAATATTACACGTCTGTAGAATCTTGTAATATCACTTGAAACCCAGCAGTTGGACCTGTATTCATATGTAAACGTCGAGGTATGAAGTAGTGTGAAAAGGTGCAGTACATTGTATGTTCTCCTAATGCACTGCATTATTGAGCAGAAAAAAAAAAAAAAAATCAAACCTGATTATGGAAATTTTGAGACATTTCAAGCTTGTGGTTTTCTGAGGAGTTTCATTCATATATGAACACAGTCTTATTCACATGGTACTGTCCAGTGACTAGATGACTTTGTCAGACCCTGCCCTGTGTGCCCCTAGCCTAGTCTGAATCTGGTTTGAGTTTTGGTTTCAAGAAAATTAAAGGAACACTTTGAAAACATGTCAGATCTCAATGTTTAAAAAATGAAATGCTGGATATCTATACAAATATGGACAAGGTAATGTCTTAGAAACAAAAGGATGCCACCTCTTTTAATGGAAATAACATTTTCAGCCTACAGACAGTTTAATTTTACAGACACTTGAAAATCAAAGTGATATAATGTGGCACACGAATCCATTTTGCACAAATTTAATTTCTGCAACTCAAAATGCTTGTCAATATCCTGTGTGGCCTCCATGTGCATGTGCAACATAATGTGTTCATAAGGTGTTCTATTGGGTTTAAGTCAGGTGATCGTGAGGGCCATTCAATTCTATCAATCCGTTCATCCTCCAGGTATTGCCTGCAGACTCTTGCCACATGAGGCCCTGCATTGTCGAGATCATGAGGAACCCAGGACCCCCAGCACCAGCACAGGGTCTGACAATAGGTTCAAGGATTTCATCCCAATACCTAATGGCAGTCAGACTGCTGTTTTCCAGTCGGTCGAGGTCTGTGCGTCCCTCCAGTCTATCACAGGTGCTCAGGATGAACCTGCTCTCATCTGTGAAATGGGTCCTGCTGGTGGGTTGAGGACCTTCTACGGCCCTGTCCAGCTACATTGAGTGCTTGTCTCCTGAACTCTCCTCCATTTAATGTCTCCCAGCACTGGAGATTGTGCTGGGAGACATTAAATCTCCTTGTAATGGCATGTCCAGATGTGCCATCCTGGAGAAGATGAACAATCTGTGTAACTTCTGTAGGGTTAAGGAATGGCCTCATACTCCCAGTAGTGATAATCACTCTAACCAAAGCAGCACTAGTGGAAAAGCAGCCAAAAAACACCAAGAGGGAGAAACTTGAAATGAGCTCCACATTCAAAACAGTCCTGTTTTAGGGCTTGTCTCATTGTTGCCGCTCTGGTGCACCTGTTGTTACCTGTTGTTCCAGATGCCAGCAAATGAATTAATGTTGCTTAAATTAAATTTATCCTGAATAGGCGTTGCTACTTTCTGTAAATGATAATTGTGGCTCAAGGAATTTGAAATAATTACTCCCTTAATCCTACTTGTAAGCATTCCTTTTAAAATTATTATTGTTACAGCCATCTAAATTATTGGTTTGGCCAATTCACGTCACTCAGATGATGCATGACAACAAAAGATCAAACACTTCCTTTAACCTTATTATTAAGTAGTGGTGTCTTGTAGCTAATGACTTCTTGTTTATCGATATAGATTAGGGTTTGGTCCAGTTCTAGTCATGATCTTGTAAAGTTTTAGTTCCAGGTTTAGTCATTTTGTATTTACTTAACATTTCTACTTATTTTGCTTATTTTGGCTTGTATAGCTTGATGGATCACAATGTGCCTGGCGTGCGTGAAGGTCACATGTTTTGAGCAATAATACCTTAACAACAAAAAAAACATTTGTTTGATGCCAGCTTTCAGTTCCTTTGGCTTTAAATGCCTATGTCAACTAGGCAATAAATATGCCACACTGATTTATTTAGCAGAATTGCAGGTGCTCATGCATCGCAACTTTGCTATGCACAAACAACTGACGCAAACAGCACTCATGTTTTAACACAGGCCAACTTGTGTCCATGTGAGTGCAGTGTATTATTTTACCGGTAAAGCAGAAGAGCTGAAGAAACAGTGTGTCCAGAGTTGCAGCTTTTATTTGCCCCAAAACACATCTCCAATCACAAGTCTCTTACAGTGTCTCAAAGTTAAAGGGACATATTTGCCAGCGACGTGCAGTGAGGTTTACACCTGGTGAGGCAAAGTGCAGTAGGCTCAAAAATAATCTTGATGGGCACTAAGCTGCTTATATTTTCTCTACAAACACATAAGAATCACATTTAATAAAAGCGCTGAGGTTTAATTGATTATTTTGTTTATAAATGCAAGGAGAAGAATGAAAAAAAATAAAAATCATAGTTTGAAAGTGGTGTGTCAGTGGTGTACAGTGAAGTGCTTTGAAAGGCTTTGATTATGATGATGATGATGATGATTATTATTATTAACTTTAGTTACATTTACTAATTTTACAAATATCCTTATGTTGATTCCTGCAATATGTAATTAGCTGACTGTGTTTATCCATTGCTATCTGTGTTTAGTAGATGAAAATGAAAATGTAACAATGACAATAATTGAGTAATATAAGTTATAATGTTTTATATTATGAATGCCTTTGTATTGTGCTTCACTGTAGTAAGTATATCAGTATCTGGGTTGCATGAGGTGCATGTGGTTGTGAGGAAAGTAAATTATTTAAATACTGTATGTACAAATAGGTATAGTAATAGTGTGTATGAACACTGGCAGTGTGACTAAGGCAGGGGATGGTTGTAGTTGGGTTAGGGTTACAGGTTGACCTGTGAAACTGTGAGAAGCATCTGTTTCACTGTTGCCATGATATCAGAATTTTAAGAAGGGAATTTTTAACAAACAAATAGTTTGGACTACTTATTTATAAACTCTTTATAAAGTTTAATTTGATTTAAGCCCTCACATTGTGACAAAAAGGATCACTTGATGTTTTCTGATGAAGGGTCTGCCACCTACTTGTTTGATGAACATTTTATGGGTCGGCTAATTATGACCCACTGATATCCAAAATAAAGGAGGATATAGAGAGCTGGAACTTAATTCCATATATGACATTGTGTCAAGAGTGAAGGTAATCAAAATCAATATTCTCCCTCGATTATTGTACCTTTTTCAGAATCTGCCAGTCGAGATCCTGAGTAAGGAATTTATTGAATGGGACATATTTATTTCAGGGTATATTTGGCTGGGGAGAAGGCCCAGAATAAAATACAGAATATTACATTTGGCCAAAGCAAAGGGTGGGTTGGCTCTGCCAAGTTTAGGGAGTTATTATCAGGCAGTATAAATAAAACGTTTGTTCAACTGTAATCCCTCATATTCTTCTTGGTGAAAGGAAATAGAAAACAGTAGAATACAGGTCCAAGCACTAACTGGGAATAATAAATTATATAAACAACTGAGTGGGGAAATAAATCCAAGGGTTGAAGTCTTTTTGAAAATGTGGTTTGAAATTGTTACAAAGAATGACTTGATAATAACCTGTAAACTGCTGAGATGGGTTGGATACGATACGGAGTTTATTCCCAATAGAAGCGATGAACGGTTTGAAATATGGGAAGGTCCTCGCATGTTGTGGGAAGCTCTGGAAAATAAGAAGTGCAAAAGCTTTTCAGGAGATCTAAGAACATGTTAGCTTGGCAAACCAAGATGTCTATAGATTCTTGCAGTTGAGGCACTATGACGAAAGTGATGCAGTGGACTCAGAATTGATTAATATTTTTATTTTGGCATACCAGTCCAAATAAAATAAATTAAAAAATGGATTTCAAAGCTATACACTGGGTTAGAAAATTTAAAATGTGGAGACACAATATATAAAGTGGAAATGAGAAGTTGAAGCAAATATAAATTTGACAGTGGAGGAATGGAATGAAACCAATCAACATATGTGGAAAACAACATTATCATTATGTGGAGAAAGCATGGAAAATGTAGTGAAAACTTTTTGAACTCTAACTCACACAAAATATCGAGAAAGAATCAAATATCGATAGGTGGCAAATCATATTCATATTTTTTGGACTTGTCCCATGGTATAGTACTATTGGGCACTGCTAAAGAAATGTATAGATAAAGTACTTAATGCTGACCTCCTTTATACTTTTGAATTGTTTTATTTAGGTAAACTTGATGCTAACTGAAATTGAATATCAGGAATCTTAGGATCATGTTATTAGCAGGGACAAAGGGTATTACTAGGAAATGGTTAAGAGCAGAAGCACCAAAAATGGGAAATTGGGTTGAGGTGATAAATGACATTTATATTATGGAGAAACTAAGTATGTGTATCAAAGTGAATCAAAATAATTCTGACAAACTGTGTATATATTGTGTTGTAAAAATCTATAAAAAATAATAAAAAGAGGAAATTTCATGGCTAGTCATGATAATTGGCGTAGTGACCAGCTCGTGACAGCTGATGGTATTGCATGGCTGGGCCAAAGCAGGGAAAGTTTGTAGCTGGCAGGATCTCTTTGCAGACTTCACCTCACAATTACACTAGGTACAAAATCACTAATGTTAGCAAATAGTCCATTTGTCATAGTTAATTAAACAAACAGGTTTAAACTGGTAAAGTAAATTTACAGGGAATTTTTCAGGCTGCAATTAATTTTATTTTAAGGAGGAGGCTGTGCCTGTGGGTGGTTATGCTAAGTCATGAGTACTACTAATTACTAGTTTGGCTCCAAATACTTTATACTTAAATGCCTGTCTAATATTGTTACAGAGGCCAAATTTTTAACAGCGTAACAATTAAACACTGTTTTGCTATGGCCAGCCCAGGTATATGATTTCTTTCCATGTTTAGACTGGAGAGCACTTTTTACAGTTTGTGAGTAAAAACAGTTGTTTCCGTCTTTTCTGTGTAAAGATACATCTTAAAGATAGAACTTAAGTAAGGGCAGAGTTCTTTTTCTCTTTCTTTTCTTGTATTTAATTGACACTAGCACTTTCTGTGGCTTTAGGAATTTATATTGTCTGTTTGGTATGCAGTACACCCACACATCAGGTGAGTGCACATGTCACAGAGTAGGTTCTTCCACTTTTAAGGATGGAGACAGCAGTCAATTTGAAGGTATTTATTACAATGATTTTGGATGTAAAAATATTTACTATAATTAGCCCAAATATGATTTTGGATATAAAAATATTCTACTAAAAATATGATGATTTTGGATGTAAAAAAAAAAAAAAAAAAATCTACTAAACAAGCCTGGTGACTCCTTGTGGGAGCCCAGATGATTCCTTGTGGCAGCTGATATGAGTGCCGGTCCACACCTCTGCAGCGATTCTGTGGATGGGAGAGAATGCACTCAAAGCCAAGCAGTGTTCAATTCATCAAATTTGCGTTATAAAAGTAGCGACTGCGTGCGTCTTGGCCCGCTTCATCCTGTGGTACCCAAGCGATTCGGCAGTAGGTTATGTCTGCTCCAGCCCTTTATACTTATCTTTGGTGGGCCTTATGTCTACTCTCCAGATCTCTCGGGTACCAGGGGAGTCACCTCTGGACTCGCAAGCGTCTACGCTCTGGTGCATAGGTGGTGTAGGAGTGAGGATACAATAAAACATGCTCTGGTTAAGACAAGTGGTACCTTCACCCTTATGTATCCTGTCCACGATAGGCTGGTCCCTCACAGCCTCTCGACACCGGTAGCTGTCATTGCCCCTGAGGCTGTGAAGCAAGGACGTGCACTGAGTGGCCAGCGCCAAAGACACAAAAACAGTAGGTCCACACAGCAGGCAGTTCACATGTTTCTTTACTCATCTGTCGGTGTGCTGTGTCTCTCTCATCCAGCGCCTCCGGTTTCCGTGGCCCATGCGTCCTCCTCGTCCTCTGCTTCTCTGGTGCTGGTATTTCACTGTTTACTTCCTGCTTCCCTTTCCCCACAAGAGCTGCATCAGGGCACTTTAATATTTTAAGGTCTAGTGGTAGCGCTCAATAGAAAGAGTCAGGGTTTTGGTTAGGGTGTGGCTCAGTCCTGTATCATCTGCAGTACTTATTCTATGTGCTCTATAGCCCACGCAAAAATAACATACCAACAAAATAGAACAGCAATCAAAGTGGTAACCCAGGTAAAAGGTAGGATTAGGCACAGTGGGATGACATAGTGTCACACACAATTGTTGTCTAAAGTCTCCACAGCCTGAAGAAGTGCCTAAGCGTTTCCTCTGAAATAATCGCTTTATCTTGACAAAGGGCCAAAGACTGCTATATTGTCTCTTTAATTCTTCACGGTACTTACTGTAATGTTTTGTTGGTGTAATTTAATTTATTTGATGGTTCCTTAATGCTCTGAAGCGACTTGTGACTTTAGTTGTCTGCTACCAGGTACAGTAGAGATAGAGTATACTGCATCCATGGGTGTTCATCTTTCTTTGACACATGGGAGAGTGCCAGTCTAGCCATCTGTTTGGCAGATGAAAGCAATTCACCATAACACGTTTAGCATTTCTAAGTTTATTATGTTGTGAGACATGAGTAAAACTAAAGTGAATGGGCAACTGCTTCTGCGTTTTTTCTGCATTTGTTTCACCACTCTGCGCCCCTTCATCATGTTTTTGCATATTTTTATGTAGCGCAGTCTGCATTGTGAATATAATTATGACGTTAGTGCTGTACATTGATAAACAAGAAACTGCTGTTTCTAGCTATGTTTTGCTAAACATGGTGGTTATGCTCAACATTTAAGTTGCTGTACATTGGTTTTCACAAGACATGAACATTGGACATTCTCTTTTATATCATGTTACTGCAATGTCTAGTTCCTCCTTAGACACAGCAAAGCTGGAGTGGTCCAGGCTAGAGCAATCCTTTTATATCATACGTAGCAGCAAATGTGACAGAAGACCTTCCAGAGGAAACACTTCAAAGGTATGAACCATTTCATCACCAACCGAAACACCAGAGTGGAGTGAGAGTGAGGCCTTTCCTAATGTGTTCACCTGGCATCCACTGGACACTGCAGTGATGCCTGAGTGGCAGGACACAGAGGAGGGACACTTTTGGCTCTCGCTGACCAGTCCTCCTGTTAAACTGCACTCAGACCTTTGACTGAGACATAAAGATACAGCTGGTCAACATACCCAGTGGCTAAGCTAAGCACGTCTAGGCCTGGTAGTACTTGGATGGGAGACCGCACCAGGTGACACAGTGGGGAGCCAGTGGCAAAAATGTTATCCTTTAACACGTCACCCACCTACATTTGACCCTGGGCCATAGGGTTAGGATTAGGTTCACTGCCTTATCTTTTCCTCTAATCTAATGGTTCTAACTTGACAGACGACTGTAGACTGCTAACCTGTACATGGTCATTTGTAAAATATTCTATGGTAAGCCAGTTCTAGCCACAGCTGTCCTGGGGTAGACTAATGGAAGAACCTGCCATTCTGCATCATCAGCCCCTCCAACCACCACCAATCATTTACACGCACTGCCGCAAACTACATTTGTACAAGGCAAGGCTGTATGAAATAGAGCCACTGCCATTCCTGATTTAATGAAAAAATATAAGATGCTCCCTGGCGCATGAGTAAACAGAAAACACAAGCCCATTTTATTATTAAATATTGGTTTATTTATTAAAGTTTGCAACAGAATATAGGCTACTGCATTGTAATTTCTTTGTTTTAGCTATTCTGAAACACTCATTCCTTATTGATATATAAAACACATGTGCATGGCTTAATACATACAGAACCCACTATATATTGACATCCGATATCTAAATATTGCAAAGATGTGGTACAGTAATAAATTATAATAATTATTAATTTTAATGTATCCTTCTCTCTTTCTCTTCTCTTCTCTTCTCTCTCGCTGCTTTTCTTTGCTTTTTGTTGCTCAACAATAATCCTAATTACATTTACTCCCCACTGGTGCCCTTCTCAGCACTCTCAACTTAATCATCCCCCTCATTTTTGGAGGGCTCGTCAGATGGTTCTTCTTCAGGTTCCCCACTGTTGTCACTCTGAGCACTCTCAGCATCTCTGTCATCATCCCCCTCATTTTTGGAGGGCTCGTCAGATGGTTCTTCTTCAGGTTCCCCACTGTTGTCACTCTGAGCACTCTCAGCATCTTTGTCATCATCCCCCTCATTTTTGGAGGTCTCGTCAGATGGTTCTTCTTCAGGTTCCTCATTGTCGCTACTGTCAGCATTCCCCTCTTCATCGCTGGACTCAGAACTTTTGCTCAGGCTGTCTTCTTTGTCGCTGCTACTATCTTCATCATCGCTGTCCTGCTCACTTTTACTTGAGCTGTCACTTGTGTCATCACTGCACGTTCCCTCGTCGCTGTTACTGTAGTCATCCCCCTCTTCATCGCTATTGCTCCCGACACTAGAACTCAAGTCATCATCACTACTGTCGCTGTCTTCCTTGCTAACACTTCCAGAATCACCTGCACTACTGTCGTCGTTGCCCCCATCATCACTGTCATGGTCATCATTGCCGCCATCGCCATCACTGCTATCGTCATCACCGCTATCACTACTGTCTTTGCTTTCTTGTTGGTCATCATCATCAGTCACACTCTGGTAAGTTTCTGGATTTGAAACAATTAAGATTTTTAGTAAACAATAAAACTAACCAAATTGAAATGGTAAGAAAATGAAACTGTGGCAATTGAGACATTCTTTACATTTCACTTACCACAGGCCAGTCCAGCCAACAAGAGGATTAAAATCTAAAAATTAAAATAACACAGATGAATTAGAGAATAGTTGAAAATATAATTTATATGTTAAAAAGATGAAGAAGTCTGTACCAGTTTCTTCATTTTGCCTGGAGTGAAGAGTTTCAAGCTGGTGCTCTGGGTCGTTCAGGAGGAAGTGTAAAGTTTGCTGCTCTTTGCTTCTTAGTGAAATGAGAGGAGCCACTTCTTTTATATACATCTGACAAAACAAGGTAGGTATTCTGGAGGAAGAAACACCCATTCCGCATGAAAGCAAAACAAATTCCAACAGTGGATTAATTACCAACAACTATGAGAATCACCGCCCAGGTTTCTTTAACAATGAATACAGTAATAATTAACATTCTCTTATGTAACATGGCTGATGCGTGTTAGGGTTGGGAATCACCCTCACAGGTTTACTCACAGGACAGATGTTTTTCTACATGTTTTGGTGCAACATACAAAAAGTTACACAGTGTGGCTTTAAAGCTAGACCTTGTGAAAGTAGGCCTAATCATTTCAACAAAAGTGCTATGCAAATATATCTACAGAGTAACAGAGTAACTTCCACAGATCTGACCTGTAAGGTGTTTCCATGGAGATTGATATGTTTAATGCCATACTGTGAAGTATTCCAGGCAAAGCAATAACACCTCCTTTCCTTTAAAAAAACATACATATAGTGCACCTTTAGGTTTGGTTCTCCACTATGATATGGCAACTCTAATATTAATAGGCATGAAAATGAAGGACAAAGTGATTTTAAGTTCAGTCATTCTAAATTCATGAGCAAAAATATGTATACAAAATCTAGAATATATTTTAACAAAGCAAATAAATTAATACATTTAATTCATTTTAAATAGACAATGGCTATAATTAAGTTATCTTTTGAAGGGTATTTTAGTTATTTATGTTTCTAGTAATTGTAGACAGTAATTGACGTGATTTGTCTGACGTGACTGGCTGAGCAGGAAATGGCTCATCATCGTGTCCCGTTCATGCATTAGGCTTAATGAAAACACATGAATGTAGTTTGTTTGATTAAACAAGTGCAAATTAAAGGCCTTAACCTTCACCTATGACAATGGACTGAAGTCTCCAACCCTATAATCATTTGCCAAAGGGTCTGGTAGAGGTGGCACATGCTCCAAAAGTTTAATTTACTCTTTAACTCTGAATACTTTAGTTTTCTTCTACACTGCCACTCCAAAGTTTGGATTCTACTTTCTACATTCAAGTTAAACGGTGGACAAAGGAGCTGCACCTTAAAAAAATGTGTAAATACAGTAAATAAGTTGCAAACCATGAATAATGTCATGTGTATTATTAAAAAGTTAGACAAGGTAGGCAGGGTATTAGACAACACGCCCAACTGCATTACTGTTAAAGTGGTACTTTAAAAGTAATGCATATTGTGGTACACATATGTCAAGTTCATAATTTCTGACATACAACAAGGCAAGGCACGTTTATTTGTATAGCACAATTCATATATAAAGTAATTCAATACTAAAGAGTGAGAAAAATATGACCTGTATTTTCTGAGTTACTGCATATGACTATAGCTTTCTTCTCAAAGCACGCACACACACACACGCACACACGCACGCACGCACACACGCACGCACGCACGCACGCACACACGCACACACACGCACACACACGCACACACACACACACTTTTAGAGTAAAGAATGTAATTTAGAACACTAAGTAATAGCACCGAAAGTTACCATGTGGTATCATGATACAGCTGTAAAACAAGGTCCAACTTTGTCCTGTTTGCAGGATTTGTTTTATTTTAGTGTTTATACTTGCCCAAATGAGTATCTAGTTTTAATACTAGTACAAATAAAGTCAAGTGAACCTCAAGCCTTACTTAAAAAGTGATCTGATTACAGATTAGTAATTATTAGTATTTAGGACCTATAATGGCATTTACATAACTCCAAATTATGGATGTGTTTACCTGCAAAATGAATTGGCTATTACAATACATCATTAGAGAACAGATAAATGGGCACACAAACAAACATGTACTGTATCTACGGTGACACAGTAGTAATTATCACATTTTTGGTGATGAGGTGGAGTTTTTACTTGGTGGCAGGAACAGCTTTGTCCCTTCAGCAGCTATTCTTTTAACACTATTAAGACATGTATTTATGCTTGTTTGTAAGTTTGTAAGTAAGTCAATAATGTCAATGCAAAACTTAACATTTTGAATGAGGATTTCCAATATATTGTACAATTCAAAATTAGGTTAGTTTATGTCATGTCACAGAATTTTTGAATTCTTGTGTCCTTAGGTAAGACACGTCACCCACATGCTTTGTGAGAAAGTGGTGTATGCATGAGTGTTGGTGGTGGCCGGAGGGGGCGATGACCTGGAGTCTCAAAATGGGGCTCTAAATGTTACGTTTCATGTTAAATTTGGAATGACTTGACGTGGGATTGTATGCTCCTGTTTGCAAACTTTTTAGAGACAAGGCAAAGGTGCAATCAGACAAGAGAAAGGTGCCAGTTTAAGGAAGTTTATGTTTAGTACACAATGGACATAAAAACCTTTACTTTATATTTCCAAGAAATATCAAGTAATATTATTCATCGAATCACAACTCTCTGTGGAGATAATAAATACAATGGTTTGTATTGAATGTGCATAGAAATGTATGTATGTGCACGGGAACATAAGAGGCACTGTCTTATTTCATATAAGGAGAAGCTGATGCCATAATCGCTGAATATTAAGTTCATAAAGGAAGCATTCAGCTGGCACTGCTGTCATCTGCTCGGACCCCACACACATTACCACAGCTTCAGTGGGGCAGCGGGGCTCTGCCATTCCCTCCCCTGGCTCACATCAGCTCCTCTACTCAACTTCACATCACACGATGTGTTTGAATCTCATTCAGAACTCACTTTGTATTGTCTTTCTATGGTGAAATGGTGTCCTACTGGCCTCTGTTTATCTTTAAATGTATTTATTTTGACTTTCCATCATATTTGAAATGTTTTCTTGCCCAGTCTACTACAGTTTACTCTCTTTGACACTCTCAGTATATAACATTTCCTGTGGTTTATGAATATTCATTGACCAAGTTGAAGAGACAGCATTTGAATATGAAATATGCATAGTGTGTAGGCTACTCTACATGCTGTCTACTCTAGCCTACTATGCATATCTAAAAATTGGAGATTATATATATATATATATATATATATATATATATATATATATATATATATATATATATATATATATATATATAGTCCTTGTCATCTATTGCCTTGCACCCTTCATGACACCCAAAGAACTTTACACTGCTACTCATTCACTCTATGTTCTGTGGTGGTAAGCCAGTTCTAGCCACAGGTGCCCTGGGGTAGACTAATGGAAGAACCTGCCATTCTGCATCATCAGCCCCTCCAACCACCACCAATCATTTACACGCACTGCCGCAAACTACATTTGTACAAAGTAAGGCTGTATGAACTACAGCCACTGCCATTCCTGATTTAATGAAAAAATATAAGATGCTCCCTGGTGCATGAGCAAACAGGCCTCAAACTTGAAAACACAAGCCCATTTTATTTTTAAATACTGATTTATATATTTAAATCTGCAACAAAATATAGGCTACTACATTGTAATATCTTTGTTTTAGCTATACAGGTGTTTAGTTATTCAGAAACACTCACTACTTATTAAAAGAATAACACGTGTTGATGTAAATGGGAAACATGAATTGTTTAATACATACAGAACCCACTATATACTGACATGTCACATCTAAATACTGCGAAGATGTGGTATATTATTAAAAAGATGATTCATTTGATTATTATTTGCCAACCTTATTTCCCCCTTTTGCTGAAATAGCTGGTTTTGTTTTGCCATTATCACTTGGAGGTTCAGTGCTCTTCACACTGCTACCACTGTCAACACTGCTGGTCTGAACACTTGAGTCTTTACCCACACTGCCACTGGCATCCTGCTTATTGCCACCCCTCTCTTCACCACCGGTCCCATCACTTGAACCGTGATCAGATGACTCGTTGGTGGCACTGCTGGCATCCCCCTCTTCATCACTGGGCTTGTCACTTGAACCGTGATCAGATGACTCGTTGGTGGCACTCCTGGCATCCCCCTCTTCATCACTGGTCTCATGAGTCTCATCAGGCTCAGAACCTTTGCTTTGGCTGTCTTCCTCATTGCTGTTACCATCTTCATCATCGCTGTCACTTGTGTCATGATGGCATGTTCCCTCGTCGCTGTTACTGTAGTCATCCCCCTCTTCACCGCTATTGCTCCCGGCACTAGAACTCAAGTCATCATCACTACTGTCGGTGTCTTCCTTGCTAACACTTCCAGAATCACCTGCACCACTGTCAGAGGTGTCGTCGTTGCCAACATCATCTCTGTCTCCATTGTCATCATCGCCACCATCGTCATCGCCGCCATCGTCATCGCCGCCATCGTCATCGCCGCCATCGTCATCGCCGCCATCGTCATCGCCGCCATCGTCATCGCCGCCATCTCCGCCATCGTCATCTCCGCCATCGTCATCTCCGCCATCGTCATCTCCACCATCGTCATCCCCGCCATCGTCATCTCCGCCATCATTATCATTGTTATCGTCATTTCCATCTTCATTGTCTCCCCCCCCATGATTATTGTCGTCTTTGCTTTCTTGTTGGTCATCATCAACACTACGAATCACCCTCTGGTAAGTTTCTGGTTGTAGCCAAACAATTAATATTTTTAGTAAACAATAAAACTAACCAAATTGAAATGGTAAGAAAACTAAACTGACATTGACAACAATTTCACTTACCACAGGCCAGTCCAGCCAACAAGAGGATTAAAATCTAAAAATTAAAATAACACAGATGAATTAGAGAATAGTTGAAAATATAATTTATATGTTAAAAAGATGAAGAAGTCTGTACCAGTTTCTTCATTTTGCCTGGAGTGAAGAGTTTCAAGCTGGTGCTCTGGGTCGTTCAGGAGGAAGTGTAAAGTTTGCTGCTCTTTGCTTCTTAGTGAAATGAGAGGAGCCACTTCTTTTATATACATCTGACAAAACAAGGTAGGTATTCTGGAGGAAGAAACACCCATTCAGCAGTGAAGTATAGTTACCTGTAACTGTGAGAATTTTTCTGAGAATTGGCATTCTTAAAATTAGCCTTCTTTCCTGGAATATGGCTGATACAGTTACGTAACACTCTGACAATTTAAAAAAAAAAGTGGGTAATTTTCTGCTTGATTGCATGAGGTGGGCTTCAGATTCCAGTATGTGATATGATTTCATACTCTCGAGCTGATCATTTCTATTATTGACTAGAACCATAAACTCACCCATAACATATTATATATTCAACATTTAATACTATATCATAACGAAAACATGGATTTCGACAATATTCATTTTATCTGCCCCCTGTAAGTATTAAATATTATTACCACTATCGCGTTTGTGGAGATGCAGGCAATGTTTTTAGTTAAAACGTTAACCAGTGAAGTAGACGATTTCAATAAAGTCATTAAAACCTTTCTGATGGTGGGTAACACGGAGCACCACATTGAGAACACAGCCGAATTTGTGAACAAAATCAAGCATCTCCAGTTTGACCTGGATGAGACAATGGTTTCCTTTGATGTGACCTCTCTTTTCACTTGTATCCCTACATCGGTAGCGGTGGAGGCAGCAAGGAGGAGACTACTGGAGGATACCAAGCTAGAAGAGAGAACCAAACTTTCACCCGACCAAATCTGCCAACTGCTGGAAATTTGTTTAAGTACGACCTATTTCCAGTTCAGAGGAAACTTCTACAGACAAATCCACGGCTGTGCAATGGGCTCACCGGTCTCCCCTATCATTGCAAACTTATACATGGAACAATTTGAACAGAGTGCCCTGGCCTCATATCCAGGCACTCCACCCACGCACTGGTATCGCTTTGTTGATGATAATTTCTCAAAAATCAAAATTCAAGATTTGGAACCTTTTACTGCACATATCAATTCTGTAGATCCGAACATCAAATTCACATGTGAAGATGCCAAGGACAACACATTGGCCTTCTTAGATTGTGCAGTAACAATAAGAGAAGACCGGCGAGTCCAGGTAGAGGTCTTCAGGAAGCCCACACACACCGACCAATATCTGCTTTTTAATTCACACCACCCACTGCAGCACAAACTGGGAGTCATTCGGACATTACAACACAGGGCCCAAGTGGTTCCTACAAGCGCAGAGGGAAAGGAGAAAGAAGAACAACACGTGGAGAAAGCCCTCTCCGTTTGTCGATATCCTAAATGGGCTTTCAATAAAACGAAGAGAGCAAAGAAACAGGACAACAGAGAACCAGAGCCCAGGAGAAAGGGTGTAACTATTCCTTACCTGGCTGGCGTTTCCAAAAAACTACAGAGGATCTTCAGACAACATGAAATCCCAGTCTATTTCAAACCCACAAACACTTTAAGACAAAAACTGGTCCATCCTAAGGACAAAACACCGAGCCACAAACAAAGCAATGTGGTCTACTCCATTCAGTGTAGTGAAGACTGCAGTGAGCGCTACATTGGAGAAACAAAACAGCCACTTCACAAAAGGATGTATCAACACAGACGGGAAAACCAGGGTGGACCGCAATCTGCCGTACATCTCCACCTAAAAGCCACAGGCCACTCCTTTGAGGACAGCAAGGTCCAGATCTTGGCCAGAGAAAAGAACTGGTTTGAGAGGGGAGTTAAAGAGGCTATTTTTGTCAAGAAAGAGCATCCTTCCTTGAACAGAAACGGGGGTCTCAGACATCATTTGTCTCCCATCTATAACTCTATCCTCAAACCTAAATCAAAACAAACAGAGAAAACAACGGGACTAGCCAGGGCATGTCCAGAGGTGTGAAAACATATGCTAACTACACCCCACTCCCACTCCATATTGAATAGACTCACCTGACTAACAGAAACTGTAAATAAATATGTGCTGTCTCAGAGTAATTTTCATTGTAATTAAGCTCCTCCCTTTAAGCAGATATAAAGCAGTGTCCACCAGCATCTGACCAGAACTGAAGAAGCAGCTTGGATGAGCTGCGAAACGTATTCGACCAAATAAACTCTGTCCAGTTGACAAATTAAATTTCTCCTTTTGCTATCCTTTCTGATGAAAGTATGAGCAGTAGAAGGCCTAATAATTTAAACAAAATCTGTGAGTTTAAGTTTGTTTATAATTTAAACAAAATCTGTGAGTTTAAGTTTGTTTTGGCTGTTGGAAAGTGCTATACAAATTTTCCAAACTTTCCACAGATCTGACCTGTAACGTGCTTAATGCCATACTGTGGAGTATTCCAGGGAAAGCACCAGTCAAAAAACATACACATAGTGCACCTTTAGGTTTGGTTCTCCACTATGATATGGCAACTCTATACAATATTAATGGTCATAAAAAAATAAGGAAAACTGATTTTAAGTTCAATCATTCTAAATTAATGAGCAAAAATAATATACAAAATCTATCAAATATATTTTAACAAAGCAAATAATTATAAAGAAATAAATTAATAAATGTGTCACAACCCACCTGTTCCAAGAAAACCAGCTATGATTAAGTTCTTTTGTTCTGGTATTTTTAGTTACTTATAGTGACTGATGTGATTTGTCTGAATTGGTTAAGCTGTAAATGGCTCATCATTGTGTCTCGCTCATGATATTATGGCTTAATGAAAACACTTGCATGAATGTTTGTTTAAACAACTGCAATTAAAGTCTCCAACACTATAATCATTTGCCAAAGAGTCTAATAGAGAACATCCTCCATAATTCTTAGTACTTTTGTTTTCTTTTACACTACCAGTCAAATGGATGGACACTCCCTCCCATTCAATGTTTTTTTTCTTTATGTTTACTACTTTCTATTTCTATATTTTAGACACATACAGAAGATATCAAATATAGGATGCAAGATATATAGAATTATGTAGCAAAACACCGAAACATAACTGAAGTGGCTGATATCAAGAAATCCTACCAATGGCTGGAGAGGGCTGGTCTGAAGGACAGCACAGAGGCCCTCATCCTGGCTGCACAGGAGCAGGCCTTGAGCACCCGAGCAATAGAGGCCCAGATCTACCACACCAGACAAGACCCAAGGTGTAGGTTGTGCAAAGAGGCTCCTGAGACAGTCCAGCACATAACTGCAGGGTGTAAGATGCTGGCAGGGAAGCATACATGGAGCGACACAACCAAGTGGCGGGCATAGTGTACAGAAACATCTGTGCAGAGTACGGGCTGGAGACCCCAAGGTCAAGGTGGGAAACACCCCCGAAGGTTGTGGAGAATGACCACAGTCTGTATCTGTGGGACTTCCAGATACAGACTGACAGAATGGTGATGGTGAACCAACCAGACATAGTGGTGGTGGATAAGCAACAGAACAAAGCCGTGGTGGTGGACATTGCAATACCAAGCGATGGTAATATCCGGAAAAAGGAACAGGAGAAACTAGAGAAATGCCAGGGGCTCAAGGAAGAGCTGGAGAAGGCCTGGAAGGTGAAGGCATCAGTGGTCCCCATGGTGATCGGAGCACTCGGGGCTGTAACCCCCAAACTGAAGGAGTGGCTAAAGCAGATACCAGGAAAAACATCAGACATCTCAGTCCAGAAAAGCGCAGTACTAGGAACAGCAAAGATACTGCGCAGAACTCTCCCAGGACTCTGGTAGAGGACCTGAGCTGATGAGGGTGAGAGAGACCAACCACCGTGGAAGGTGAGGAACACATTATGAAATGGTTTTCACTTCACAGCTGTGCCATATCAGGGTTAAGAAATGCCAAAAGTGCAAAGCAGTGATTAAAGCAAAGATGGCTATTAAAAAAAAAGAAAAGAATATCTATATAATTTTGATGGGTTCAGTGAGAATCTATAATGTCTCCCCCAATCAATAAATTGCCAAACATTTTATTTTCAAATTTTAAATTAATTTCAAATCACAGATGTCCGGAGTCTGCCTCTGCTGTAAGACGGGTTCAATCACCTGTTAATCATAGGACTTACATTAATGAACACTTTCCTGTTCAGATGCAAAATGTTTTCTGTGAACTAACAAAACAACAATCTTGAGCCTTCGACAAAAGGACTGCACCTTAAAAAATAACTGTTTACTTTCAATAACCTGAAATTCAGCATGACTAAGCTGACTTTGTGGTTATATTTCGTGAGTATATATATATATATATATATATATATATATATATATATATATATATAGAGAGAGAGAGAGAGAGAGAGAGAGAGAGAGAGAGAGAGAGAGAGAGAGAGAGAGAGAGAGAGAGAGATATTTGTGTGTGTGTATGTGTGTATATATGTCTGTGTGTGTGTGTGACCTTCATGTCAGAACTTTTTTCTTTTGCTAATTTTTTTTTATTTGTATAGTACAATTTGTACACAACTGAAGAGTGAGAAAAACATGCCCTCAGTATTTTCTGATTTATTGCATATGACTACAGCTCTCTTCTCAAAGCTTTGCAATAACAAAAAAACAACTATTTTTTTGGACAATAGAATGTCATTTAGAACACTAAACAATAATATGTGTGGCAAAAAAAGGAGAAAATTTAATTTGTCAACTGGACATAGTTTATTTGGTTGAATACGTTTCGCAGCTCATCCAAGCTGCTTCCTCAGTTCTGGTCAGATGCTGGCGGACACTGCTTTATATCTGCCTGAAGGGAGGAGCTTAATTACAATGAAAATTACTCTGAGACAACACATATTTAAATACAGTTTCAGTTGATCAGGTGATACAATATGGAGTTGTTAACAGTTTCTGTTAGTCATGTGAGTCTATTCAATATGGAGTGGGAGTGGGGGAGTAGTTAGCATATCCATTCAGGTGATACTCCATATTGTATCACCTGATCAACTGAAACTGTATTTAAATACGTGTTGTCTCAGAGTAATTTTCATTGTAATTAAGCTCCTCCCTTCAGGCAGATATAAAGCAGTGTCCGCCAGCATCTGACCAGAACTGAGGAAGCAGCTTGGATGAGCTGCGAAGCGTATTCAACCAAATAAACTCTGTCCAGTTGACAAATTAAATTTTCTCCTTTTTTTGCCATGGATTCTACCTGGACGACTGAGGGATTTTACATACAATAATATGTGTGTTGAATCCCTCTGTCGTCCAGGTAGAATCCATGGCAAAAGGAGAAATTCAATTTGTCAATTGGACAAAAGTTTATAGTTGGGGTTTTGTTAGCCCATTTATAACTCTATCCTCAAACCTAAATCAAAACAAACAGAGAAAACAATAGGGCAGCCAGGTCAGGTCCAGAGGTGTGAAAACACCCATCATGGCCCTGAATGGTTATGCTAACTACTCCCCCACTCCCACTCCATATTGAATAGACCCACCTAACTAACAGAAACTGTAAACAAATATGTGTTGTCTCAGAGTAATTTCATTGTAATTAGCTCCTTCCTTCAGGCAGATATAAAGCAGTGTCCACCAGCATCTGACCAGAACTGAAGAAGCAGCTTGGATGAGCTGCGAAACATATTCAACCAAATAAACTATGTCCAGTTGACAAATTGAATTTCTCCTTTTGCCACTAAACAATAGTACTTTAAGTGACCATGTGGTCTTATATTGTAAATATACTATACTAGTTCTGATACAGCGTAAGTTCATTCTAAAATCTTTCAGGAAAGGTCAAACTGAGTCCAGTTTTGTTTTATTTTTTAACTAAAACTCAAATTAGTATCTGCTTTCAATACTAGTCACTAGTTTTAGTAATGATTAATATGTGCAATTTGACAACCCTTAAATGAAGCAAACACATAGCATACAGAGGTTTGTATTACAGTCAAATCAAGTGCACGTCAGGTGTGGTGAAGCTCGGAGTGTGTGTGGGTATGACCACTGTGCTTTTTATCACATTCTACTGGACACTTTCTCTGCTATTAGATTTGCTATTAGCCGAGAACTAACTACCCATCCATCCATTTTCTTCCACTTATTCGGGGCCGGGTCATGGGGGCAACAGTCTAAGCAGGGACTTCCAGACTTCCTTCACCCCGGACACCTCCTCCAGCTCCTCCGGGGGGACCCCAAGGCGTTCCCAGGCCAGCCGAGAGACATAGTCCCTCCAGAGTGTCCTGTGTCTTCCCCGGGGCCTCCTCCCGGTGGAACATGCCCGAACACCTCCCGAAGGAGGCATCCAGAACAGATGCCCAAACCACCTCAGTTGGCTCCTCTCGACGTGGAGGAGCAGCGGCTCTACTCCGAGCCCCTCCCGTGTGACTGAGCTCCTCACCCTATCTCTAAGGGGGCACCCAGCCACTCTGAGGAGGAAACTCATTTCAACCGCTTGTATCCGCGATCTCATCCTTTTGGTCAATTACGCAAAGCTCATGACCATAGGTGAGGGGAGGAACGTAGATTGACGTAAATCGAGAGCTTTGCCTTTCCGCTCAGCTCCCTCTTCACCACAACGGTCCGATACAGCGACCACATCACTGCCGACGCTGCACCGATCTGCCTGTCAATCTCACGCTCCATCCTCCCTCGTGAACAAAACCCTGAGATACTTGAACTCCTCCACTTGAGGCAAGGACTCTCATTCTCAGTCAAGAACCATGGCCTCGGATTTGGAGGAGCTGATCCTCATCCCAGCCGCTTCACACTTAGCTGCAAACTGCCCCAGTGCACGTTGGAGGTCCTGGTCTGTTGAAGCCATCAGGACAAGAGATCATGAGATCCTGTGGTCCCCAAACCGGCCCCCCTCCGGCCCCTGACTGTGCCTAGAAATTCTGTCCATAAATACAATGAACAGAACCGGTGACAAAGGGTAGCCCTGGCGGAGACCAACATGCACCGGAAACAGGTCCGACTTACTGTACTGCCGGCAATGTGAACACAGCTCCTGCTCCACTCATACAGGGCCCAAACAGCCCTTCGCAAAGAGCCCCTGACCCCAAACTCCCAGAGCAATCCCCACAGAACATCACGAGGGACACGATCAAATGCCTTCTCCAGATCCTAACTAAGTAACTAATAAAGTAAAAAATATTTAAATATGATCTGTTCTCAAAAGATACTGGTTACCCCGTTTACCTTTTTTTTTTTAATTAATTAATTTTATTTTACAACATATGAATTACACACATTATGGCCAGGACAAAGGAATAAATTTTGCCTAAAATTAGATTTTTTTATTTCAACACATTAGATGTTTTTACAGTAGTGATCTTTTACTTCATAACTAGGACCTACTTCTGATTAGCTGGGTCATCTATCTGGGTATCTAGGGTGACGCAATAGTAATTATCACATTTTTGGTGATGAGGTGGAGTCTGTCTTTTTACTTGGTGGCAGGAACAGCTTTGTCCCTTCAGCAGCCATTCTTTTAAATACATTTTAGCATATTCTTCCAGTAAAACAGTATGTTTGTTGACATAGTTTATGGTTATTATCTGGTCTGGCCCTATCCTCATGAAACAAAGCCTGGCACAAAGTTTGATGTATTTAGTCTTTTATGTAACACAGAACATTGTTACATGTAAATTAGCAACAGATGCCATGTCCATAGGCCATTTAGCTAAGAGCTCATTTACAGACCTGGGACCTCATTTATAAATGCCAACCGTGGTATTTACAAAACTCCTCCTTATGCTATAGTCACATTACCCGTACGGGCCAGCGCTATGGGTTTTGGAGTCGTGCGGGCCTGTAGAATGTCGTAGACAGAATCACACTGTTAAATGCGCATCTTAAGGGGGCCGTAGGTGTGTCTTGCAGTTCCCTTGAGGCTCGCAGGGCTACCTCACATGGAGTCGCTGAAAATCGAACTAGCGATTGCCGTGCGTGTCTTAAGTGTATTGTGAGGTATTCCTAAGGGTAACGTAAGTTGCACACACTTATGATGTACGGGTGAGGCTTTCATATGGTGTCCTTATGCGATACACAAGGCATCGCATCCTACTAATGCCTTGTGTATCACATAAGTATTCCCTTACATTTATTCCCTTACTCACCCCGTGTGAATGCCGCACGCACAGACGTCAATATTAGCCTCCTACACCATATATATTACTTACCTCAAAATTTTACACACAATACCCCATTATGGCAATGTGAAAAAAGTTTTTTTTTTTTTTTTACATTTTTTGAATTGATTAAAAATAGAAAACTCATAAATCACATTTACATAAGTATTCACAGCCTTTGCTTAATACTTTGTTGATCCACCTTTGGCAGCAATTACAGCCTCAAGTCTTTTTGAATATGATGCCACAAGCTTAGCACACCGATCTTTAGGCAGTTTTGCCCATTCTTCTTTGGAGTAATTCTCAAGCTCCATCAGGTTGGATGGGAGACGTCTGTGCACAGCCATTTTCAGGTCTCTCCAGAGATGTTCAATCGGATTTATGGCTGCGTCTCAATTCTCCCCCTTAGCCCTCTGTCTTAGCCCTACCCCTCTGTTGTGCGCGTTCACGAGAGACAGAGGGGTGTCCCAATACTCTTTTCTATAAGTGCGAGGGCTAAGGGGAAGGGCTGTTCTACCCCTCTGAGCAGAGCTTTTACAGATGCACCCTTTGCGCAAAGGGAATAGGCGTGGCTTAACGCAAGACTCAGCAGAAAACAAGATGGCGCCGAAGGAATCGCACAAATGTAAGCGTTTTGCACTCAAGAACTTCATAAAAAGTTGTATAAAACTGTAGTAACTTTTGAAAAGTTGTAGGTATACTCATGGCGCCAGCATTTACGCTTTCTGACATATACGGCTTATCGTAACATGCCCGGTTAGAACTATACGCATGTTACGGTAGAATGTGTAAAGTATTACAAACATGCATGGCCTAAAAGAACTATATACGCATATATGTTAGACTAGAATGTGTCAAATATATCGCTGTATCTGTATATGTTTTCATTTCACCTCATAACTCGTCTCATGCGCTTTTAGAACTATACACGTTACGGTAGAATGTGTAAAGTATTACGAACATGCATGGCATAAAAGAATTATATCACACATATTATTGTTTCGTTTCGCCTTGTAATTGCGTTGTTTTGTAGGGACCCCAGAGCAGACCCACATGCTCATCAGTTTTCGGCTCAAAACGAGTCAAAATTCCAGCGGTCCAAATATGCCGCTAAAGCACAATGGGAGTATGTTTTTCATTCATTTATCCCCTATTTATATTAAAAATGACATGTTATTAATCACATTTGTATTTTGTTTAGAAATTTCTTGAAGGAGGCTGGACTTCTTGGAGTTATATCAGCCCAACAAGCTTCCAAAAAGTAGGAGAATTTAAAAATAAAATATAAGGTATATTACATTCTATAATATTTGTAGGTACCAGAACAACTATATATGTTTATGACTATATGTATTCACTTTGTTTTCTTTTTTGTGTGTACCAGGCATTGAAATATGTAAAGTCTGGCTCAGGGACAGAAGAGGGGGAGACCACAGCTGCTAACTGGCAGTACTTTGAGAATATGCACGCGGTGCTGGGATCCAGACCATCAGTCGATCCACCTGTTGTTGTGGCCTCTTTTCAGGAGGAGACTGCCACATCAGTCTTTATGGTAATTTTATTGAAATGCAATAATGTCTTGTAATAAAGTTTTTTGCATTCAGTGATGTGATGTGTATAATTTTTTTAAAGGAAATTGTGGAGCCCAGAAACCAAGTGGCATCCTCCTCTGCCTCGCCGTCCTCCTCTACAGCTCCGTCTACCTCTGCAGCTCCGTCCACCTCTGCAGCTCCGTCCTCTGCATCCCCATCCTCATCTGCCACCCAGTCCTCACCAGCTGCTCCGTCCTCAGCTGTAGCTGCACCTCCTCCTCAATCCCCCTCTCCCTCTCCCAGAAAGAGGACAAGGAAATCAAAAAATGTAGTGGTGGACTTCCTGAAAGAAAGAAAGAGTCTGCCAAGGAGCAGAGACGACATGAGGAGACTGAGGAGAAGACGGAGCGTTTTTTGGAACTTTTTGAAAAACTGGTGGATAAAATGTAGTTTTTTTTTTTTTTTTTAAGAATTCGAATTTGCACTGTTGTCTTCAGATTTGCACTGTTTTATAGTTATTTATTTTTATTTTTTTACAACTCTACCTCTTTTTAAAAAATGTTCTACCTCTTGGCACATTTTGATTTTGTTAATTTAAAAAATGTTCTACCTCTTTGCACATTTTAATTTTGTTACAGTTTATTAAAATTTGATTTACATATGTTGCACAGAGTATAGTCATTTTAAAAAATGAGCAAACATTAGACTTTTTGCAAAGTTTATTTAAAACAAACTCAAAAGGAGCACAATACTTCAAAACTTAAAAAAATAATGTAGTGTGAAATAAAATGCAAATCTTGAAAATTTACAATCAGTGGGCTTCCACATTGACAATCATGGCAGCAAGCCTGTCTCTTGTTGAGTTACCAGAAGTTTCATTTTTGCAATAGTGGTCCATGTGCAGGCTGAGGAGCAAACGCTTCATCTAAAATGTCATTGTCAGGCTCTAGTTGGTCCCCATTTGCTAGACATACATTGTGTAAAAAGGCACAAGTGGAAACAACTAATGGCACAAATGTATGCTTCACCTCCAGGGCTCTGAAAAGTGTAGACCTCCACCTTGTCTTCATTACTCCAAAAGCCCTTTCAATTATACTTCGTGCCTTTGAATGATGGAAGTTAAAATGTCTTTCAGCATGTTCATGTACAGGCTCTTTATATGGGGTGATCAAACTGATGGGGGTTTCCAAACAGGGATAGCCTCCGTCACCCAGTATAATGTATCCTGGGGGTGGGTATCTTTGTGCTCTGTAAAATGTGCTGTTCTTCATCACTCTTGTGTCATGTACAGAGCCTGGGTAAGCAACAAATATGTCCAGAAAACGTCCAGTAGCGTCACATATTGCCATCATGTTAATTGAATGGAAGCCCTTGTAATTTAAATAATCCATGTGTGGTGCCTGTGAGGGGGTTTGATCCTAATGTGTGAGCCATCAATTGCCCCAGCAACACAACTGAAAGCATGAGATCCTGAGAGCCTTGCAAATCCCTGTCCTATTCCTTCAAGCTCATCTGGTGTAGGGAAGCTGATGGCACGTTTCAAGTTCTTGCAGATGTAGTTGGCCACCCTGTGCACCACCCTATGAACTGTAGCTTTCGGCACATTGAAGACACTAGCTACAACACGGTAGGACAGTCCATGAGCCAACCAGTAGGTGTAGATTAGCACTTCAAGTTGGTATCCCCAGCCATGGTCTTGGTCTCTTTGGAGAAGTCTCTGCAGATTGTTCATTGCCCTCCGTGTCAAACGAAAATCTTGCTTCAGGTCCAGCTCCACATCAAACCAGAGTCTCAGTATGGGGACGTTGTAGTTTAGCTGACAATATCTGATTGCCTGTCTTTTCTGTAAACACACATACACAAATAATGTTAGAAATGATGTTGAGGTTAAACAGACAATGCAAATACCCTATGCCAACAAACAGAAAGCACCTCCATTAAACACTACCTCCCTCCCCCACAGGTACTGGGGTACACCGTTGTATTGTTGCAGGAGATAATGCACCCCTGCCCCTGTCCTATCGATATGGCCTACCCGTCGATCTGAGCTCCCAAGCGCTAACCACCCCTAAGCGCTGTTACCGTTTAAATGCCCGTCGATTTCAGCTACCCGAGGCAGAAGTGGAGTTGTTTTCAGCTGTTACAACGCAAGTAAGTAACATTTTAACAGTGTATTGGTTTTATTGTATGTTTTAAACAACTAAGGATGTAAGGAACGATATGTGCATGTTAGATTTGCGGCAGAATACCTACGTCAGATGGTAATAGTTTCTGCCTCGGGTAGCTAATCGTTTTCATTACATCGTATTTTGTTATCTTGTTTTCATGTGAATGTAGAAAACGTAACTTTGTTTAGAAAGGCGCTGTATAATTAGCCTATATTTAGCCTATGATTAGAATGACTAAATCTAACAATTCCTGTAAGCCTATCTACTAGGTCTACACTTGTATGAATTAAGTTATGGTTCTATAAATGAGTAGGATAGGTTTGGAAGACTAAAGAACTAGGCTACCTTACTGTAAAATGGGCTACCCACATAGTAAAAAATGTTTTGTTTTGTGTTTTACAGTTTGTTACATTTGTGAAAGCAAATATGGAGAGATGCAAGGAGGTTTTTGAGTACTTGAATAGGGAGGAATACCCAGAAGGGTATACCAAGTCTCAGAAGTTGAGCTTAAGGAGATATAGTCAGAAGTTTACAATAAAGGGTAAGTAGGCAAAGGTGTGTTCAAATTTATCCATGTCTCGGAAAATGTTGTTGTTTATCACTTTGTGATTGTTCACTGCAGATGGACAGCTCTTCTACGGAGATACTAGAAGAGTGATCCAAACAAGAGAGGAAGCCAGATCACTGTTCACAGAATTCCATTCATCACCAATTGGAGGACATACAGGAGTCATTAAAACGAGAGCAGCGATATGCTCCAGATTTTACTGGGTGTGTGACAGATGGGTATGTGTTGGACGTGACTTATTTCTGTACTATGTTATGGACTCATTTTGTTCAGCCAATTAGATTAGGACATTATTAATTTATCATGACAATTTTCTTAAAGGTCTCGGAGTGTGACAGATGCCAGAGAACTGGAAGATCTTTGGCTGTTGCACAGCCATTGCAAAGCATAAAGGTAAATGTATAGAATGCTATTGTAGTGTAAGCAAAAAAAATGTTGAGATTCACTTGTTTACAAGATGCATTAATCATCCCAAGACCCATTTTTGACTTTCCCTAGTCAATAACAGAAGGTACTGTTCCAGACATTTGAGAGAGTGTATTCACACCCCTTTGTCTCCAGTCAGGGCCAGAGGCACCTCTACTCTATTTACATATCTGTAGGGCAGCTTAGTAGATTATCACGTCTGGTTACCTGTGAAGCTGCACTTAATTCACAATGGTTCCTGACCACTGGTTTGCCTTTTTAGGTGTCTGCTGTCTGGGAGTTGGTTGGGATAGACCTGACGGGACCACTCCCAAAAACTCAGGATGGCTTTCAATACATCCTCACAGCCACTGACTATTTTTCGAAATGGGTTGAGGCCTTTCCTTTAAAGACCAAAACAGCATTCGAAGTGGCACAGCACATCTGTTCCATTGTTTATAGGCATGGTTGCCCCAAAAGGATTTTATCAGATCAGGGAAGAGAATTTGTGAATGAGGTATGTGAATAATGAAATGATTTTGAAAATGGAATTCTGGATTGTTCTTATTAATATTTTTTAATCTGTTTCATCATGTCACAATGATGTTTCGGCTCAACAACAACCTCTGTGCCCTCATGGGTATTGAAAGGAGTGTCACAGCTGCATACCATCCACAAACAAATGGACTGGATGAGAAAACCAATGACAACATAAAATGGCAAGTTGTTTATTTCCATCCCCGTACCTACATGTGTACTTCTCTATACTCCACACACACGCACGCACGCACGCACGCACGCACGCACACACACACACACACACACACACACACACACACACACACTCCACATATTGCCTTGCACTCCCTTCTGTTTAACACACACAACCGTATGTCCACAATTCATTCAACCCTTATGCACTCAGGCTATCCTGCAGACTACTAGACTTAAGTTAATGTTTTAAAATTTATGTTTTATATTTCTATTTGTACTTCTTAGGGCTCTTACAAAATTGGTGAATGATCAGCAGAACAACTGGGATGCATTTTTGGATGCAGCATTATTTGCACTGCGATCAAAGGTCCACACCATTACAAAACACTCCCCTTTTTTGTTGATGTATGGGAGGGAGGCAGTTTTCCCCTCTGAAGTTCCTATTGACATGCCAGTGAGTGTATTGTATTTTAAGACTGTAGAGGCAATTGTAATGCTCTGGTTACCTGCAGTTATATTGGATAATACAGTATGTGTTTTTTTACTTCAGCTTTCCACAATATTGCTTCCTGAGAAGAGTGCTTACTGCGCTAACTTGGAGAAGAAACAGGCGTCAGTGGAGACTGTGAAAACAACAGCAGCAGAAAACATCTCCAAGACACAAGAAAAACAGAGGCAGGCCTATGAAAAGTGAGTGTTAAAGAAGAAGTACAAGGACATAGTCTACTGTGCTGGGCAAGAGGTTCTTCGGTTCAATATGAGGAAGCGAGGAAGAAAAGGAGGAAGAATTGAGCCTGATTTTTTTGGACCATATCTCATTAAGGAAATAAATGGCAAGCAGGTTACACTCTCCAATTTAGAAGGCATTGCCTTAAAGACTAAATACAGTGTAGACCACGTCTGGACTCTGGCTGGGCCACTCCAGGACATTCACAGAGTGGTTCTGAAGCCAATCCTTTGAGATCTTGGCTGTGTGCTTCGGGTCGTTGACCTGCTGAAAAATGAACCTTCGCCCCAGTCTGAGGTCAACAGCGCTCTGGAGCAGGTTTTCATCCAGGATATCTCTGTATATTGCTGCATTCATTTTTCCTTCTATCCTGACTAGTCTGCCAGTTCCTGCTGCTGAAAAACATGCCCACACCAAAGAGTTCAATCTTTGTCTCATCAGACCAGAGAATTTTGTTTCTCATGGTCTGAGAGTCATTCAGGTGCCTTTTGGCAAATTCCAGACGGGCTGCCATGTTCCTTTTACTAAGGAGTGGCTTTCGTCTGGCCACTCTACCATACAGGCCTGATTGGTGGATTGCTGCAGAGATGGTTGTCCTTCTGGAAGGCTCTCCTCTCTCCACAGAGGAACGCTGGAGCTCTGACAGAGTGACCATCGGGTTCTTGGTCACCTTCCTGACTAAGGCCCTTCTCCCCCGATCGCTCAGTTTAGACGGCCGGCCAGCTCTAGGAAGAGTCCTGGTGGTTCCAAACGTCTTCCATTTATGAATAATGGAGGCCACTGTGCTCATTGGGACCTTCAAAGCAGCAGAAATTTTTCTGTATCCTTCCCCAGATTTGTGCCTCAAGACAATCCTGTCTCGCAGGTCTACAGACAATTCCTTTGATATCATGCTTGGTGTTTGTGCTCTGACATGCACGGTCAACTGTGGGACCTTATATAGACAGGTGTGTGCCTTTCCAAATCATGTCCAATCAACTGAATTTACCGCAGGTGGACTCCAATGAAGCTGTAGAAACATCTCAAGGATGATCAGTGGAAAAAGGAGGCACCTGAGCTCAATTTTGAGCTTCATGGCAAAGGCTGTGAATACTTATGTAAATGTGATTTATTAGTTTTCTATTTTTAATAAATTCAAAAAATGTCAAAAAAAACTTTTTTCACATTGTCATAATGGGGTATTGTGTGTAGAATTTTGAGGTAAGAGATTGATTAATTTAATACAATTTGGAATTATATATATATATATATATATATATACATACACGATACACGATGGTCACTGTATGGATCACATTCGTCCTTCATCAGCCATGGCGGTTCCACCAAGAAGACTGTTACAACTTGTCACGCAAGAGGAGGAGGAAGTAGAAGCAGCTGTAGTGGCTGTGTTGGCCCGCAATCTTATCCAGCAACGAAGGGAGAAAACACAGAGGTGTTGGTGGGTGAAGCCCTGGCTGCAGAGATGTGCAATTCTGGGACAGTATGAGACCCTGTTTCAAGAACTCGATTGGGAATCTAGCACGCAAGGGGTGTGTACGGGATATGTAAGTGCCCGTAGGATGCCCGCACAAAATAGCCTCTTATTTCTAACACTCAGACTGCACGTAAGGGGCACACAAGGGGCACGCAAGGGATCCGCATTTATCACTTGAAGAGCATGTACGTGTCCCTTGTACAGTTATTTGGTGTGCCCATTAATAGAAAAATCTGTACGACACACCTGTGGGTCAACTACTTCACCCGTACTGAACCCTTGTGTGTTGTACAAGTGTTCACTACAATCTAGCACTCGTAGCACGCCTGCAGAAAAAAAGGTGCCCCGTACGGATTGAGCCATTTTTCACCCGTAGACCGCCTGTAGCTAGTCGTACGGGCAGTTGTGACTAAGCTTTAAGTGCAGTGCTTTGCTTATCTCTACGGCAGTTCGAACCCTGCCATATGCTCTCTGCAAAGTCTGGAGACACAGAGAAAAAAGCAACACTTGTGGAGAGGAGCAGAAGTGAAGAGAGTTTGAGGAAGTGTTTGATCTGGAAATCATCAGAAAATGCACAGATATAAAAGAATTACATTCAGACTTGTGTATTTACGCAGACGTTAGCCAAAATATGGAGAAGGGCTGTCTATTCCACAAATTATTCTCTACAACATTACACATTTGAAATCTCGTGCATGAGTGTGTGTACTTTCCCGGTGCAGCGCTAGGTCTCCCACAGTCCGCACTGTGACCATAGACTCCTATTATAGAACACAGCCTGTGGCTGTAACCAACACAGAGAAGATGAAATAACGAGTGGATCTGAGAAAAATCTCTTCCCTCGGCCACAATACCAGAGCGAGGCTTTGGTTTAATGAAGCACTGGAAGCAAATGCAGCTCCAACACTTTTACTTTTGTCTTTTCGCACCGAGCGCCAGAGTGGGCCAAGTCTGTGCACGACATGAAGCCTATTGGCGAAACCTGACCTGAACTCAAAATATCCCCTGCATTTTTGTGTAACATGGAGCTCTTGCAAATGGGAGCTTGCTCTTAAGGGCTCTCCCGGGATGGATAGAAGACACTAATGGCTGTGCCTGGACGGCCCAGACCCGCACGCTCACAGAGGTGCTATATTTGTAGCATATACATTTGGGCATCTGAATCTCTTGCACGCGCTCACAGAGTGTGAGCATACATTTCATCACACACTAAAAACAAGATCAATTAAAGGCAATAAATAGTCATTATAATAAGGAAAGTTTTACATAACTGTGACATAACTATGTATTGCAGATACACCCCAAGAAGTAGGTAAGACTGAGATGAGGTGATTATAGTACTTTTTTCTTTCACCTTTATGTGACAGGTTTTTATGATACCTGTGGTCAGTACTCATCAGATAAGTGGCAGTTTGTGGAAAAAAGGGGATTTTACCCATTAGTTCACTAGTGTAATAATTCATCAGTATGTAAAATAATGTAAAACAAATGTCTAAAAATGATTTTGTTTCCACCCTGATGAAGTGGTAGTTAGTTAATGACCTGATGACGTCCCTGATGATGTCCCATTGGACCAATTGGCCAATTGGTCCAATGGGACATCATTATTTTGTCCCTCTGTGGACATGTGACCAGAGCGCTGTATCTGATTGGTCCCTATGGTCACACTGTTTTCAAAAGGGACATAACAGAAACTGTGGTTGAAGTGAGAGCGATAAACAATGATGAAAAGACTGCAGCTGTCTATCATCCAGTGGGACTGAGTTTAGCTGACTGGTAGTCAAAATGTTCATCTTAAGCCTAACTTTTCAGGTTAAGGGTCTCCCACTTCCTTGTCTTGTCCTTATTTATTTGATTTGGATAGTGCATGTTAATGGACATGTTATTGCACAGTTCTCATTATTGCACACTCCATTCATTGCACTATCCCCATTATTTTGCAGTCTATTTGACCACACATTCAGTACATATGTTGGGCATACATGCAAATATGTCTCCATAGAAGATCAGTTAAAATCACAGTGTAGCTATACATGAGTGCATGTTTGGTTTGACCATAACTAGTTTTTCATTAGAACTTTAAAAGAGCTGTACATAGTACACTCTCTGTGTCAGTGGAAGACTGTTCCACAGATTCTCACCTTGGACAGATGATACATTCTGGCTAAAGGTGATCCATGAATGACTGGTCCTGTGACTATACCCCCCTCATGTGTATGGCACTATGAACCGCTCTCTGACACTCTTGTGTCTTGGTCTCATTCGCTCGTTCTCGTTCCATCTGTCTGCTGGTTTCTCCATCTGCCTAAATTCTTTCCTCCTGCCCCTGGGCCTCCTGCCTGAGCCGTGCTGAGCCTGTCCTCATCCTGGGTGGAGTCCACTTTCACTTTTGCTCATTCAAATATTATCACACTGAACATGCAAGGCAAAACTTTATTTATTTAGTATTATTATTATTTATAGGACATTTCATACAATATAGAAACTCAGTAAAGTAGGGAAAAAAATAAAATAAAAATTATATATATATATATATATATATATATATATATATATATATATATATATATATATATATATATATATATATATAAATAATCTGTTCCTCACCTTCCACGGTGGTTGGTCTCTCTCACCCTCATCAGCTCGGGCCCTCTACCAGAGGCCTGGGAGCTTGAGAGTTCTGCGCAGTATTTTTGCTGTTCCTAGTACTGCACTTTTCTGGACTGAGATGTCTGATGTTTTTCCGGGTATCTGCTGTAGCCTCCTCCAGTTTGGGGGTTACAGCCCCGAGTGCTCCGATCACCACGGGCACCACTGATGCCTTCACCTTCCAGGCCTTCTCCAGCTCTTCCTTGAGCCCCTGGTATTTCTCTAGTTTTTCGTGTACCTTTTTCCTGATATCACCATCGCTTGGTATTGCAATGTCCACCACCACGGCTTTGTTCTGTTGCTTATCCACCACCACTATGTCTGGTTGGTTCACCATCACCATTCTGTCAGTCTGTATCTGGAAGTCCCACAGGATTTTGGCTCGCTCATTCTCCACAACCTTCGGGGGTGTTTCCCATCTTGACCTTGGGGTCTCCAGCTCGTATTCTGCACAGATGTTTCTGTACACTATGCCCACCACTTGGTTATGTCACTCCATGTATGCTTTCCCTGCCAGCATCTTACACCCTGCAGTTATGTGCTGGGCTGTCTCCGGAGCCTCTTTGCACAGCCTACACCTTGGGTCTTGTCTGGTGTGGTAGATCTGGGCCTCTATTGCTCGGGTGCTCAAGGCCTGCTCCTGTGCAGCCAGGATGAGGGCCTCCGTGCTGTCCTTCAGACCAGCCCTCTCCAGCCACTGGTAGGATTTCTTAATATCAGCCACTTCAGTTATGTTTTGGTGGTATGCCCCATGTAGGGGCTTGTCCTGCCATGATGGTCCCTCCAGCACCTCTTCCTCTGAGCTCCACTGTCTGAGGCATTCCCTGAGCACATCATCTATCGGGGCCTTGTCCTTGGTGTACTTATGGATTTTGGATGTTTCATCCTGGACAGTGGTTCCCACACTCACTAGTCCTCGGCCTCCTTCCTTCCGGCTCACATGTAGTCTCAGGGTGCTGGATTTGGGAATGAACACTTCAGGCATGGTCAGGAGCTTTTGTGTCTTAACATCTGTGGTCTGTATCTCCTCTTTTGGCCAGCTTATGATTCCTGCTGGGTATCATCACTGGCAGGGCGTAGCTGTTTATTGCCTGTGCCTTGTTCTTGTCATTGAGCTGGCTTCTAAGGACTTGCCTTACTTGTGGCAGGTATTTGGTCGTAGCCGCTTTCCTTGTTGCCTCTTCAAGGTTGCCATTTGCTTGTGGGATACCAAGGTACTTGTAATTGTCCTCAATGTCTGCAATTGTTCCCTCTGGGAGTGAGACCCCCTCTGTGTGGACAACCTTCCCTCTCTTTGTGTGTAGAATCCCTCAGTCGTCCAAGTAGAATCCATAGCAAAAGGAGAAATTTAATTTGTCAACTGGACAGAGTTTATTTGGTCGAATATGTTTCGCAGCTCATCCAAGCTGCTTCTTCAGTTCTGGTCAGATGCTGGCGGACACTGCTTTATATCTGCTTGAAGGGAGGAGCTTAATTACAATGAAAATTACTCTGAGACAACACATATTTATTTACAGTTTCTGTTAGTTAGGTGGGTCTATTCAATGTGGAGTGGGAGTGGGGGTGTAGTTAGCAGAACCATTCAGGGCCATGATGGGTGTTTTCACACCTCTGGACATGTCCTGGCTAGTCCCATTGTTTTCTCTGTTTGTTTTGATTTAGGTTTGAGGATAGAGTTATAGATGGGAGACAAATGATGTCTGAGACCTCCATTTCTGTTCAAGGAAGGATACTTTTTCTTGACAAAAATAGCCTCTTTAACTCCCCTCTCAAACCAGTTCTTTTCTCTGGCGAAGATCTGGACCTCACTGTCCTCAAAGGAGTGGCCCGTGGCTTTTAGGTGGAGCTGTATGGCAGATTGAGGTCCTTTTAGGTGGAGATGTGGCCCTCCCTGGTTTTCCCGTTTGTGTTGATACAGTCGTTTGAAAAGTGGCTGTTTTGTTTCTCCAATGTAGCGCTCACTACAGTCTTCACTACACTGAATGGAGTAGACCACATTGCTTTGTTTGTGGCTCGGTGTTTTGTCCTTAGGATGGACCAGTTTTTGTCTTAAAGTGTTTGTGGGTTTGAAATAGACTGGCATGTCCTCCCTTCAAGCAGATATAAAGCAGTGTCCGCCAGCATCTGACCAGAACTGAAGAAGCAGCTTGGATGAGCTGCGAAACGTATTCGACCAAATAAACCCGAATGACATTCCAATGTCTGTGCTGTAGATCCTGGTGGTGTGGATCAGTGAGTCGATGTCTCGCTCACTCTTAGCGTACAGCTTGATGTCATCCATGTAGAGGAGGTGGCTGATGGTGGCCCCGTTTCTGAGTCGGTATCCATAGCCAGTGCGGTCAATGATTTGGCTGAGGGGGTTCAGACCTATGCAGAACAGCAGTGGGGACAGTGCATCTCCTTGGTATATGCCACATTTGATGGACACTTGTGCAAGTGACTTGCCATTGGTTTCAAGGGTGGTTTTCCACAACCGCATTGAGTTTGCAATGAATGCCCTTAGAGTCCAATTGATATTGTACAACTCCAAGCACTCAGTGATCCATGTGTGTGGCATTGAGTCATAGGCTTTCTTGTAATAAATCCAGGCAGTGCACAGGTTGGTCTGACAGGTTCTGCAGTCACGGGCGACTGTTTGGTCAACCAGGCGTTGGTGTTTGGCTCCCCTTGCATTTTCGCTGATGCCCTTCTGTGCTGTGCTCATGTATTGATCCATGTGCCTGCTTATCTTAGCCGCAATGATGTCTGACATGAGCTTCCATGTTGTGGAGAGACAGGTTATTGGCCGATAGTTGGATGGGATTGTACCCTTTGAGGGATCCTTCAGGATCAGGATCGTACGCCCTTGGGTTAGCTATTCAGGGTGAGTCCCATCCCTTAGCAGCTGGTTTATTTGTGCTGCTAGGCGCTCGTGGAGTGCAGTGAGCTTCTTTAGCCAGTATGCGTGGATCATGTCAGGGCCAGGTGCTGTCCAGTTTTTCATGCCTGATTGTGATATATATATATACATATACAATTAATGTACTTCTAAATCATTTTGGCAATGAAATAAAATATATTCCAACATTAGGGTGTTCTATTGATACTGCGGCTGATGGCATCAACATTCCAAACTAACTAGAGGCACTGCTCTGACTGAAGCTGTTACTCAAGTTAGACTATAATTGGAGGTTTGTTCACACAATCGGATCATAAAGACCTGACTTAGTCATATACATTATATGACTCTCTTTCTCTATTTCCATGAAATAGCAAAATATTTGTATTGTCACTATTATATGAAATTTACCTAAGTAGTGTACAGTAGTTGACATAAGAGGTGAAATAAAATACTCAGCACTCTCTTTGTTGCACATTTGACTTCATCTCAGATTTATGTTCATGTTTTTGTCATTTTTAAAATACACCACCAGTCAAAAGTTTGGACACACCTTCTCATTCAATGTTGTTTTTTCTTTGTGTTTGCTACTTTCTACATTCTAGTCATATAGAAGACATTACATATATGATGCAAGATATATGGAATTATTTACGAAACAAAAAAGTTAAATAACTCAGTGATTTAAAAACATTTTTTTAGTAAAAAAAAATCCTCAAAGCTCTGCAAACCTCTGGCTTTCTCTCAGTGAGCTTCATTATGAAGTGTAGTTTTCACTTCACAGCTGTGCCTCGGGGTCAAGAAAGTCCAAAGCAAAGCAGTGATCAAAGCAAAGGTGACTGATCAGTCACTGACTTAGTGACTGATAGTACAATGTAATATCTTCTTACACAGCTCTCGGACTTTGGTCAGTTTAAATCCATATATTAAAGGATTAAACAGTGGTTGAACTGCCAGAAAATACAGCGATAAAACCAATGCAATTGCACTGTGCAAGTTCTGCAGGTTGAATCTGCTTCCTAAGACTTCAAAAAGCACTCCAAATGAGAAGTTTAAGACTGAGGCCAGGTGAGGAGCACAGGTACTGAGAGCTTTCTGACGCGTGTGCTTGGAGCTGTTGAAACACACCTTTAAAATACAAATATATGTACTTATCATTAACACCAAAGGCCCAAAGACTGTGAGGATAGTTACAAAGAGTCCATAGATGTTGTTGATGGAAGCATCAGAGCAGGAAAGCTTCACAACAGAGTAGTTATTGCAGTAGACTTTAGGGATACTATGTTCACAAAGTTGTAAAAGCGATGTTAGCAAAACCACAATAAGAACAATGACGAAAGCGTAGAACCAGGGAAAAGCAAGTAGAAACAGCACTTTGTTAGCGTTCATTCTCGTCCTGTACTGCAGGGGGTAGCATATGGCCAAATATCTGTCATACGAAATAACAGCAAGAATCATAAACTCTATTGAGACATAGGAGTGAACAAGGAATATTTGTAGAAAGCAAAAAGAAGCTGTAATGGTGTGGACATCCTGGATAATCTCAGATAAAAGCATCGGAAACAACGCAGTGCTGCCAAACAATTCATTCATGAATAAACTACAGAGAAAAATGTACATAGGTTCGTGTAGAGTTCTGTTCAAACATATGATGATGATGAGAAGCAGGTTGGAAAGCACCATTAGAACATACACAGACAATATAATGACAAAATACAACCATTTCAAAGGCCCAGTGTCGTAGAAGGCTCCCAGGGTGAAATGGGAAACCTGACTGGAGTTCACCATCGTCTTTCTTTTAGTAACAGACATATGCTTCTTGCAACTTGACAATTCATTCACACGTTTCACATGTTTAGAATAACATTTGAATGAATCTCATTGGTTTACAATGTTTTTTTGTGTTTTTTTTTTTTTAAATAACAATGGATTTACAATTAAAGAGCACATTCAAGTCCAATCTTTTACTTGACCAATGCAAAAATGAAACGTGCATCAAGATGAATGAAACTGCAGCAGTGTTGTTTACATGTAGGTAAAGCAGAGCTGAACACTAATAACATAAAAAAAGTAAAAAAAAATAACAATGACATAAAACCACCTCTTCACCAAAACAAAACAAGATCTGAATTAAAATGGAAGGACTGACTAAAAATTAATGAAGTAAAATGAATTCTCAACCATGAAAATATTAAAGCTAAACCGGCTGCATATTCAGTGAGGGCATTCTTTGATATTAAGGACCAATAACCCCAGATGCCCTGTCGCTTGTAACACGGCCTCTCTCATCTCTAAATACATCCTGGTGTTTTTCCCATAAGGCCTATGCTGTGTCTTTGTTTCTGTTTTTTTTTATATCACTTTTTATACTCTCCAATCCAAAACGGTTTCCAAAGTGCCTCACATAACAATGTAAAACCTTTAACCCTAAAAAGACAGCAGAATTATAGTATGTTCCAATAGATAAAAGAATAATAATGAAATCATTGAATACAAATAATAAAATCAATAAATAAAAGAGAATAAAAGTGGGTCTTAAGACGAGACTTAAAACACTCCACTGTGGGGCTGTTGGGACGTGGGGAGGGCAGATTGTTCCAGAGCTTGGGGCCACAGAGAAGACCCTGCTCTGTCTCAGACTTATATTCCATTCCATTAAGGCCTACCATCTGCATTTCAAAAAAGAAACACAATAGAAAAGGATTCAAATTTCATTTTTGTATTAAGAATATGATACACAATACAAGGTAGACATAATGTACAATGCATTTCAGAAACTCAGAGTTCAGTTCAACATAAACTAAAGACAAAACAAAGCTACATACTAGGATTCACTGTAAGATGTATTAACAAAAGCAAAATGTAAATAAAAATGAATGGCATACAGTATTGTGGTATATATATATTGAACTCATATTGAATTTGGACTAACTGTAAAAATTCCTAATAAGTTTATGCAAATAAGCGTAATTTATTTTTACAGACTTTACGTATCATCACTGAAGCCGTCTTATAAATGACTGAGAGCAGAATGCAAGAGATTCCTACAGAGCACTCGGATTTTGGCGAGTTTGAGTCCGTACATCAGAGGGTTAAACAGCGGCGGAACTACCAGAAAATACAGCGATAAAACCACTTTTAGCACTTTGTGGACGTTCTTGAGGTCGAACCTGCTCTGTAAGACTTCAAAACATACTCCGACAGAGAAATTTATGATGGAGGCCAGGTGAGGAGCGCAGGTGCTGAGAGCTTTCTGTTGCGTCTGCTTGGAGCCCCTGAAACAAACCTTTAAAATACGCAGATAAGTGAAGAAAATCATCCCTAAAGGACCCAGAACAATGACTGTTGTAATTATGAGTCCATATATGTTGTTGAGTTTTGTATCAGAACAAGCTATTTTTACAATAAAGTAGTTATCACAGTAGACTTTGGGAATTACGTTATCACACAGCTGCAGTGGAATACTTAATATAATAAGGAGAAGAATAGAAATGCATGGGTATGACCAGGAAAAGGCAATAAGAAGGAAGACTTTAGTGAAGTTCATGTGAGTGCTGTAGTGTAGAGGGAAGCAGATGGACTGGAAACGATCATATGACATGATGGCTAAAGTCAGAAACTCAATAAAAACATACGAGTAGAGACAGAAGATCTGGAAGAAGCAAAAGGGAGGCAAGACAGTATGGACATCCATGGGAATCTGATATAACAGAAATGGGAACAATGCTGTGCTGCCATAAAGCTCATTCATAAATAAACTACAGAGAAAAATATACATTGGTTCATGTAGAGTCCTGTTCAGACATATGATAATGATGAGGAGCAAATTGGAAAGCACTATCAGAACATACACAGACAATATAATAACAAAATACAACCACCGCAAAGGCCCAGGGTCCACGTAGGCTCCCAGAGTGAAATAGGAAACCTGACTGGAGTTCACCATGGTCTTCCTTTTGACACACATATATCTGGACCTGATCATCCAGCCACTGATTATTTATGATGAAGACACATGAGTGCAGTAAAAGATCCTAAAGTTATTCACTTTCGGTTTAAAAGTTGTAAAATATGCATTAAGTCATTATAGTTTTTGTCTTTAGTTAAATAAGTACAAATGTATAACATATAACATAAAACAGATCTGCTCCAGTCAGAATGAGTTGGCTCCTCTATATATACATATATATATATCCCTGAACAGTCACACTGGACCCACAGAGACTCAAAGGGTTTCTTCAAGCCTTCAAGGGCACGTTTATCAACTTTGTTCATCATTTTGTAGGATTCTTTGATACTCCTGTAGACATTCGACTATGTCAAATAGACTAGCTTTAAACCATATGACGTGTTCCCCACACGATTAGATTACTCAGAGTTGTATTTCAATTGATTCTACTTTTCAACAGTTACTATTATAAAATAAATATAAGTCTGTTGGTTGCTAAGGTGAAATTAAACTATGAAGAGACGGCCTATGAGTTCTGCTGTTTTGAACTGGAAGTCAATGGACCCATGTCTTTTATTAAGACATTTTAGATTTTTTGGTTCATTTTTACAAACTGAAATAAAATAATGATCTAAATAGTTTAATACTAAATACACAATGTCTTCTTCAGGTTCAACCACAGAGCAGATATGAAACACATTAACAACATTGTCATTATCAATCTTGTCTCAGTCATAAAGGAATTTGTGGACAATGATAGGTCTATTGCATTGGCACGTATCTTGTCCAGAGTTTTGGAAAGAATATTGCTGGGTCGAATACAAAATATTATCAGCTCCTCAGGCAACCAGTTTGGTTATAAATCAAAACATAGTACAGATTTATGTATATTTGCTTTAAAAGAAATCATTAGAAATGATATACAGTGGCATGAAAGTATCTGAACCTTTTGGAATTTCTCATATTTCTGCATAAAATCACCATCAAATGTGATCTGATCTTTGTCAAAATCACACAGATGAAAAAACAGTGTCTGCTTTAACTAAAACCACCCAAACATTTATTGGTTTTGATATTTTTAATGAGGATAACATGCAGACAGTGACAGAAGGGGGAGGAATAAGTAACTGAACCATCACATTTAATATCTTGTTGCCCCCCCTTTGGCAGTAATAACTTCAACCAGACGCTTCCTGTAGTTGCAGATCAGTCTGGCACATCGATCAGGATAAATCTTAGACCATTCCTCTTTACAAAACTGCTGCAGTTCAGTCAGATTCCTGGGATGTCTGGGATGAATCGCTGTCTTGAGGTCACGCCACAGCATCTCAATGGGGTTCAAGTCAGGACTTGGACTTGGCCACTCCAGAACGTGTATTTTGTTCTTCTGAAACATTCTGAAGTTGATTTACTTCTGTGTTTTGGATCATTGTCCTGTTGCAGGTCCATCCTCTTTTTAGCTTCAACTGTCTGACAGACGGCCTCAGCTTTTCCTGCAAAACATCCTGATAAACTTTTGAATTCATTTTTCCATTAATGATTGCAAGTTGTCCAGACCCTGAGGCAGCAAAACAGCCCCAAACCATGATGCTCCCTCCACCATGCTTCACGGTGGGGATGAGGTGTTGATGTTGGTGAGCTGTTCCATTTTTCCTCGACACATGATGTTGTGTGTTCCTCCCAAACAATTAAACTTTAGTTTTATCAATCCACAAAATATTTTGCCAGAAGTTCTGTGGAGTGTCCAAGTGCCTTTTTGTAAACATTAAATGTGCAGCAATGTTTTTTTAGACAGCAGTGGCTTCCTCCGTGGAGTCCTCCCATGAACACCATTCTTGGCCAGTGTTTTACATATAGTCGATGTATGCAGAGATATTGGACTGTGCCAGTGATTTCTGTAAGTCTTTAGCAGACACTCTAGGGTTCTTTTTTACCTCTCTGAGTATTCTGCGCTGAACTCTTGGCGTCATTTTTGGTGGACGACCACTCCTTGGGAGAGAAGCAACAGTGCCAAACTCTCTCCATTTGTAGACAATTTCTCTAACTGTGGATTGATGAACATCCAGACTTTTAAAGATGGTTTTGTAACCTTTCCCAGCTTTATACAAATCAACAATTCTTGATCGCAGGTCTTCAGAGAGCTCTTTTGAGCGAGCCATGGTGCACATCAGGCAATGCTTCTCATCAAGACACAATTCTTACCGGGTGTGTGTTTTATAATGGGCAGGGCAGCTTTAAGTCACTCCTCAGTGAGTGGACACACCCCTGACTTCAATTGTTTGGTAAAAATTGGTATTATTTGCTCTCAAAGTCTCCTTAGGCAGGAGGTTCAGTTACTTATTCCTCCCCCTTCTGTCATCGTTTGCATGTTATCCTTATTAAAAATATGAAAAGCTATAAATGTTTGGGTGGTTTTAGTTGAAGCAGACACTGTTTTTTCATCTGTGTCATTTTGACAAAGATCAGATCACATTTAAGATAAGATAAGATAATCCTTTATTTGTCCCACAATGGGGAAATTGCAGTGTCACAACGCAAGTTACAGAAACAGTAGGAAAATAAGAGCATGCATCAAATCAAGATAAATAATAATAAGTATTTACAATCAACTAAAAAACACAACACTGTAAGCTAAGCTAAAAGGCACAGGAACATTGCACAATAAGTGTTTTTGATTCTGAGATGATTGTGTACAGTGCAGTGATGGACAGTGGTGGGTAAATTTGATGTTGATTTTATGCAGAAATTTGAGAAATTCCAAAAGGTTCAGGTACTTTTTCATGCCCCTGTAAATTGACCGTGTCAGTCACTGGAAATTGTTTCATAAAATGAGTCAGAGCGAGGTGCCACAGTATTACTGAGAATCTTAGCCACTGGTACAGCCACCAGGTAATGCAGGTGAAATGGAGCAACAATGTGTCAGACCCGTTCACTGTCAGTAATGGAGTCAAGCACAGAGGAATTCTATCTCCCATTTTGTTTTGTTTTGTTTGTATATGGATGATTTGTCAAAAGAATTAAATGCAGAACAGGCTGTATGAATGGGTCTACCCAAGAGAACCACCTGATGTTTGCAGACTTGTGTTCAGCCCAAGCAGTGCAGGTCTCCAGGAACGACTGAATGTTTGTTCCAAGTGTGGTATGGCATTTGATATCAAATATAATGCCAGTAAAAGTATAATAATGATCTGTAGAACTGAGGATGATAAATATGTAAAGTTTCCTCAGTTTGTATTGTGTGGTAAAGCTTTGACTGAATGTTACAAATACAAATATTTGGGACATTTTATCACAGATGATATGTCAGATGATGAGGACATCTACAGACACATGATGTATGCACAGGCTCACATGCTCACACGCAGGTTTGGAGTCTGTACAGTGGAAGTGAAAAAGACACTTTTTAAAGAGTACTGTACTGCGTTATATACAGCACACCTGTGGTCAAACTACAAAAGGGCGAGCATATGAAAACTCACTGTGGCGTGAATGATTCTATTGAAAAGGCCAAGGGAAAGTGCAAGTAACTTGTTTGTAGCAGGCATCAGAACTTTTCAGGCAAATATGAGCTGTTTAATGCACAGATTCATCTTCACAGCTGTGCCTCGGGGTCAAGAAATTCCAAAGCAAAGCAGTGATCAAAGCAAAGGGCAGCTATTTTTCAAAATCTAAAACAAGTTTTGAGTTAATTTTAGTTCAGTTTTTGTTTACTTCATGTGGTATGTTTTCATTCATAGATTTGATGCCTCCAGTGAGAATCCAAACAAACCCCTGTGCTCACAATTACATATATAAAATTACACAAGTGATGGCTGGCTGTGCAAAAAATAAGAATTAAAAGGTCATTTATATATTAAAATAGTGGACTGGTGTCTTTGCCTTTACTGAATCAAAAGCATTTTAGTGACTGATAGTACAATGTAATATCTTCTTACACAGCTCTCGGACTTTGGTCAGTTTAAATCCATATATTAAAGGATTAAACAGTGGTTGAACTGCCAGAAAATACAGCGATAAAACCAATGCAATTGCACTGTGCAAGTTCTGCAGGTTGAATCTGCTTCCTAAGACTTCAAAAAGCACTCCAAATGAGAAGTTTAAGACTGAGGCCAGGTGAGGAGCACAGGTACTGAGAGCTTTCTGACGCGTGTGCTTGGAGCTGTTGAAACACACCTTTAAAATACAAATATATGTACTTATCATTAACACCAAAGGCCCAAAGACTGTGAGGATAGTTACAAAGAGTCCATAGATGTTGTTGATGGAAGCATCAGAGCAGGAAAGCTTCACAACAGAGTAGTTATTGCAGTAGACTTTAGGGATGCTATGTTCACAAAGTTGTAAAAGCGATGTTAGCAAAACCACAATAAGAACAATGACGAAAGCGTAGAACCAGGGAAAAGCAAGTAGAAACAGCACTTTGTTAGCGTTCATTCTCGTCCTGTACTGCAGGGGGTAGCATATGGCCAAATATCTGTCATACGAAATAACAGCAAGAATCATAAACTCTATTGAGGCATAGGAGTGAACAAGGAATATTTGTAGAAAGCAAAAAGAAGCTGTAATGGTGTGGACATCCTGGATAATCTCAGATAAAAGCATCGGAAACAACGCAGTGCTGCCAAACAATTCATTCATGAATAAACTACAGAGAAAAATGTACATAGGTTCGTGTAGAGTTCTGTTCAAACATATGATGATGATGAGAAGCAGGTTGGAAAGCACCATTAGAACATACACAGACAATATAATGACAAAATACAACCATTTCAAAGGCCCAGTGTCGTAGAAGGCTCCCAGGGTGAAATGGGAAACCTGACTGGAGTTCACCATCGTCTTTCTTTTAGTAACAGACATATGCTTCTTGCAACTTGACAATTCATTCACACGTTTCACATGTTTAGAATAACATTTGAATGAATCTCATTGGTTTACAATGTTTTTTTGTGGGTTTTTTTTTGAAAATAACAATGGATTTACAATTAAAGAGCACATTCAAGTCCAATCTTTTACTTGACCAATGCAAAAATGAAACGTGCATCAAGATGAATGAAACTGCAGCAGTGTTGTTTACATGTAGGTAAAGCAGAGCTGAACACTAATAACATAAAAAAAGTAAAAAAAAATAACAATGACATAAAACCACCTCTTCACCAAAACAAAACAAGATCTGAATTAAAATGGAAGGACTGACTAAAAATTAATGAAGTAAAATGAATTCTCAACCATGAAAATATTAAAGCTAAACCGGCTGCATATTCAGTGAGGGCATTCTTTGATATTAAGGACCAATAACCCCAGATGCCCTGTCGCTTGTAACACGGCCTCTCTCATCTCTAAATACATCCTGGTGTTTTTCCCATAAGGCCTATGCTGTGTCTTTGTTTCTGTTTTTTTTATATCACTTTTTATACTCTCCAATCCAAAACGGTTTCCAAAGTGCCTCACATAACAATGTAAAACCTTTAACCCTAAAAAGACAGCAGAATTATAGTATGTTCCAATAGATAAAAGAATAATAATGAAATCATTGAATACAAATAATAAAATCAATAAATAAAAGAGAATAAAAGTGGGTCTTAAGACGAGACTTAAAACACTCCACTGTGGGGCTGTTGGGACGTGGGGAGGGCAGATTGTTCCAGAGCTTGGGGCCACAGAGAAGACCCTGCTCTGTCTCAGACTTATATTCCATTCCATTAAGGCCTACCATCTGCATTTCAAAAAAGAAACACAATAGAAAAGGATTCAAATTTCATTTTGTATTAAGAATATGATACACAATACAAGGTAGACATAATGTACAATGCATTTCAGAAACTCAGAGTTCAGTTCAACATAAACTAAAGACAAAACAATCCTACATACTAGGATTCACTGTAAGATGTTTTAATAAAAGCAAAATGTAAATAAAAATGAATGGCATACCGTATTGTGGTATATATATATTGAACTCATATTGAATTTGGACTGACTGTAAAGATTCCTAATAAGTTTATGCAAATAAGCGTAATTTATTTTTACAGACTTTACGTATCATCACTGAAGCCGTCTTATAAATGACTGAGAGCAGAATGCAAGAGATTCCTACAGAGCACTCGGATTTTGGCGAGTTTGAGTCCGTACATCAGAGGGTTAAACAGCGGCTGAACTACCAGAAAATACAGCGATAAAACCACTTTTAGCACTTTGTGGACGTTCTTGAGGTCGAACCTGCTCTGTAAGACTTCAAAACATACTCCGACAGAGAAATTTATGATGGAGGCCAGGTGAGGAGCGCAGGTGCTGAGAGCTTTCTGTTGCGTCTGCTTGGAGCCCCTGAAACAAACCTTTAAAATACGCAGATAAGTGAAGAAAATCATCCCTAAAGGACCCAGAACAATGACTGTTGTAATTATGAGTCCATATATGTTGTTGAGTTTTGTATCAGAACAAGCTATTTTTACAATAAAGTAGTTATCACAGTAGACTTTGGGAATTACGTTATCACACAGCTGCAGTGGAATACTTAATATAATAAGGAGAAGAATAGAAATGCATGGGTAAGACCAGGAAAAGGCAATAAGAAGGAAGACTTTAGTGAAGTTCATGTGAGTGCTGTAGTGTAGAGGGAAGCAGATGGACTGGAAACGATCATATGACATGATGGCTAAAGTCAGAAACTCAATAGAAACATACGAGTAGATACAGAAGATCTGAATGAGGCAAAAGGGAGGCAAGACAGTATGGACATCCATGGGAATCTGATATAACAGAAATGGGAACAATGCTGTGCTGCCATAAAGCTCATTCATAAATAAACTACAGAGAAAAATATACATTGGTTCATGTAGAGTCCTGTTCAGACATATGATAATGATGAGGAGCAAATTGGAAAGCACTATCAGAACATACACAGACAATATAATAACAAAATACAACCACCGCAAAGGCCCAGGGTCCACGTAGGCTCCCAGAGTGAAATAGGAAACCTGACTGGAGTTCACCATGGTCTTCCTTTTGACACACATATATCTGGACCTGATCATCCAGCCACTGATTATTTATGATGAAGACACATGAGTGCAGTAAAAGATCCTAAAGTTATTCACTTTAGGTTTAAAAGTTGTAAAATATGCATTAAGTCATTATAGTTTTTGTCTTTAGTTAAATAAAGTACAAATGTATAACATATAACATAAAACAGATCTGCTCCAGTCAGAATGAGTTGGCTCCTCTATATATACATATATATATATCCCTGAACAGTCACACTGGACCCACAGAGACTCAAAGGGTTTCTTCAAGTCTTCAAGGGCACGTTTATCAACTTTGTTCATCATTTTGTAGGATTCTTTGATACTCCTGTAGACATTCGCCTATGTCAAAGAGACTAGCTTTAAACCATATGACATGTTCCCCACACGATTAGATTACTCAGAGTTGTATTTCAATTGATTCTACTTTTCAACAGTTACTATTATAAAATAAATATAAGTCTGCTGGTTGCTAAGGTGAAATTAAACTATGAAGAGACGGCCTATGAGTTCTGCTGTTTTGAACTGGAAGTCAATGGACCCATGTCTTTTATTAAGACATTTTAGATTTTTTGGTTCATTTTTACAAACTGAAATAAAATAATGATCTAAATAGTTTAATACTAATACACAATGTCTTCTTCAGGTTCAACCACAGAGCAGATATGAAACACATTAACAACATTGTCATTATCACTCTTGTCTCAGTCATAAAGGAATTTGTGGACAATGATAGGTCTATTGCATTGGCACGTATCTTGTCCAGAGTTTTGGAAAGAATATTGCTGGGTCGAATACAAAATATTATCAGCTCCTCAGGCAACCAGTTTGGTTATAAATCAAAACATAGTACAGATTTATGTATATTTGCTTTAAAAGAAATCATTAGAAATTATTTCTTTTAAAGATATAAATTGATAAAAATTGACCTTGTCAATCACTGGAAATTGTTTCATAAAATGAGTCAGAGTGAGGTGCCACAGTATTACTGAGAATCTTAGCCACTGGTACAGCCAGTGACGTGCGGTCAGAGGAGGCAGGGGAGGCAGTGCCTCCCTTGTCAATCATGAAAAGAAGAAAGGATTTATTATAAATTCAAATAAAAAATAATAATTATCAGCTTGTATGTATTTATTATTAACCCTTTCTCAAGTAGAAAAAATGTGTTTTTTCTTGTTTCAATAATTGAATATGGCAGAATTTTCGTTTGTCCCGTTCAAATGCAAGGAGAAGGTGCGCCGTGAGGCACCAGCCTCCAGTGTCTCCAGCCGCTCGATCCCTAGCAAAGTGGCTAAGTTGGCTAACCCACTGTATATTGCCGATAAATGGCCCTCAAACTCTCTGTTTATTTGCTCTGTCTTCCCGGAATCTTTATAATGTATGAAATGTATTTCTGTAACGTGTTCAGGCTCGCAGATCAATCATAAAACCTCAGTAAAAAGCTCACCAGGGGAGGCAAACAGTACTCGTGCCTCAACATAGAGGGCGCTTGTGAGCGCAGAGATTCTTGGCCTGCCGCCGCTATGCGCCGAAACAACTACATCATCTTCTTCGTTCTTTTTTATATTGCACTGGGACACCTGTGTCTTTGATGACAAAGTCCACCAATGTGCAGAGGGATTGTAAACAGTGTAATAATTTTCTTTGAGACGTGCTTTATTTTGATTTATCCTAAATGAAATTAAAAGTCCTGCTCACGATATGCGCGAGTTGACCCAGGACCCGCGGATCGCTAAAAGCGCAACTTGAGGAAGAGAAGAGAAATAGAGTGCGTGCCTTCATGGATTTGTTTTCACCTGCTGCAGTGCACAGGAGAGATGAGGGTGCGCTCACGATGACACAGGTAGACTCCCAGCATGATCCATGCTTATTTATTCACAAACTTTCTTAAAAAGCGTGTTTTTCATGAGTGATTTGGAGATTTCAGGCAAGATACAAAAAATCCAAGTATGACGCGTCCACGTTACGCATAAATGCACAGCTACAGAGGTATTTGCGATTGTAAATCTTACGCTAAAAGCGTTAGTGCCTCCCCAGCTGTCAACCTCACCGCACGTCACTGGGTACAGCCACCAGGTAATGCAGGTGAAATGGAGCAACAATGTGTCAGACCCGTTCACTGTCAGTAATGGAGTCAAGCACAGAGGAATTCTATCTCCCATTTTGTTTTGTTTTGTTTGTATATGGATGATTTGTCAAAAGAATTAAATGCAGAACAGGCTGTATGAATGGGTCTACCCAAGAGAACCACCTGATGTTTGCAGACTTGTGTTCAGCCCAAGCAGTGCAGGTCTCCAGGAACGACTGAATGTACTATGCGTTTTTTGGTGGTTAATTGTGCTCTCCCACAGTGCAAAAAAAGTGCCAGACATGCACATAAAAATATTTACAGTGATACAGTTCAACTTTCGAGGCAGGCAAAAACAGTTTTTAGCAGACTTCCCCTTTAAGTCTTTCGCTCGCTCGCCATCTCACTCAGCGCACGTTACCTCCACTGTAACCAGGACAATACTCATGGCAGAGCTGCAGAGCACACCTATATACCACCGTTTGCCCCTCCCACATTACATAACATCCACTGAAAGCTTTATTTACACCATTCTACTATTAAATGGTTAATATGTCAGGTGCCAAAAGGTGAGCACAGACAATAGCTTTTATACATAGTCAATAAATCATATACAATGTGTCAAATTGTCACATCGTCACATCATCCCTCCCCTCTGAAAGGATGACGCTGTGGGGCAACCTTGAAAGGTAGTCGGCAACAACATTTGTATTTCCTGCCCTGTGCATGGATGGTTGGAGAGCGAGATACCACCGGGTAAGGCAGCTGTTAGACTCAATAGACTCAATCCAGGTGAGAGCCCTGTGATCAGTCTCTAGGTCAAACTCTCGGCCAAGGAGATAATAACGGAGACTATCCAGTGCCCATTTGATGGCAAGCCCTTCCTTCTCAATGGCCGAATACCTGGTCTCCCTTGGCTGCAGTTTTTGGCTGAGGTATAGGATGGGGCGTTCTTCTCCGGGTTCTCCTTGAACCAGCACTGCTCACAGGCCAACTGCGGAAGCATCCTCTTGCACCAGGAATCTTTCTTTGAAATCTGGGCTCTTCAGGACTGGGGAAGAACACAGGATGGTCTTAAGAATGCTGAAGACCTGCTCACATTCCTCTGTCCAGTTCACAGGATTTCGCTGGTTCTTCATGGTGAGGGCTGTGAGAGGAGCAGCAATCGTGGCGTACTGGGGCACAAACCGCCAATACCATCCAGTGAGGCCAAGGAAGGAGCGGACCTCTTTTTTTGGTGCGTGGTCGTGGACAGTTCATGATGGCCTCAACTTTATCTACCTGGGGTCAAACTTCTCCCCATCCCATCTGGTACCCAAGGTATCGTGTCTCCTCTCGGGCCCACTCGCATTTGGACGGGTTCAGAGTAAGTCCGGCTTGTGCAATCTTCCCCAAGACCAAGGATAGATGTTGCAAATGCTCCTCCCATGTGGAACTGAACACCACAACATCATCGAGGTAGGCTGCACTACACTCTTCACAACTGGCCAGGACCTTGTCCATCAAACTCTGGAATGTTGCTGGAGCCCCATGCAGCCCGAACGGCATGACCGTGAACTGGAAAAGTCCTGCTGGGGTCCGGAAGGCGGTGTATGGATGGGATGACTCCCCCAGTGGGACCTGCCAGTACCCCTTACAGAGATCCAGCGTAGTGATGTAACGTGCTGCTCCAATACTTTCCAGTAGATCGTCGATTCTGGGCATGGGATATGAATCAAATTCAGAGACAGAGTTCAGTTTACGGAAGTCAATGCATATCCGTAAGGAGCCATCTTTCTTGAAAACAATCACCACTGGACTGCACCATTCTGAATTGGATGGCTCAGTCACACCCAACTTCAGCATCTCCTGCACCTCCTGGTGCAACTTAGCCACAAGCTGCTGAGGTACTTTGTAGGGTCTTTGTCTTATTGGTTTGGAGTCTTTGAGGCGAATCACATACTCTATCAAAGTGGTCTTCCCAGGTATGGGTGCAAACAGGGAGGGAACCTGCTGGAAGACATGGAGAACACTTGCAACTTGCTCAGGTGTCAGGTGATCAAGTGATGGTGGGGCAGTGCTGGTCAAAGTCTCTAGAGTAGTGTCCACCTCCTCATCTTCCTCCTCGTTTTCCAAGTCCCCTCTCTGGGCAACCAGGACTGAAACTGGGGTGGCCCGTTCGTTCCACACCTTCAGCAAGTTCACATGGTAAGTCTGTTTTAGTGTTTTCCTCTCAGGGTGGAAAATCTCATAAGTGACTGGACCCATTTTGCGTACAACAGTATAGGGTCCCTGCCACTTAGCCAGAAGCTTATTAGAGGAGGATGGAAGCAACAGTAGGACCCTCTCACTAGGTTTGAACTCGCGGTGGCGGGCCTGTCAGTCGTACCAGGCCTTCTGTGTTTTCTGGGTCTTCTGCAAGTTCAACTCTACCTGGTCCAGGTAAGTAGCCAGCCGCTCCCGCATTTCCAGAACAAATTGTACAATCCCTTTGTGAGTATCCGGGGTGGACGGAGCCCCCCAGGTCTTGCGTAGTAGATCCAGTGGGCCTTGGACATCCCACCTGTACAGCAGTTCAAACGGTGAGAACCCTGTGGATGCTTGTGTCACTTCTCTGTATGCGAACAGGAGAAAAGGAAGCCAGTGGTCCCAGTTCTTCCCAGTGTCATCAACGAACCGCTGTGGCATCCGCTTGAGGGTCTGGTTGAAGCGCTCCACGAGCCCATCAGTTTGCAAGTGGTAAGGTGTTGTTTTGAGGCTGGAGATGCCAAGCTGGCGGTAGAACAGCTGCGTCAGTCGAGTTGTAAAGTTAGTCCCTTGGTCCGTGAGGATCTCGTCTGGAATGCCAACTCTTGAAAACAGCTGGACTAGAGCTCTCAAAACAGCAGGTGCAGTGATGTTGCGGAGCGGAAACGCTTTTGGGAACCGGGTGGCGTAGTCAGAGAGGACCAAGATGTATTGGTACCCACTGCTGCTTTTCACCAGGGGACATACAATGTCCATTGCGATTCTGCGGAAAGGGGTAGAGATCACAGGCAGTGGTTGAAGGAGAGCACGATCAGACATGCGCGGAACGCATGTACAGTACTGTTGTACATCCTTGTACATTGAGGGCCAGTAAAATCGTGAGCTAATGCGCAGGTAAGTTTTATGCTGGCCCAAGTGGCCAGCCCACGGAAGTGAGTGTGCTAGGTGTAAAACTACCGGTCGACATTGTACAGGTACAAGGCGTTTACAGTCACCGTCGACAGAAAACAAGACACCATCATCAATCACAAACACTTCCTTCCCCACACAGCCACCCTTAGTACTGGCTACCATCTTGGCAAACAAACCCTTCAGTGTTTCATCCTCTCTCTGCAACACAGTTATGTTCTCAGGCACCTTCCACTCATTCAAAGATGACAATGCACCCAGATCAGGATTCTCAGTCCACAGTTTTTTCTCAAAGCCCCTCTGACGCCTCGATTTTCTGGGCTTTTTGGTGCCTCCCTCAACAAGACTACTGTCCAAGTCAGGTAGAGGTTCAACACTAGCCTTAGCTTGAGCATGAGTAACCACAGGACAGGAAACAACAGCAGCACAAGATATTTCAGCTACATGTTTCTCTGTTCCCCCAGAGTCACAGTCTGTTACTGGTTCATTCCCATTTAGCAGTTCCATTAGCACTGGTAAATCACACCCCAGGATCACCTCCACAGGTAAATTGTCCACTACCCCCACAGTCAGAAGGTACTGCTGCCCATCAATATTCACAGTCACATCAATAGAAGGGTATGGGTGTGTATTCCCATGAACACAGCGAACATCAACAGTCTTGCTGTAATCCAGACTGCCTAGTGGCACTAGCTCACGTTTGACCAGAGAAGTAAAGCTCCCCATGTCCAGTAGAGCAGTCACATTCTGGCCATTGATCAGCATAGTCTTGCAATGCTGCACTACACCTCCAAGATCCCCGGGAACCCCTGTCTCTGAACGGGATGGATAACACGCACCAGTAACCTTAGCTTTCCGCAGTGGGCATACCGATGCTTTGTGCCCCACCTGCTGGCAATAGAAACAAATATGTTCCTTACCCGGTCCTCGTTGGTTTGGGGCAGAGGTACCTGGTTGCTCCTGGATTTCTCTCCGTGCCGGCTGCGGCGGAGGTGGCTGGACGGGCAGGCGAGGTGTAGTTGAAACCTGTCAAAGGGGTGGTGCTCCTCTGCGGGCATTGACATATTGCAGGGCCAGCCTGGCAGCAGACAGACCATCCACCGGCTCATGCTCCTTGACCCATGTCTGCACATCTCTCGGCAGGACGTGCAGAAGCTGCTCGAGTATGATGGTCTCGCTGATTTCCTCCTTTGAGTGCTCCTGCGGACGTACCCGGTGGCGATAGAGGCCCTTGAGGTGATGGTATGTCTCTGTTGGATTCTCACCAGGGGGCACTATGGTGGAATGAAACTGTTGCCGGTAGGTTTCAGGTGAGACATAGAACTTCATCAGCAAAGCCTCCTTCAGATCCTCATAGCAATGGGCCCTTTCTTCATCCATAGAGGTGTAAGCCTCCAGTGCCTTCCCAATCAGCAATGGAACAAGGCGACAGGCCCACTTATTTTCTGGCCACCTCCAGGTTTTGGCAATACGTTCAAAGCGTAACAAATAGCTTTCAATGTCCTCCCCCACTTGATATTGGGGTATCTTGGGGTCGCTGTAGTGTCTCCATTCCGGCCTTGGCCCAACCTCTGACTCAAGGTGGAAGGGGGGCACATCATCAGCATCAGGCTCCCTGGGCTGTAACCCTGCCCTGGTGCCTTCAGGGTGTGGCAGTGCAAGCCTCGGACTACTCCCTGTGTCTGTCGGGGTAGGTTGCGTTCACAACAGCTGAGGTGTTGTGAACAGAGAGTGCAGTGGAGAGGCCTGCGAGCCAGGAAGGGCCGCTCTCAATTCTTGAAGCTCCGCCATTAAGCCCTCCTCTCTCCTTTGCTGTCCAGCCAGAAAGTCCCTCATGATGGACACCAGCTCCCCCTCTGGAGCTGCCTATCCACTTCTCCCAGCAGTTGAATCCAGCTCTCCTGCTCCATCTGAGTTGACCATTTCCTCCTCACACTTGCACTGTGAACGGAGCCCTTTACGCTTCTGGCATAAAGGGCTCTTGAAGAAACTCAGGCTTAGTCCAGATATGTGTTTTTTGGTGGTTTATTATGCTCTCCAACAGTGCAAAAAAGTGCCAAACATGCAAATAAAAATATTTACAGTGATACAGTTCAACTTTCGAGGCAGGCAAAAACGTTTTTTTAGCAGACTTCCCCTTTAAGTCTTTCGCTTGCTCTCACTCAGCGCATGTTACCTCCACTGTAACCAGGACAATACTCATGGCAGAGCTGCAGAGCACACCTATTTACCCCCGTTTGCCCCTCCCACATTACATAACATCCACTGAAAGCTTTATTTACACCATTCTACTATTAAATGTTTTTTAGTTGATTGTAAATACTTATTATTATTTATCTTGATTTGATGCTCTTATTTTCCTACTGTTTCTGTAACTTGCGTTGTGACACTGCAATTTCCCCTTGTGGGACAAATAAAGGATTATCTTATCTTATATGTCAGGTGCCAAAAGGTGAGCACAGACAATAGCTTTTATACATAGTCAATAAATCATATACAATGTATCAAATATACAGAAAATGCGAGTAATTGCCCATGCAAATTACTCATGGCTCATGTGACCACCGGAACCCGCACAACTAGAGGATTTAAACTACCGACGTGGATGTGCCCGGGTTTGCCAGAACGTACCACGGAAGGAGGGAGAAGGCGGCAGCGCGAGGGTAAGTAAATGATCGATTTTAGCGTGATTTGGATGGGCAAAACTGGCGCTTCTAAGTGTGCACCCTTAGTTGCGGCAGAACACGCTGGGGAGGTTATGGGGAATTAAGTTTAATGTACGGTTAGTAACGAAAAGGTTCAGTGCGCGGAGCGCAGCAGATAAGGAAAACGCGCGCGCATCTTCACATGCTCTCCCCGGGGACAACGCTCTTAGGGACGGACCTGCTCCGTCACAATGATAAATATGTAAAGTTTCCTCAGTTTGTATTGTGTGAATTTACTGAATGTTACAAATACAAATATTTGGGACATTTTATCACAGATGATATGTCAGATGATGAGGACATCTACAGACACATGATGTATGCACAGGCTCACATGCTCACACGCAGGTTTGGAGTCTGTACAGTGGAAGTGAAAAAGACACTTTTTAAAGAGTACTGTACTGCGTTATATACAGCACACCTGTGGTCAAACTACAAAAGGGCGAGCATATGAAAACTCACTGTGGCGTGAATGATTCTATTGAAAAGGCCGAGGGAAAGTGTAAGTCACCTGTTTGTGTCAGCAGGCATCAGAACTTTTCAGGCAAATATGAGCTGTTTAATGCACAGATTCATCTGTCGCCTTAATGACTGAGAACAGTTTTATCATGAGCCTGACTCATGGCAAACTCAGTATCACAAGGTACCAGTCTGAACTGTGGAGACACATTCACAGCAGTTTGCTGTGAATATTGTCTTTGAGTGTGTTTGTGTTTTGTGTGTCTTTATTTAACTCTGGACCAAGAGTCTGCAGTAAAAGTTTGATGATGATGATTGTGTTATTAAACATAATATTCAGGTCAAATAGAGAATACTTTCACAAAAAAACATGTTTTTTTTTTTAATCCAACTACCCAACTTATCTATAAGTGTGCCAAGACATTAACACAGCACACACAGCTGAGGCCCATTGTGTACACAGAAGCCAAAGAGTTTAAGACCTAGGAACAAGTTTAGACCAGGAGTGTCCAAACTTGTGCACAGAGGGCCGCATATTGAAATAGATTTGAAGAGGTGCATTTTACGCAGCTTTGACAGACCCATTGTACCTTTAATAAGACTTGGAGCAGTAGTTTCAGGTCTGTATCACACTGCAATGTAATGCTACTGAGGTAAAAAAAAAAAAAAATTGGCCCCCGGGCCATAATTTGTAAACCCTGGAGTTAGATTTAAATATCTTCTTCCTCCTTTTGAGGTTTGAAATTTGAGTACTGCAACTTCATAGTGGCAATTAAGTGGTAGACCAAAGATTATGAATGAACACAGTACAGTGGCTGCTGGTATGGTTCACAGATACATGCCACAAAAGTTCAAACATAATAATAAAATAAATTACATGTTTACTCCAAAAGATGTATGAAAATATGAAAATCCACTTATTTAAATGAGACCTTCCCAGGTGATGTTTTCAATGTTACATCTTGATCACAACATGTAAATTTATGAGTTAAACAAAATAAAAACAAATGCAACTACAGAAATGTTAAATAAGCACCGATCTGAACTTGTTTATAGGTTGCTGAATCTGGGCTTATGTCTAAAATGCATCATCTTTCCTGATTAAGTCATTTGCTGCATCTGAGCATGTGTTTACACAGCACTCGGACTTTAGTGAGCTTGAGTCCGTACATTACAGGGTTAAATAACGGCTGAAGGGCCAGAAAATACACTGACAACAGTATACGGATGAGTTTGGGCACGTTGGTCATGTTGAACCTGCTCTGAACAATCTCAAAAAACATCCCAAAACATAAATTTATGACAGAGGCAATGTGAGGCGTGCACGTGTTCAGAGCCTTCTGCCGGGCCTGTTTGGATCCATTAAAACACACTCGCAGAATACAAATATATGAGAATAAAATCACACTCAGAGGACAGAAAACAGTAACAAACAGATTAGCCAAACCAAAGATATTATGGACCACTGTTTTCCCACACGCCAGCTGCACAATGTAGAAGTTATTACAGTAGACAGTAGGGATTGCATTTCCACATAATTCTAAAGATGCAGCCAAACTCTGGACAGTGATAATAGCACACAGTGGATACAACCAGGACACAAAGATGAGACCAGAGATCTTGCACGTGTTCATGCGCATGTTATACTGCAGAGGGTAGCATATGGCTAAATACCTGTCATATGCCATAGCGCTTAGGGTAAACATCTCTGCAGAGGCATATACGTAGATTGAAAAAATCTGAAGAAAGCAAAACGTATACGAGACCGAGTGGACATCCTGAAGCATTTGAACCAAAAGAAATGGAAATAAACCAGTGCTGCCCCAAAGCTCATTCACAAATAAACTGCAGAGGAAAATGTACATTGGTTCATGTAGGGTCCTGTTCAAACATATGACAATTATAAGCAGCAGGTTGGAAAACAGTATCGCAGCATATACACAAAATATGATGAGAAAATACAGCCATCTCAAAGAACCAGTATCAAAGTAGGCTCCCAGGGTGAAATGGGAAACCTGACTGGAGTTGACCATGGCTCTCCTTTTGGTTTGTAAATAGCGGCTCATATCCTTAAAGCAGAGTGCGCAGCAGAACAGAGTGAACAGAGCCACTCGAGCTGGCTCTGATACACGACACTGACGACCAGCCGTTTTAACCTCTCCATCCGACTCCAGGGAGGGGCTGAGAGGCCAGGCAGCTACGTCAGCGTAAGTGGTCTGCTACTGGTGAGCAAATAGGAAATCTTTAGGGATCACTTCAACAATAAAATGGTAAATAGTCACATTTTTATTTCTTTACATTTATATAGCGCTTTTCTATGTTCACTCAAAGCTCAGATACATCAAGAAACCACTCACGTAAATATTCATATACCAGAGTATGCAAACACTGAGACACGGAGGGAGAGTATGCAAACACTGAGACATGGAGGGAGAGTATGCAAACACTGAGACATGGAGGGTTAATATAATGATAATATTGTTGGAGCTGGGACCAAGCTATCAGCCTGTGGCCAGTGGATCTGAGTGTTCTACTGATGATGTTTTACGTTTGAGCGGCATTCGAACCACTAACCTCCAAATCAGAGGACGAACCCACCCCAAGCCACCCCGATGATAAAATAAAAGTAATAATTAAAGCTCTATGTAACTTCTTAGGGGTGTCTGCCACTTGCCTTTTTCTATGGATTTGTCATTGGTTGCCTTGAATCTTCCCCAATATGGCATTAAATTTAGACAAGCAAACAGGACAAGTTACATATTAGATACGCGGAGAGGTATCTAATATACCTCTCCACACGTAGGTGCCATACTGTGGAACATTCCAGGCAAAGCAATAACATCTCCATGGAGCCAAGTAGGTGGCAGACAATTTTGACAAGTTTAATAACGTCAAATGGTACAAACTTTTCAATATTTGGTTTGTAGCAGCGCGTGCCTGCTACTTTCTGCCACCAGAGGGCACCTGAGCTTATTAAAAGGCAGCGTCTCGCTCGCTGACCTCGGCACACTTCCGGGATAGGTTGCCTTCTTGTCGTTCACAATTAAACAACCGCTGTTCTTTAAATACAATTTACAAGTTCATAATTTAACGTTTGGCTTTGTTATAGTGCCACTGCTCCTAGAGTCCCGATGCGCCCTATATGAGTTATGGCTCATCATGTAAAGCTCCTGCGTGAATGTGACAAGCACCACTGTAACCCGATGTCCACTGTTTGGTTGGTTCCGCTGTCACATTCCCCAGCTGCTTGACGTCAAGCCTTGTGGATTGAGTGGCGTGTGTTCTGTGGTACGTTGGCTGGTCAGTGTATTTTAGGTTCATGTAACGGGTTACTAGTGAATGAAGCATAAAATGTAATTTAATGTCTGTTTTACGGTTAAGGGTGGTCCTCGGCACGTCATCTGGTGGAGCGGTGGCCCTGTGAACGAGCTGCTGCTTTATTTTATGTTTGTTTTAAGGACAAAGTTATTTTACAGCCACTTTTGTGAAGCCCTCAACTGGCAGTTCCGTGAACGTCCTAGTCTCTTAAAATTAATCCAACAAAAGAAACCAATTAATAATGGTAATTCTGTTATTGGACTTCTGTGCCAGCCACAGTTTGTCCATAACAAACACCATGTTTGAGCACAAGGGTGTCCATCAGTGCACGTGGCACCAGGACACCCTAGGCCGGAGGTCAATGTTGTCGTGTAATCTGACCTCCGCCCATGTGTCTTGGACACTTGGGTGAAGAGTGGGGCAGAGCTGTCAACCGATCACCACCTGGTTGTAAGTTGGGTCTGCTGGCAGGGGAGGAAGCTGGAAAGACCTGGCAGGCCCAAAGTATAGTGAAGGTCTGTTGGGAATGTCTGGCAAAGCCCTCTGTCAGGGGGACCTTCAACTCACACCTCTGGGAAAGCTTCTCCCAGATTCCAGGGGAGGCTGGGGACATGGAGTCCGAGTGGGCTTTGTTCTCGGCCTCTATTGTAGATGCGGCTGCTCATAGCTGTGGTCGTAAGGTCTGTGGTGCTTGTCGTGGCGGCAATCCCTGAACCCGGTGGTGGACCCCGGAAGTAAGGGATGCTGTCAGGCTGAAAATGGAGTCTTGAGGCAGCTGACAGGTACCGGCAGGTTAAGCATGCTGCAGCCCGGGTGGTCTCAGAAGCAAAAACGAGTTGGGATGAGTTTAGAGAGGCCATGGAGGAGGACTATTGGATGACCGCAAAGAAATTCTGGCAAACCGTCCGATGCCTCAAGAGGGGGAAGCAGTGCTTCACCAACACTCTTTACGGTGCGGGTGGAGAGCTGTTGACCTCACTGGGGATGTTGTTGTATGGTGGAAGGAATACTTTGAGGATCTCCTCAGTCCCACCGTCACATCTTCTGAGGAGGAAGCAGAGGCTGGGGACTTAGAGGCGGACTTGTCCATCACCCTGGCTGGAGTCATTAAGGTGGTTGGCAAGCTCCTCAGTGGCAAGGCCCCGAGGGTGGATGAGATCCATCCTGAGTTTCTTAAGTCTCAGGATGTTGTGGGGCTGTTTTGGCTGACACGTCTCTGCAACATCACGTGGCGGTCAGGCACAGTACCTCTGGACTGGCAGACCGAGGTGGTGGTCCCTCTGTTTAAGAAGGGGGACTGTAGGGTGTGTTCCGACTACTGGGGAATCACACTCCTCAGCCTCCCCGGTAAGGTCTATTCAAAGGTACTGGAGAGGAGAATCCGACCGATAGTTGAACCTCGGATTCAGGAGGAGCAGTGTGGTTTTCGTTCCGGCCACAGAACGCTGAACCAGCTCTATACTCTAAATCAGGTGCTCGAGGGTTCATGGGAGTTTGCCCAACCAGTCCACATGTGCTTTGTGGATCTGAAGAAAGCATTCAACTGTGTCCCTCATGGGGTCCTGTGGGGAGTGCTCTGGGAGTATGGGGTCCAGGACTCTTTGCTAAGGGCTGTCCGGTCCCTGTATGACCGGAGCAGGAGCTGTGTTCACATTGCCGGTAGTAAGTCGGACCTGTTTCCAGTGCATGTTGGACTCCGCCAGGGCTGCCCTTCGTCACCGGTTCTGTTCATTGTATTTATGGACAGAATTTCTAGGCGCAGTCAGGGGCTGGAGGGGATCCGGTTTGGGGACCACAGAATCTCATCTCTACTGTTTGCAGATGATGTTGTCCTGATGGCTTCATCAGACCAGGACCTCCAATGTGCACTGGGGCTGTTTACAGCCGTGTGTGAAGCGGCTGGGATGAAGATCAGCTCCTCCAAATCTGAGGCCATGGTTCTTGACCGGAAAAAGGTGGATTGCCCTCTCTGGGTGGGTGGAGAGTCCTTGCCTCAAGTGGAGGAGTTCAAGTATCTTGGGGTCTCGTTCACGAGTGAGGGGAGGATGGAGCATGAGATTGACAGGCAGATTGGTGCAGCGTCGGCAGCGATGCGGTCACTGTATTGGACTGTTGTGGTGAAGAGGGAGCTGAGCCGAAAGGCAAAGCTCTCTATTTACCGTCAATCTACGTTCCTCACCTATGGTCATGAGTTTTGGGTAATGACCAAAAGGACAAGATCGCAAGAGGCCGAAATGAGTTTCCTCCGCAGAGTGGCTGGGCCCTCCCTTAGAGATAGGGTTAGGAGCTCATCACATGGGAGGAGCTCGGAGTAGAGCCGCTGCTCCTCCACGTCGAAAGGGGCCAGCTGAGGTGGCTCGGGCATCTGTTCCAGATGCCTCCTGGGTGCCTCCCTCGGGAGGTGTTCTGGGCATGTCCCACCGGGAGGAGGCCCCGGGGAAGACCCAGGACACGCTGGAGGGACTATGTCTCTTGGCTGGCCTGGGAACGCCTTGGGGTCCCCCTGGAGGAGCTGGAGGAAGTGTCCGGGGTGAAGGAAGTCTGGGAGTCCCTACTTAGACTGTTGCCCCTGTGACCCGGCCCCGGATAAGTGGAAGAAAATGAATGGATGGATAATTATGATAATACATTTTATTTATCAGGCACCTTTTTGGACACTCAAGGCCGCTTTACAACAATAAACACGTACATATAAATATAAAATAATAATCTACATGTCCCAGATTTCAACTATAAGACAGAAAAAAATGTGCAGATTCATTTGTCGCCTTAATGGCTCTGAACATTATTATCATGAGCTTCACTCATGTCACACTCAGTACCAGTCTGATCCATGGACCACTGGTCCAGCTGTTAACACTGGACTTCAAGTCTGTAAGAATGATGTTAATGATGATGTCTATTTAAAAGGAACACATTCTCCACAGGGCACACCACACTAGGAAGTTAAAGCAGAACAAAAGTTGTAAACATGTTTATTCTTCACTCCTCAAGAGGGCCCCAGAGTCCTGGTACACGTTGATTGGCCTCTCTTCACACTGACGTCATGGTTTAGTGCTGTCGAGAAGTATAACTACAAGATTGGCCCTCAGTCACAACTATTTTCAGAAATATTATAAACAAGTTATCTTTATTTGTGTGTGCATGTTTTGATGATCTCCTGGTTTCTGTCTTTGTCAAATCCTGGTTCTGCTCGGAAAGAAATCTGATCACTACATCAAATTTTGCTTTACATTTCAATAACAACTAACAATCAGATAAAGATGCAGTTTGTGGTGTGCGTGTAAAGGAGCCATTGTTGTTTTACATGGACGAGGCAGTGAGATCGAACCATGCCTAACCAAACTCACGTCTCATACTTCATTCTCACGGGCTATTTTAATGTGTCTCAGCTGAGGTACTTGATTTTTGTCTTTCTGGGCTCCTTGTACACAGTGATTCTTTTTGCAAACATTCTGCTCATCGTGCTGATCAGCCTGAACAGAACCTTGCACGAGCCCATGTTTATTTTTCTCTGCAGCCTTTTTCTGAACGAGATTTACGGCAGCACATCTCTCTTTCCGTTCCTCCTTCTTCATATGCTTAAAGATGTCCACACCGTACCTCACTCACTCTGTTTCCTGCAAATCTTCTGTTTATATTCCTACGCTACGGTCGAATTCTTCACTCTGGCCGTGATGTCGTATGACCGCTATGTGGCCGTGTCCTTCCCGTTGCAGTACCACGTCCAGATGAACATGCGAAAGGTCCTGGTCATCATCGCGGTCTCATGGTCCTGTCCTGTGGTCATCAACATTGTTCCCATCACTCTCTCTGCTCCGTTAAAACTCTGCGGAAACATTATTCCTAAAGTCTACTGCGATAACTACTTTATTGTAAGGCTGGCTTGTTCAGATACCAGAGTGAACAATATCTATGGAATAATTGCCACTATTCTAGCTGTATTTGTGCCATTGACTTACATCTTATTTACATATTTACGCATTCTGGTTGTATGCTTTTATGCATCTCCGCAGACTAAACAGAAGGCTCTTAGCACCTGTATACCCCACTTTGTTTCTCTTATTAACTTTTCCTTTGGAGTGTGCTTTGAGATACTTCAGAGCAGGTTTGATTTGAGTTTTATACCAAATGGATTCAGAATTTTGTTGTCATTGTACTGGCTCATATCTCCTTCCATTCTGAACCCACTCATGTACGGACTAAACAACACCAAAATCAAGACTACCTGCCAAAACCTGTTTGGGAAAGTGCAGCAGCAAGCATGACCTTCTCAGTTAGATGTGGATTCACTGTAAACTACTTTTTCTTCAACAAAAATCTTTCCTTATACTTCAAATCAAGCTGTTTATTTCAAACAAAATAAAACTGTACTGATGCAATACTGTACTGTATTTGTACACTATAGATAAGTAAGATAAAGTAACAATATTTTTTCGGCTTTGAGTTTACGGGATGGCCCGGCTCACATCGCTAGCTACATTTTCATATCATTAGAATAATCAGATAACTGAATAATTCCATCTGATTTTTGTTGTGTTTACAAGCATAAAATAAATGCATTTGTCAAAAAAACAAAAAAAACAAACAAACAAAAAAAAAAAACACCTGGTGACGTGTGTCAGTTAATCAGTGGGTTTTTAGACCAACACTTGTATTTGGAAGACAAAGTACAATGAATTTTAAAATAATTATTTTGATCGTTAACATTTTTTAAATTTCATTTTGTTTATTTGCCCTTTATTGCGTACTTTCCTGCACACGTGACATTTCAAACGTCTGATAAACCCCAATCAAATGATCAGATTTTTGGTGTGCTTTTAAAAATAGCCACTTTCTTATTCTGTAAATCAAACTTTATTACAAACTCTTGTGAACTGAGGTAAGTGTGACCTGCTGATGAAGAAATGTTTATTAAATCTACTTCTATCTGTGTCACTTATATACATTAGCTATGCATTTGTATTTTTATGGTTAAGATTTACAGGGTGGCATGGCAGAACCCACTGTTCATTTTTTTTTTTTTTTTTTTTTTTTTTTTAATAACTGTCTTTTACGGTTGAATCTGTCTTTTTTGCAGTTAATTTGAAAACTGTTTTGCACAACCAATGATCAATGTTAAACCAAATTCCTTTTGGCTCCATGTGATTTGTGATAAAGGTCAATAAATCTACTGTAAATGCAGCTTAATGCCACAAGGGATTTAAAAACATTTATTTGAACTATTCTTACTTTTCTTAACCTTTATGTTAACGACTATTAATTAATAAATGTGTGTACTTAACTGTATTATATTCTTCTCCATGTACTCTGTAAAGAGAAAATCAAATATACTCAATGACTTAACCCTTTTTACTTGGAAACACAATAGTAAATTCAATTTTTACATACTTCATATTGTATGTACTGCTCACAATAGGACAGTAACAAGCTTTTCAGTGTCAATGTTGATCTAGAACGATTTAATGGTAAGGGAGAGTATACTGTTTTACTGTTTTGTCATTTACTATTTTGTCATGGGGGACGTTTGTCTCAGGTACGTGGTGCTGCATCATTGGCATTCACACATTCATAATTTTGTCTGCATTATAACAGCATACAAGACATAAAATGGATGAACTGTGAAACGTATTTGATCAAAAACACTTTTCTCCAGTTGACAAATTGAATTTCTCCTTTGCTATAAAAAACACAGTTAAAACTACACGCCCGCCATAACAATTTAAATACAGAATGTACAATCATAAAAAAGAGAAGGACTAACATTTCTTCCTAAAAGGTGCCATTGACAAATCTTTATAACCTCTCGTTAAAGTCTATTATAAGTCTATTTTGCATATTGTGTCTCTTTTAATAACATAATAACAAGCAATTAACAGTAATTATAGGAAAATATCAGAAGCAGAATTACTTGGCCAGAACAGGACTGTTATCATGAAGAGCGGCGGTGTTTGAAGTTAGGATATTTGAAATCCAAGGTTATAGAGTAAACTTTTGTTTTCAACATGGACAGAATCACTTTATTTACAGAAATTCTATAAAAAAAATATACTTTTTTGTGGAATTGCATATGGAAAGAAGAGTTAAATTCCTGCTAACTGGAAAATAGTATTCATGGATATTGTTCCTGTTTTGTTCTCTGGTGCATTGCTCGGTGACGTGGTACTTCAAGGTTCAGCTTTAAATCCCTCCGTCTTGGTCGTCAGGTGCACACACTTCTCCCGGAGTCCTGTCTGTCAGCGCGTTACCTTCTCCTACCCTGAGATTTGATTCAAACCAGATATCTCAAGCATATCAAAGCATATTTTTGAAATCATTTTTTAAATGATTGATTCAATTTTGTTCTTGAACTGTTTATTTAAAGGGATCTCAATTTCTTTACACTGGATCTTGTGTTTTTAGCTGTCGACCTGATATACTGAGAAATGAAATGCTTTATTAAAAAAGTCAGTAAAGTCAGATAAACAAAATTCTAACATTATTCACTGTATTTATAAGTGCATTTTTACTTGTGATGCATATAGTGATTTTGTATTTCATTTTTACTCATGTGTTTTTAAGGCTGCGTTCACACTTTGTTGGTTTGGTCCTGATTTAGATTTAGATTTGGTTTGGTCCTGTTCTAGTCCTAGTTCAGTCCTGGTCTAATCCGGGTTTAATTCCAGGGTGAGGGTCCTGTTTAGACCCATTTTCAATGTGCTGACTGTGCAAGTGTGAACACAACCTAACACACCCTTTTCACATTTGACAGTGTGTACATTCTAAAAGGCATATTGTTTTACTAAATATACCATGTTTGTTTCTGGTTTGCTTCTTGAACGTACACTTTGATGTGGTTTACTCGGGGTTAAATAGTTGAACTTGGCTAAAATGCTGTTATTCTGGTACTTGTATTTTCTTTTATTTAACAATTTTGGTGGCTTCAGTTGATTGAGTCCTTGTTTAGACAGTAAAGTAAGGCATGTTTAAAGCTGACAAAAATAACTGAAAATACTGTCAGCACTTGATTGCATCTTCACTGCATTGTGTTTTTAGTTCTTGTGAATGTGTGCCTGGTTGTCTTAGTCTTATTACACACTAATGTGGTGGGTAGTACTGAGTTACATTTAATTTTAGAAGAATTTGTACTTTTCAGGATACTTTTATGACGCCGTACACTTATGTTTGAGTCATTTTGTCTGAAGTAGAAATTCTCTTATTTGATCTTATTGGGTACTCCCACTGTGAGTCTACAAATAACAAAAAACTTTACATGCACAACCATAGATGAGCCAAACATTTGCGTTTCAGATGAAATTTGTGTGCCTATTCTTTGGAAAATACCAGAATCTGTGCATTATTTCATGTTTAATACTTAATGTATCTGTCCGAATAGATTAACTCATACAACATAAATCAGATTTGAAATACATTTTATTTACAAACTGTCTTACTTATTATTATTATTATTTTATTATTATTATTATTATTATTATTATTATTATTATTATTATTATTATTACTGTTGTCACTACTTCTACTACTTTACTACTACTTTCCAGTACTTTGGATACTAAGCCTGTACCATGAACTACACTCCGGTCATTCAATTTGTCCTAGGCGCTTACATCGATATCGGACCTTTAAAATACTTGAGCTTCGTGGTTTTACTGCTCGTGTACAGCGCTATTCTCTTATTCAACATTGTCCTCATTGTCATCATATGTGTGAATCGAAACCTTCACGAACCGATGTTTATTTTCCTCTGTAGTTTGCTCTTTAACGAACTGTACGGCAGCGCTGCGATTTTCCCATTACTTCTCTTCCAGATCCTTCAAGATGTCCATGTAGTTTCGACCCCGGTGTGCTTACTACAGATATTCGTCTTGTACTCGTACGGCGGGATCGAGTTTGCGACGCTTGCTGTTATGTCATACGACCGTTACCTGGCTATCTGTCACCCCCTTCAGTACAGTTCCAGAATGACGCCCAATAAGATAGCAGGTCTAACGGCTCTGACTTGGTGCTACCCGATTATGATGAATTTGTTTATTACTTACGGTCTCACGGCTCCACTCACCCTCTGCGGAAATGTCATCCACAAAGTTTACTGCGATAACTACTGGGTGGTCAGACTGAGCTGCTTTGACACGAGACTCAATAATGTCTTTGGGCTTACTCACATGTTTTCTGTCATCTTGAGTCTCATTTTACTCATTATCTACACATATATTCGGATCTTACACGTGTGTTTCAACGGGTCTAGACAGACTCGACAGAAAGCACTGAGCACGTGCATGCCTCACCTTCTCTCCTTCATCAACTTCTCCTTCGGCGCCTTCTTCGAGGTAGTGCAGAGTCGGTTTAATATGCAAGCTCTACCCAACCCCGTGCGAGTGTTCCTGTCGCTGTACTGGCTCAGCGTGCAGCCCCTCGCCAACCCCCTCATCTACGGGCTCAAGATGACCAAGATCCGACTGGTCCTCAGAGCGCTGCTTTTTGGAAAGTGAGCCAGTAACTTAAAATGTGTTGTTTTGGTAATTTGTAAATATGCTAATGTAAAATAACAGCTTTCCAACAGGTAAAAAACTAAATAAATACATGCCATCCAAAACTTGTCAATGTAATTCATACTTCATACATACTACTCATTCTCTTTTCTTAAAGTAAAAGCCTCTTTCAGTGCTTTCAATTTAAGAATTTGTCATTACCCAAATGCATAAGTATGTATAAATGCAAATACAAATACAAATAATTTCCCTTGTGAATCAATAAAGTTTGTCTAAGTCCAAGTCTATAAATATGTTTGTGGCCTTACACTAAGTAAAAGTATCTTTTTAAAACAGATCATTTTTCAAACACTTTTCACTCTAATTATGCCCGACTGTACTGTTTTTCTTGTCCAAATTTCTTTTGCCCCCAACCTTATTGTGGTGAGACCATTTCCCGTATTCGCTCCTACATTTGGGTAACATTTTTTTCACTACTTTCACAACTGTGAGTCCTATTTGTTTATCTTTTTACCCAGGATATACAGTATATGACATAAAGACAATGAACAGATGACAACTTTCAAAACATCCAGCAAACTTTCTTTACTATTTGATTTATTTCATCTTATATGAAATCAAATGATAAAATAAACATTTGTACATAGAATTATATTGTAAAATGTTCAGATGAAATAAACATGAATCTCAGTTTAACAAACATTTCCAAATTAGAAAATGAGTTTACCCAAAAGTGTCTTTCTACACGAGCTCCGTATTTTGGACATTTTCAGTCCATACAACACAGGGTTAAAGAGCGGCTGCACTGTTAAAAAGTACAGAGAAAGTATAATCCGGAGGACATTTGGGATAGAACTCATATTAAACCTGCTCTGAATGATTTCAAAACTGACCCCAAAAGAGAAATTAAGCAGCGAGGCCAGGTGAGGAGTGCAGGTGCTGAGGGCCTTCTGCTGCGTCTGCTTGGAGCCCCGGAAACACACTTTCAAAATACGAAAATAAGTAAAAAGAATCAGACTTGATGGTAACACAGTGATCAGGAACAACTGGACAAGCCCATATATATTATTAACCGTGGTGTCAAAACAGGCCAGTTTGACAACAGAGTAGTTATCGCAATACACTTTGTTAATAATATTTCCGCACAAAAGTAAGGGGGCACTGAGAGAAATCAAAATAAAGATTGCTGTAAATAACAAGAGCCAGGTCAAAGCGATGAGGACGAAAACCTTAGTGTGGGTCATACTTGAATGGTACTGCAGAGGGAAACAAATAGCCAAATATCGGTCGTACGACATAACAGCTAATGTGAGAAACTCTATGTGTCCATAAGAAAAGATACAGAAGATTTGTAGGAAGCAAAACGGAGCTGGAATCGTGTGGAAATCTTTGAGAATTTGAAACAGGAGAAATGGGAACAAAGCAGTGCTGCCGTAAAGTTCATTCACAAATAAACTACAAAGAAACAAGTACATAGGCTCATGTAAAGTCCTGTTCAAACATATGACGACAATGAGGAGCAGGTTGGAAAGCAAAATCAGAACATACACAGACAATATAATGACAAAATACAACCATTTCAGAGGGCCAGTGTCAAAGTACGCTCCCAGGGTGAAATGGGAAACCTGACTGGAGTTAGCCATAATTGTCCTTTTGGATTGAAAACTCACCATTAAATTTTGCTTTAGGAATCTATAATAAATACAGGTTAAGCAGGGACTAAAGTAAAAACAACATTAGCACAAAATGACGAGAGAAAAGTAGTAAACTACACCACACACTATAGTCTGGAATTGGAGCAGGACATAAGATAAGTGTAAACCAGAATTTTAGCAACCTGCGTGTACGTCATAGATAACCACATTTACGTGATACTTAATAATTAAAAACACACATTTCACTTTATGAACACATTCAACTGTAAAACAAGCTCTAAAAAGTTTGTTTTCAAAAATAAACCACAAGGATTTTATAGGTATAGCTATTGTGTTTTTTTCTTGAGTTTGTTCCTGGACTTGCTACATAAAGAACTGAAAACAATGCCATTCAGTCAATTCATGTTCAGCAGTTAAAATTCTATATTTAAAGTTTGTCACAGGAAAAATAATAGCTAAAAATGTCTAAAAAAAAAAAAACCCAAAAAACACTGTAAACCTGGGATAAACAAGGAAATGAGATGAATTTTCTTCCGTTAAGTGGGTTATTGTAGAAATATTGATGGATTATGATTGCTGAGTTTAGACAAAAACAAATATATGGCGTTTACAGTTGTATAAAAAGAGATGAGGCACTGATCCAGGCTTAGTCCAGATCCAGGTGCTAAAACCGGTTTTATTTAGTTCAGACAAAGACACGCCCCTAAGTCAAACAAACCAATCAATCACCTGTTGAAAAGCTATGGCCACTATGGATCTTCTATTGTAAAAACCTAAGATTAAAATTGCGTGAGAAGATTGACATGCCAAAATGAAAAGGCTACTTGTACATACACATAAAGAGAAACAACAAAAACAGATTCAAAGACAAAACATACAAACTGTGAGTTTTAAAGTGGATGAGTCAGGATGTGAACTAATAACTCTAAAACTCAGACGTGTGCGTGCAGCGTATCCACGGTTGGACATCTTGTTGTCTTTGCGCACATAACCAGTAATCCAGGTGGCATCTGTGACGCATTTTAAAGGAGGCCTAAATATAAAAGGCAAAGTTTAGTCTAAGTTAGAGGCAGTTTGGTGCCATCTGCTTGTTATTTGTGTATACTGCAGAATAGGCTGTTCAATAGCGAGACCAATATTTCACTGAAGTAAGAAACCATACCATACACCATACAACTGTACAACAACTTAATCTCAAGTAGCGGATAACCTTAATGCTGTCAATCAGCAGAGTATTTGCACTTCGTTCTTGTCTCTTGTTTATAGCTGTGACTTTATAGTTTATTTATAGTTTATTACTTCTATTTCTATTTTATTTTGACTTGTAAATATACATTTATTTTTATTTTTATAATTATGTCTCATTTGACACCTGTCTCTTGCTATCTTTTTTACTATACCATCTATTCTTATTACTCTCTGTTATATTATATTGTGATGTGTGAGCTGTTGTGTCCAAATAATTTCCCTTGTGGATCAATAAAGTTTGTCTAAGTCTAAGTAAAAGCGGTAAAAGCAATCCAAAAGTGAAATGCAAAAGAGGTTCAACTGTCATTTTTAGTCTAAGGACTGGAGACTTAAAACAAGACAAATTTTGGCAGCGAGGCGATAACACGAGAACATTTGGGGACAGCGCAGTCACTCAATAAAAGAAAATAAATAAATGTTAATAAGTGTTCTTCAAGGATGACACTATTTAAAGGTCCTATATTATGCAAAATTTAATCTTGCAAGGTTTTAGCCATGTTATAACGTTGTTACCATACCTGGAGTTGCTTTGTGATGTCATGAAGCAGTAGTTTTCATGTTAACAGCTCCTTTTTTTAGTAGAGATTCGCAGTTCCAGGGCTGAAATCATCCAAATGATTCAAGTGAAGGTGTATGGAGTTTAAAAACACAGTGGAGCACTTCCTGTATGGTGGAACAGTGTTTTCTGTTTGAGAGAAGAACTTAACCGAAATACACAGGGTTTGTGCGTTAAACATGTGTGACTGAAACAAAGTGTGTTTGTGATGAGGAAACAACATTATTATAACTGGCGTGTGTTACTTTTGAATAAATGCACAAAAGTCTGGTGAGTTAGATCATTATTCTAAGTCAAATTATCTTTTTATAGATAACAAACTTAACATGGAACATCACATACAGAGCATAAACTTTCATATGCATGTAAATGAGAAGCAACTATAGTATGAATTCATCAAGAAAAAAAAAATCTCAGCGGCATGTGAGACACAGTGACGTCACAGATGCTTTAAAACCAGCGTTCAACTTCAGAGTCAGAAAGACAACTGAAGATTTGACTTTGCACTGGTCTGTCTGGACACAAAATAAAACCATGTACGACCACAAAGGACTGTTTTTGGACTTTGCAATGAGTTGAAATGTGTTTTTTCTGATTCAAGTCATGATTTGATTTTGCTTTTCAAATGTAACTCTTTAGGAATCATTGGAAAATCAAATGAATGACATGAGCCTGTTTCTTTGAGTAAGGCACTATTTTTGACAACATTTAGTGTCTAAAGAGAAAATGTGCAACTAAAAGTGACCATTGTTCTTTTGTGTTTTCAAACTCACTAGTTACAGGTACCGTGAACTAGGTTAATATATTGTGTATTTTGAATCTTTGACAATACATTTTTGCATAGAATTCTGACTGACCTGTCCTCTATTTTTCATTTTTTTTCATCTTTACAGCGGAGAATGTGAAAATAGAGTGTAGAGGACATTGAACTCATTCCTTAAAAGTCACTATTTTTGCCTGCTTTCAAGATGACGATTCAAGATGTATGACTAACATTCACATCACATCAATGAAATTACTGTTTTTTCCAATATCCTGAGCTTCCAAACATTAATACACTTGTCAGAATAAAAAAGGATCAGTTAGGGTTAGGCACAATGTTTCAGGTTTACTCATGGTTCTTTTCTGAAATCAAAATTCAGCTTTGTTTGGTGTATTTTGAGTTTAATCCTGTGATGCCTGCTGGTGACGAGTGTCTGCAACTATGAGCCTGAAGCGGGGCGCATCCACAGCTGCTGCCTGGTGGTCTCAGGGCTGTTTGTTACTCACTTTTGTTGTCGTGTTGAACAGTTTGAAATGCCTGGGCCTCTGAACTCCACTTTTCCATATTACTTCACATTGTCGGCCTATATTGATGTCGGGGGGATCAGGTACCTGTTATTCCTGATTCTTCTTTGTTTGTTCTTGTGTATCATTGGTGCCAACTCACTGCTCGTATACGTGATTTCTGTAAACCGTAGTCTGCACGAGCCCTTGTACATTTTCCTCTGCTGTTTGTTTGTAAATGAAGTGTATGGTAGCAGTGCAGTGTTCCCGCTGCTTTTAACTCAAATTCTGTCGGACATCCACCAAGTTCCTGTGCCTCTATGCTTCCTGCAAAACTTCTGTCTCTTCTCCTATGGGGGCAGTGAGCTGTTGATTCTCGCTGTTATGTCGTATGACCGCTATCTTGCCATATGCTGCCCTCTAGAGTACCAAACCCGCATGACGCCCAGCAGAATTTCATTTCTCATCACACTGACTTGGGTTTGTCCATGCATTCTTTGCATAGTCATGACGTCTTTAAGCGCCACTTTACATCTTTGCAATAACGTCATTCAAAAAGTATACTGCGATAACCACTCCATTACAAAGTTGGCTTGTTCTGACACTTCGCTCATCAATGCTTGGGGCCTCCTAATTACATGTCTGTCTGTCTTCCTGCCATTAACGGTCATCTCCTACTCGTATGTGCTCATTTTAAAGGTGTGTTTCTCTGGCTCGAATCAGACGCGACAGAAGGCTGTGAGCACGTGCGGTCCTCACATTGCGTCACTGTTGAACTTCACCTTCGGGGCGTGTTTTGAGATCCTTCAGAGTCGGTTTGACATGAGCGGTGTGTCGAACGTGCTGAGAATCATTCTGTCATTGTACTGGTTAACGTGCCAGCCACTGTTTAACCCCCTGCTGTACGGCCTCAACATGTCCAAGGTCCGGATCATTTGCAAAAATCTTTTTTTAAGTCATTTCTAAGAAGCTTTCAATTTGCTATATTGCTTTGCCTGGAATGTCCCACAGTATGGCATTAAAGGGCCCACATTACGCTGTTTCCTGATCTATGTTGTAATGTTTTGTTTCATTCACACGTTTAATACACAAATCCTGCATTTTAGGCTGAGCTTTTTTTTTTCAAATACACCTTCACTATAATCATTTGGATAATTTCAGACCTGTCAGTCTCTACTGAACTAAAGATAAAAGGTACTTGTTAACTTGACATTTTGAGCTTTGGAGATATAGATTGACAAATAATAAGAGATTACTGAAACGTGTGAATGAAACAAAACAACTCCAGGTATTTATTTGGTGAAGTAACAACATTATAACATGACTTAAAGCTCACAAGAGTCAATTTTGTGTAACACAGGACCTTTAAACCTTTGTATAACCATGGAGACAATGGAGGACATGGAGGCAGATGCCAGCAGGCCATGTTCCAGGTCAGATCTGTGGAGAGGCGTCCACTCACACGTAAAATTGTGTTTTTTCAAGGTGTTAGTGGTTTTCACATTCTAGAATGTAATGATGTCATACTCCCAAACGGGGGGATTTCACAAATGTTGAACCTGATCATTTCTATTACTGACTAGACTTAAGAACTCACTGGATTACAACAGAAATCTGCATTTTAACAATATTCGTTTTAGCTGACCCCCTTCTGTATTAAATATTATTGGGCTATAGAATGCTGTGATGTCATCTGAAACTCAGCAATTTTTAAACAATAAAAAGCTGTGATTTAATAAATTCATGATTATTTTACTTTATTACATGGAAAAAATGGATATTGCCCCTGAAAGATGTCATGCATACATATTAGATCTCATGCATGAGATCTAATATGTATTACTTCCATATGAAAATCCATGTTGTTTGTCTCTATTTACGTAAAAAAAACAAAACAAAAAAAACAATTTGAACTGTATTATAAAGCGCTGACTGCTGACCCTGATTGAGCATAGTTATTATCACATTTCCTAGACTTTGAAAAATCTGCTTGTCACACCTCTGTGCTTTCACATTTCAAAGACATGCGTTCTTAATAATCCCATGTGGGTCGCGTCAACAACTGTACGTCAAAGTTTTTAAGGCCGGTTTATAGTTCATGATTAAACTGACTGACACAAATAATGAATTCAAATTAAAGTGTTTGGATTCCCACGACACACCTGGGCCCTGTTGAGCTCAGGGAGAAGCTTGTATGGTTCAGGTCTGTGTCAGAACGTCTCAGTTGAGTGAGGCCCTATGCAGAACTATAAAGCAGCCTTTATCCGTAAACTTACAAAATGCCTTAAAACGTTTTCCAATGCACATAAAAACATATTTGAAGCGAGGGCCACGACCAGCAGTCAACACAGTGGGCCATTCAGATAGGTGTATTTAGTAGCTTTTACTAATGCTTGGAACAATAATTTTAACTTTTATTACAATATTTGTTATGTGGTTGTGATTATTAGAGTAGTTCCAGTGATAATTTGAGGTATTTCAGTATTTAGTCCTTGGGCCATAGTTTGGACACCCATGCCCTACACAGCATTTGTACTAACATACATTGTTTTAACCTGTCTTTTTAGGGTGACTATGTAACATCTGCCCAGAAACTGACTGACATGACCAGTGACACCAGTTTGACAAAGTGAATCTCTTTAATTCATTTTCCACACAGCAAGTGTTTACATAGATCTTTGATTTTAGACATTTTGAGTCCATACACAAGTGGATTGAACAAAGGCTGCACAGTTAAGAAATAAAGTGACAGCAGAATTTCCACCATACGATTGCTAGAGCTCACGTCAAACCTGCTCTGAACAATCTGGAACGAACAGCCAAAGGAGAAGTTTAGCACGGACAGCAGGTGAGGCACGCAGGTTTTCAGGGCCTTGTGCCGCCTGTCCACACACCCACTAAAACACACTTGAAGAATGCGCATGTATGTGAATAAGATAAGGCTGAGGGTAGGGAACACGGAGAGAACAGTGTATGACAAACCAAAGATGTTGTTGGCTTTAGTGCTGAAACAGGCCAGTTTAACAATGGAGTAGTTCCCACATATAATCTTGTCTATTATAGTGCCACACAGTTTTAAAGGCACACTCAAAGAAGTCATAACTGCAATTCCCACAAACGCAACAAACCAGCTCAGGAAAATGAGGATAGACACTTTAGTGACATTCATTTTCGTGTTGTACTGCAGTGGAAAGCAGATGGCCATGTAGCGATCATATGACATGGCGGCTAACATGAAAAACTCCGCACTTGCATAGTGGTACATGCAGAAAATCTGTAAGAAGCAAAAAGGAATTGGAATCAAGTGTGAGTCTGACAATATCTGGACCAAGAGAAAAGGAAATAATGTAGTGCTGCCGTACAGTTCATTCACAAATAAACTACAGAGAAAAATGTACATTGGTTCGTGTAGAGTCCTATTCAAACATATAACAACAATGAGGAGCAGGTTACAAAGCACTATGAGAATATACACGCACAATATGATAAGGAAATACAGCCATCTCAAATGCCCAGCTTCATAGTAGGCTCCCAGAGTGAAGTGGGAAACCTGACTGAAGTTAGCCATTGTTCATTTAAAAATAAACCTAAACTATGTGCACAAAACATTTTATTGCAAATACAGATTCTTTAGTATGATGATTTGCAACAACTCCAGCATCTTTTTTTTTTTTTTTTTTTAAATCAAATTTAAACATACATTTGTGGAAAAAAAAAACAAAAAAAACTTGAAATATTTAAATGATTTGCAACAATCAGACTGACATAAGCACTACATGTTGCTCGTACTAAATATGCTTTTTATTCTATTTATTCAATTACATAATACAGAGTGAAACATTACTGAGCATATGTTTCTTCCAAGATAAATTGGATAACCTCTCCAAGCACTGAATAAATCTAAAAAGGTTCAGCTATACTGAAAAATGAAACTTAAATTAAAAATTATAATGTTGCCCAGTCAAGACCTATTCATTTAAGGTGTAGCTTCTTTCTACATAGCGCCAAATACAACTAAAAGAATACTTATCAGAGTCAAACCAATATAAATACTGCCACATACTGTAGAAAACATTCAGAGCAAGAGGATGTGGCTGATCTCTGCCTGTGGACCTTTGTAATGCTGAGATTTATAAAGACTGTGGGCCACATCGGGAAACACCCCTAACTTTGAACAAAACAAAAAAAAAGAAAGAAATGTTAATAAGACTGAGAATTGTGATTTTTTTTTTTTTTTTTTTTTTTTAATACAGTGTTTTCTAGGTATTTTTGAGCTATAAAACTACTTGTAATTGAATAAATCTACTACATACTGTGGAACATTCCAGGCAGGGCAATGGCATATCCATAGAAACAAGCAGGTGAAGGACCTCAAACGAAAAGGTACACAGTGCAAAATCAGACCACTACACTGTTTGCATCAGATAAAATATTCTATCCACTGTAAAACTGGCAGTAAGAGCAGTCAGGAGTGCTCTGTTTGACTGAGCTTTGGCTGTCCATCCCAGTTTGAGTTTGCTGTTCTAAAGCTGTGCACGCGCCTGAAAATGTATGCAGATTAAAATTACTAATGTGCCAAAGGGTTTATGAGTTGCTGCAGTCTGTCTGTTCCTGACAGTGGCCCCAGCGTACTATATCGAGCTTGAGGAAGTGTGGATGGACTCCATGATGGCCGTGTAGAACTTTACCATCATCTGGGCAGAAGTTTGGCTTTCCTCAGCTGCTGCAGTAAGTCCATCCTCTGTTGGGCCTTCTGGATGAGGGAGCAGATGCTCAGCTCTCACTTTGATACTGGATGATGGGGACATCAGTCAGAGAGAGGAGGGCAGGATGCTGTGACTTTCCTGAAGTCCACCATCATCTCCCCTCTCTTCTGGGCATTAAGCTCCAGGTTGTTGCCTTTGCACCACGTAACCGCGTGACCAGCCGATCCATCTCCCTCTTGTAGGCACACTCATCACTGTTAGAGATGAGTCCAATGAGATGGTCCTGTCCACAAACTTGATGAGATTTATGGAGTAACAGCTGGTGGTGTACAGGGAGAAGAGCAGGGGGAACAGTACACAGCCTTGTGGAGAACCTGTGCTGATTGTCCAAATGTCCGTGACATTTTTCCCCAGCTGCATGTGCTGACTTTGGGCCATCAAGAAGTCTGTGCTCCCCCTGCAGGTGGAGTCGGGCGGGCACAAAGTGCTTGCCCTGGAGCAGAGCAATGAGGATGGTGTTGAATGCAGAGCGGGCATCCACAAACAGGATCCTAATGTTGGTTCAAGAACTGTTGGTTCTGTGGGTCCATGAGAGGGGACATGAATGACTTGAGGGCAGGATTATGCGCTCAAATGTATTAATGACTACAGACGTCATGATGCGAGGGGACTCAAAAACATGTTTGCCTCAAACGTGGAAGATGACATTGCAATGGTTATTTGATGATGTACTGTAGGTGGAACTGTGTATCATGTAAAAAATGAATAGAAAGAAAGCAAATCAGGATAAAGGATAAATAAATGCTGATTGTAACTGATGTTAATCATGTCATTTCGATTGTATTCACAGCATTTCTTGACCTAGAAAATACATTTTTACACACATTTTTGATCTTTGTCAGGCTCAGGCCATACATCGGTGTGTTGAACAGCGGTTGACATGTCAGATGATACAATGATAAAATTATTCTCAACATTGGAGGCAAATGGCTCAGATCAAACCTGGTGTGGAAAATTTGAAATGAAAATCCAATAGCAAAGTTAACAACAGAAAAGAGGTGTGGTGTGCAGGTGCTCACAGCCTTCTGCCGTGTGTGTTTGGTTCCATTAAAACACACTCTAAAAATCTGTATGTATGTGAAGAAAATTAGTATCACAGGTATTGCGACAAATACCGTAGCAGCGACCACTTCATAAAAATTATTCACTGTTGCCTCAGAACAGGCCAGTTTGATGATGAGGTAGTTATCACAATAAACAGAGTCCAAAATGTTTCCACAGAGTTTTAAAGATGCAGTGAGAACAATGGTTATTCCAACAGCCACAAATGGAGACATCCAAATAACAACAATGAGACAGGTGACTTTTCTCAGGGTCATGTGAGTGTTGTAGTGCAGAGGAAAGCAGATGGCCACGTATCGGTCGTATGACATAATAGCCAGGTTTGTAAAATTCACTCCGCCATAAGAATACAGCAAGAATATTTGAAGAAAACATAGGTTATATGAAATTGTGTGGACATCTTGAAGGATTTGATATGCGATGAAAAGTAGACATACAGTGCTGCCATTTATCTCATTGATGAATAAACTACATAGGAAAATATACATTGGTTCATGTAGAGTAGTATTCAAACATATGACAACAATAAGGAGCAAGTTTGACAACACTATCACAACATACACAGACAATATAATGACAAAATACAACCACCGCAAAGGCCCAGGGTCAAAGTAGGCTCCCAGACTGAAATAGGAAACCTGAGTGAAATTCACCATAGCTCTCCTCTTGGTTTGAACACACACCATAAGAGCAACCAATCTATCACATACATTAGTGTAAACAAGGCTTTACAAATAGCATTATGACTGTTATTGCAAGGTGCGAGACCTTACAGAATTACCATATTTAATAACAAGGACATATCAGCTGTTGTTTTAACATTATAAAGGTCTATGGTAATTTTACAAATGTTTTTGAATACATTTGTATTTATTAAACCCTACATTTTTTCATCCAATCATTTCCATCAATTATGTACAAAAACTCAAATTGTAACACACTAGATTACCTTATATCCTCACTAATTTAGAAAACACCTTTAAATGGGACTGGAATTTAGCCTAAGTTAGATGCAGAAATAATAAACTAAATATAGATTTGTGGTGAAATTTGAAAATACATATCCATATGCTAAAAAAATGCAAAACATGGAAATCAAAACATAGTACATATATATAAAGACATAGTATATGTATAAGCATATAAGTATATGTACATATATATTTGGTTAGAGTGGGAGCTGAGCTGCAGTGAAAAGACCCCATGTGGATCTGAGGGCCTGACACAAACTAGCTTTTATCAGATCCTCCCAGTTTACAAAATTATGACGTCAAACAAAGTTCAACCACATTGCCTCCAGAATTCAACTATACTCAAACATTTAGCCCTTTTCCTCCACATATAGTGAGTTTTTATGTATTTCTACCATGTTGGTGTCTGGTTTGGTTAGATTTAAAGACTATTATGTGTTTTGGGTATTTAATATTAAAATATAACATATGTAGATCTTTATGTAAAATTGTGTCTAATATTGTTGTTTGTTCAAACTGATTCAATCAAGTACTCCAAGCTGATTGGTCAAAGCAACATCTTTCCAGTCCACAAATGCACAAAGCACTTACCTACTGCATGTTATTCACAAAATAGCCTATATTTTCACTCAAATATGCTGAAGTACATGGGTTATCATTGCCATGTTTGTTTTGGTTCATCACTTTTGGAGATTTGTGTGGTTGTTCCAGTCTCCTTACCTGGCTAGCCAGAACCATACACTTTGACAAAATTTTACAAAGATGTGTCTGGAACCATATCCTATCTCCCTGAATCCAGAGGGCGTAATTGACAGGCGGAGTGACGCATGCTCCATTCGTGGTGGCTTACACTGAAAAAGGGTGGAAAAAATACTAGTACTGAGAAAGTACTAAGAAACAGCATGCATTTCTGCAGAATCAACAAAGCACCAAACTCTTTGCAAGGCAAGACAGATGTATTTGCATAGCACAATTTGTACACAACGTAATTGTTTGCTTTACAGAATAAGAAATACATTAAAATGACACAACAAATAAAAATATACATAATAATCATAAAATTAACATTAAAAGTACAAAATAAAAATGTTCCAGTCATATACACAACAGAGCCGTTTTGATTTAAACATTGTCAGAGCAGAAACTTGTCTTACATCTTCAGAAAGACTGTTCCAAGTTTTAGCTGCATAAAACTGAAATGCTGACTCCCCATGTTTAGAAACTGAGACGCTGATTCCCCATGTTTAGTCCGATGCGGTTCATATGGCACTAACATGTCTGAAATGTACAGTGGAGGAAATAAGTATTTGAACCCTTGCTGATTTTGTAGGTTCGCTCACTGAAAAAAATGAACAGTCTATAATTTTAATGGTACGTTTATTTTATAACATTGAGAAATAGAATATCGAAAATCCAGAAAATGATGTTAAAGAAAATATATAAACTGATTTGCATTTCATTGAGTGAAATAAGTATTTGAAACCTCTAGCCAAAAAAGACTTAGAAACCCTTGTTTGCAGCACAGAGGTCAGATGTTTCTTGTAGTTGATGACCAGGTTTATACACATATCAGAAGTTATTTTGGTCCACTCTACTTTCCAGATCATCTTTAAATCACTAAGGTTTTATGATTGTCGCTTGGCAACTCAGAGCTTCAGCTCCTTCCATAAGTTTTCTATGAGGTGAAGGTCCAGAGATTGGCTGGGCTACTGCATGAACTTAATGTGCTTCTTCTTGAGCCACTCCTTCATTGCCTTGGCTGTCTGTTTTGGGTCAATGTCGTGTTGGAAGACCCATCTACGACCCATTTTCATATTCCTGGCAGAGGGAAGGAGGCTGTCACTCAGGATTTTAACAGTATATGGCTCCGTCCATCCTCTCATTGACGCGATGAAGTTGTCCTGTGGCAGAAAAACACCCCCAAAGCATGATGCTTCCACCTCCATGCTTGATGGTGGGGATGATGTACTTGGAGTCATAGGCAGCATTTCTCTTCCTCTAAACACGGCGAGTTGAGTTAATGCCAAAGAGCTCGATTTTGGTCTCATCTGACCACAGCACCTTCTCCTAATCACTCTCTAAATTATTCAGTGTTCATTGGCAAACTTCAGGTGGGCCTGCACATGTACCTTCTTAAGCAAGGGGACCTTGCGACAACTGTAGATTTAAACCGAAGATGTTCATTTTGTCTTCTTATGTACTTCAAACTTTTTAGGTTCTTTTTAAAGACAATACAGTAACTTGTATTTACCTTGTTGACATGTTTCGGCTGCTAGCTGCGAGCCATCTTCAGAACTAGCTCGCAGCTAGCAGCCGAAACATGTCAACAAGGTAAATACAAGTTACTGTATTGTCTTTAAAAAGAACCTAAAAAGTTTGAAACTGTAGATTTTTAATCCATTGTGGCATAAAGTGTGTTACCAATGGTTTTCTTAGTGACTGTGGTCCCAGCTGCTTTGAGATCATTGACAAGGTCCTCCCATGTAGTTCTAGGCTGATTTCTCACTGTTCTCATGATCACTGAAACCCCATGAGGTGAGATCTTGTGTGGAGCCCCAGACCGAGGTCGATTGATGGTCATTTTGTATTTTTTAAATTTTTGAACAGTTGCACCAACAGTTGTCTTCTTAACACCAGCTTCTTGCATATGGTTTTGTAGCCAATTCCAGCCTTGTGCAGGTCTATAGTCTTGTCCCTGACGTCCTTTGACAGCTCTTTGGTCTTTTGGAGTCTGATTGATTGACTGATTCTGTGGACAGGCGTCTTTTATACAGGTGACTAGTTAAAACAGGTGTCTAATTAAGGAGACGAGTGGATTAGAAATGTCTAACTGGTCTGTGCGAGCCAGAACTCTTAAGTATTTGATCCCCTACCAATACTTATTTCACACAATGAAATGCAAATCAATTAATATACTTCATTTGTGATTGTGATTTTCTGGCTTTTCTTTTTGAAATTCTGTCTCTTAATGTTAAAATAAACCTACCATTAAAATTATAGACATTATAGACAATTATGTTAATTTCTTTGTCAGTGAGCAAACCTACAAAATCAGCAACAAATCAAATACTTATTTCCTCCACTATACTTTGGTCCTAGGCCAAGTTGAGCTGCTTTAACCCCGGGCTCAGACTACATGTGGGGCAGCTCTGGGGCAGAGGCCGCAAGTATTCTATATAATTACAAATAGTGAGAGGAGCTCAGACAGCATATGTGCAGTCCAGTGGTGCTAGCAGAGGTGGTTTTGGCAGAGGTAGTGTTGGCAGAAGTGGTGCTGGGCACCCCATATTAATTCCACTGGATTCAATTTTTCCTGGATGCTGGAGCTGACCACATGCCTTTTCCTTTAACAAATGAATAGTTATCACGTGAACATGTATTCTCTGTCCAGTCTTCAAAGGTGATGACCGCTACTCACACAGCAATCTCTGGTTCCCGGGTGCAGTCTCAGTGAGACATAAAGTCTACTAAATACCGGAACCCACAGCCACGATGCCGGACATCCAGCAGCTGCTGGACTGTAAAAGCAGGATGATTAACAACCAACCGGGCGGGAGGATGGGGTTCGGCTGGAAGGGTAAGAGTTGACTGGTTTCAGGAGGGAAACATGGAAGGCAGGATGAGCATTTAAAGAAGGAGGCAGTTTGAGCCGGACCACAGTGGGATTAATCACTTGATCAATCTCATATGAACCAATGTACCTGGATGACATTTTTTTTAATTCTTTTTGACTTTCCACGTGTGATCTACCATTGCAAACCTTCTGATCTGGCTTATACTCAGGAGCCAGAGAATGGCAACGGTCTGTAAGTCTCTGGTTCCTAGCAGCAGTATGAGAGAGGGCTGCTCTGACTGTGATCACATGATCACATGTGGTGTGCCCCAGGGCTCCATTTTAGGCCCTGTGCTTTTTAACTTGTACATGCTCCCTCTTGGTGGTGTCATCAGAAAACATGGAATCAACTTCCACGGCTATGCAGATGATACGTAGCTTTACATCTCCATGTCTCCTGACGACACCAGGCCAGTGGATGCTCTTTTTAACTGCATTCTAGATATCAAATCCTGGATGGCAGAAAACTTTCTCCAGCTTAACCAGGACAAAACTGAGGTTTTAGTTATCGGTCCTGAGGCCCAGAGAGAGAAACTTTTACCCAAACTACAAGCACAGTCTTTTAACCCATCTCCTCAAGTGAAAAACCTGGGCGTAATTTTTGACTGCGAGCTGACTTTTATCACACACATTAAAAACATCACAGAAATAGGTTTCTGTCACCTAAAAAACATAGCCAGAGTCCGCCCCATTCTCTCTCGGGCCAACACGGAGACACTGATGCATGCTTTTATCACCAGTCGAATAGACGACTGTAATGCCGTGCTCTCTGGTCTTCCCAAAAAGAGTATTTCAGGTTTACAATTATTACAAAATTCAGCAGCACGTCCTGACTAGGACCAGAGGGCGGGACCACATTACACCGGTTTTAAAATCACTGCATTGGCTCTCTGAGTTTCAGGATCGATTTTAAAGTTCTTTTACTGGTTTTTAAATGTCTTAATGGTCTTGGGCCTTCTTATCTTTCAGAACTGCTTTTACCTTATGAACCCTCGCAGACCCTGCGCTCCTCCAGCAGCAGGCTCCTGGTCATTCCCAAAGTCAGGACACACACTCACAGAGAGGCGTCTTTCCAACACTACGGCCCTCATCTATGAAACAGCCTGCCGGAGGACCTCAGGGCTGCAGAGAACGTTCATATTTTTAAGAGTAGGCTCAAGACCCACCTGTTTCGCTTAGCCTTTTATTGAAATTTTATACTTTTACTTGTTTTTATTATTCAGATTTTATTTTATTTATTTATTTATTTTTAGCTTGAACTCATATTCTTTTATAATTTTTAGGATTTCCAGTGTTTCCTCTGTAGGAGCCCTCTTCACCGGGAGCAGTGGGCGGCTGCGGCTGCCGGGGTCTGTCCCATGAGCTCCTGCTGGAGGGATGGTGCTTGGGCCTCTTCTCTCCCCTGTGTCCTGGTGGAGGGATGGTGCTTGGGCCTCTTCTCTCCCCTGTGTCCTGGTGGAGGGATGGTGCTTGGGCCTCTTCTCTCCCCTGGGCCCTGTGGCGGTTCCTGGTGGCGGTGAATGGCTCTCTGCTCCTGGTGTAGACGGCTCCTCTGGTGTAGACGGCTCCTCTGGTGGTGCTTTCTCGCCTGGTTCGTCTGTACTTAGCCTCACATTTTACTATGTGTTGTTTTGTGTATTTTAGCGTGTGTGTGTGTGTGTGCGTGTGTGCGTGTGCGCGTGTGCGCGTGTGCATGTGTGTGCGTGTGTGCGTGCGTGCGTCCGTGTGTGCATGCGTGTGTGTGTGTGCGTGGATGTGTGTGTTACTGTTTGGGTTGCTTGGTTGTGTGGGGTTGGGCAGCTGTGGGGACTAGTTGGGTGGGTGGAAAGAAATGTGGGGTTGTTTCTAATCACTGTAAAGCACTTTGTGTTACATTTTTGTATGAAAAGCATTATAAATAAATAAAGTTTGAGTTTCACTGCATGCCAGACTCGCTGGGCTTACTGAAAATGGCATTTGATGAATGGAATGGCAACATGAGTCTCTTGGCTAGGGAATAGAGGAGGTTGGAAGCCATTAGCAGCCATGAATGGGGACAAATCGGTTGCGGATAAGACCAGGGAGTTGTGAGAGTATTCAATCCAGGGGAGATGAGTAGACCAGGAAGATGGATGGTGAGCTGTGACACATCGAAGTGCTGCCTCCAGGTCCTGATTAGCCTGCTCAGTCTGCCCGTTAGTCTGCGGATGGTACCCCGACGACAAGCTGGCTGAAGTCCTGACGACAAGATGGCTGAAGCCTCTACAGTGTCACAGAAGGCGTTCCATACCTGGGAAGAGAACTGCGGGCCTCTATCTGAGACAATGAACTGCGGGATGCCATGGAAAATGTTGAATGAGCAGGTTAGCAGTCTCAAACGCTGAAGGTAACTTAGGCAGCGGGACTGAATGTACTGATTTAGGAAACCGGTCAACAATGGTCAAAATGACTGTTACCTTAACAAGGAGGAAGGCCTGTCACAAAATCCACCACAATATAGGACCATGGACAGTGAGGTGCAGGGAGTGGACAGAGCAGACCAGCTGGGGCATGGTGAGAAGACTTACTGAGGGCACAGACTGAGCAGGCAGCAACATACTCATTGGTGTTGGAGGACATGGAAGGCCACCAGAAAATGCTGCCGGACAAGCATGAGGGTACGATGGAATCCAGGATGGCAGGCAACCTTTGATGAATCAGCCCACTGGAGGACCTCCCATGCACCTATCAGGTGGAGGATTATTAACCAAGGTCTCTTGAACAGTTCTTTCAACATCCCAAGTGGCTGCACCAACTATACAGGAGGAGAGCAGTATGGTTTTGTCAAGCAACTCCTGCACAGGTGATGCAAACTGCCTTGACAAGGCATCTGGTTTAGTGTTCCTGGAACCTGGGTGGTAAGTGAGGGTTAAGTTGAACCAACCAAGAAACAGCCCCCAGCGAGCCTTGCAGGAAAGCAGAGTTGAGATATGGTAAGTTCTTGTGATCTGTCCATACCACCCACTCTAGCGAGTGCCTCAACTCCTTTAGTGCCACAACGACTGCCAGCAACTCGCGATTGCCGTGTTTTTTTCTCTGCAGAGGTAAGTTGGCGGGAGTAGAAGGCACACGGATGTAACTTCTGATCTGAGGCCGAGCACTGAGAGAACAGCCCCAATGCCGGAATCAGAAGCGTGGGGGTATGGCTCACCAGCGGCTGATGAGCCTGTTCTTTTGGCCTTTGTTTTTGCCTGTAAACTTTGTCTAGTTAGCATGGGTTGCATGTAAACATGTTAGATAAGCTTCAGATTGCAGCTCAGAGTTTCACTGACAAACATGGACTTTATTTTTTTTATTTGACATGTAGCAGTTGAGTAGGACAGAATCATTTGTTTAAGTGAGACTACGTTGTTGGCATGTGTCCAATTAGGCCCGTTGAGTTCATACTGCATACAGACTGGGAGCATGTTGGTTCGTTTGTTGCTTGATTTGCCCAAAACGCTGCTTGATTTGCCCAAAAAGCCCAAAAATCTTTGCGCTCCAGCAAACTATCCGCCCGTCAACGCGCCTCTACATATGGTTAACATGGGAATTGCTCGCACAATTTGTGTGTGACACGTCCATTGTAAATGCACCTTAACACTGTATTATAACTAAGATGGCGCTGGGATGCCAGCTGCGTGTAACAGAAGCTCTGAACCCCTTTTTCTTTCTTTTCGTCTATTTAGTTGTACATAGACACTTTTTTTGTCTTTTCTTTAGAGTGGGTGAAACATCGTGCCGTTTCGCACATGGGAAACCTACTCTGACTACAGTTTTATTGCTCGCTGTAGTCTTTTTCGCACTTTTTGGATCCGCGTCTGGGACTCCATTCAGCCACGGCTCGGAGCGCATCAAGTACGAACGTGATGCTCCTCGGTCTACGCGGCCCCGCTTTGCTCCACGCCGGGAAACCCGAGGTCCCAGTGGAAATACAGAGAAAAAGAAGAGGGTGCAGAGGTGGACGGAGACCGTATCTGCCTTTGGTGGTTATGGGAAACGTCTGCTCCATCTCCAACAAGACCGAGGAGCTCACCGCACTGACCCGGCATCAGAGGGAGTACCGGGACTGCAGCGTGATGTGTTTTACGGAGACATGGCTGAATGAACACATATCAGACTCTGTGATTAACCAGGACGGATTTACACTGAAGCGGGCGGACAGAACTGCCGCTAGGAGCGGTAAGAAGAAGGGAGGTGGGCTGGCGGTGTTTGTGAATGAGCGGTGGTGCCACCCGGCTAACGTGTACGTCAAACAACAGCTGTGTACCCCGGACATTGAGTTGCTCGCAGTGGGCATGCGGCCGTATTACCTGCCGAGGGAATTCTCACACGTGATCACGTATTGTGTGTATATCCCCCCTTCCGCTGATGCGACGGCGGCCTGTGAACAACTCCACAACAGCGTAGCGCTGATGCAGACCCGGCATCCCAGAGCCCTGGTTTTAATCAGCGGGGACTTCAACCACGTCTCCCTGTCCGCCATTCTCCCCACTTACACACAGTATGTCACGTGCCCCACGAGAGACAATAGGACTCTGGACCTCCTGTATGCAAACATCAAAGACGCTTACACCTCCGTCCCCCTCCCCCCGCTTGGATGCTCAGACCACAACCTCGTCAAACTGCTCCCGCAATACACACCAAAGGTGCGAAGAGGACCTGCGCGGAAGCTGTCTGTGAAGCTGTGGACTGAAGAGGCCAATGAGAGTTTGAGGGACTGTTTCCAGACCACAGACTGGAACATGTTCAGCAGCTCTTATGGAGATGACATCAATGGCCTGACCCACTGCATCACGGACTACATCAACTTCTGCGTGGAGAGCACTGTACCAACCCGGAGGGTACGGTGCTTCTCCAACAACCACCCCTGGGTCACCCCTGAGCTCAAAGACCTCCTGAACCAGAAGAAGAGGGCTTTCAACTCAGGGGACAGAGAGGAGCAGAAGAGGGTCCAGCGGGAGCTTCAGTGGAGGATTCGTCGAGCCAAGAAGGATTACGGGAAGAAAATGGAGGAGCAGCTGGCCCAGAACACCGTGCGGGATGTGTGGAGAGGTCTGAAGAACATCTCAGGATTTGGTCAGAACACTAGAGGGACATCTGATGGAGATCAGCGCTGGGCGGATGAACTAATTATTTCAACCGTTTTGATTGTCCCCCCCATCCCCTCTGCCTCTTTCTCGGATCCCCCCTCTCCACACAACCCCAGGCCACTGGACACCCCCCCCCACCCCCCGCCCCCCACCACCCACGTCTCCAGCTCACTTCACACCGACTGTTCCCAGCACCAGCCCCCCTCTGCCCCCCACCCCCGGCAGTCCACCCAAGTCCCCCCCTTACTCCTCCCTCTACATCACACCGGATCAGGTGAGGAGAGAGCTGAGGTGGCTGAAACAGAGAAAATCTGCAGGACCAGATGGCATCTGCCCCAGTCTGTTGAGGACCTGCGCGGACCAGCTCTGTGAGGTTCTCTGCTACATCTACAACCTGAGCCTCAGCCTGGAGAAGGTCCCTGTCCTGTGGAAGACCTCCTGTGTGGTACCAGTTCCAAAAACAACACAACACATGCCAGGGAACCGGCCCACTTCAGACCAGTCGCCTTGACCTCTCACCTCATGAAGACCATGGAGAGGCTGATCCTCAGCTACCTCCGCTCTGTGGTGAGCTCCACTCTGGACCCGCTGCAGTTTGCCTACAAGCCCAACATCGGAGTAGAGGATGCCATCATCTACCTGCTGCAGCGGGCGCTCACCCACCTGGAGACTGCCGGGAGCGCTGTGAGAGTCATGTTCTTTGACTTCTTCAGCGCCTTCAACACCATCAGGCCAGCACTGCTGCGGGGGAAGCTGGAGGATGCCGGAGTGAACGGACATTTCGCCACCTGGACCATCGACTACCTCACTGACCGGCCGCAGTATGTGAGGCTGCGTGGCTGTGAGTCAGAGGTGGTTGTCTGCAGCACTGGGGTCCCACAGGGAACTGTCCTTTCACCCTTCCTCTTCACTATCTACACCTTGGACTTCACCTACACCTGCCATCTCCAGAAGTTCTCTGACGACTCGGCCCTTGAGCTGGAGTACCGATCGGTCATCAGGGACTTTGTGGACTGGTGTGAGCACAACCACCTGTGCCTTAACACCAGTAAGACCAAGGAGATGGTGATCGACTTCGGGAGAAGGACACTACTTCCCTCACCGGTGAACATCCAGGGACAGGACATAGAGACAGTGGACAGTTTTAAGTACCTGGGTGTTCACCTCAACAATAAACTGAACTGGTCCCACAACACTGACGCCCTGTACAAGAAGAGCCAAAGTCGCCTCCACCTTCTGAGGAGACTGAGTTCTTTTGGAGTGTGCAGGCCCCTGCTCAAGACTTTCTATGACTCTGTGGTGGCCTCTGCTCTCCTCTACACTGTTGTCTGCTGGGCCCAGAGCAGCACAGAGCGGGACAGGAAAAGACTGAACAAACTAGTCAGGAGGGCCAGCTCTGTCCTGGGCTGTCCTCTGGAGTCTGTGGAGGAGGTGGGTGAGAGGAGGGTGCTGGCCAAACTCACATCCATCATGGCCGACACCTCTCACCCTCTGCACCGGACTGTAGAGGAACTGAGCAGCACCTTCAGCGGCCGACTGAGGCACCCTCAGTGTAAGAAGGAACGTTACCGCAGGTCCTTCATCCCCACTGCTGTCAGACTGTACAACTCCACTGTGTAACACATGCAATAACCTGTGTAATAACCTGTGCAATAGCCCGTGCAATAACCTGTAACCATGTCACCTCATCAGTAACCGCCTCCACTGTCCTCAGATTATATATTTATATATTTGTATATTTGTATTCTTTTACATATATATATTATATAAGAGATATGTTTTATTATATATTTACATTTCTTTCACTCCCTGTACATAAGAGCTACCTGATGTTGTAAATATGTTAATATTTATTGTGATTTTATTTTTTATTTACTTATTGTTCTGAGTGTTTGCACAATTTTTCACAACTTTTTGCACTATACTGTCCCCTGACTGTGAGCTTCTGTCACGAGTGAATTTCTCCTCTGTGAGATCAATAAAGTCTTATCTTATCTTATCTTATCTTAACCCTGCAGAGACAGCCTGAAACTGGGACAGTCACTTTGAATGTACTGATTGTACAACGGCTGCAATGTGTTCATCCCAATTAACACAGGTGAAGAGGTGACATTAGGAACGACCAGGACGAGTGTGGGGACTGTAACCTCAGATCCCAAAAATTCCTTTGGAAACTTCACAGCCACTTCCACCTGCGGAACCTTCCACTTGAACCAGGTCATTGAGTGGTTTGATGGGTTGCTCTGACAGGTGTTGATTGTAGAAGGAGATTGACAGGGTGGCTACTTGCGATCCCATGTCTAGCAGGCAGGAGAATCATGGCCAGCAATGACTGTGGCCGTACACTTCGACCCTACAAGATCCTGTGGTAGATGGGACTTAGATGACTTTGAGGTGGTGGACTGCATGACTTTGACTTGACAGGCAGGCTTTTTCTGACTGATTTTAATTTAAATCTCTGCCACTGTGAAAGTTTCATCTGCAAGGCAGATTGCTTTGTTGTGTTCCTTTTTCTTGAGAGCTATCAGAGCTAAGTTGGTGCTCTGAGGTCTGATGTGCCCATTCTCGCTGCAACAGAAACCGTAACCAACTCTGGGCAGTGTGGCTCTGTGTGCTGCATGGCCGTTCGGTTTGTCTAGCTTGCATCGACTGTTGGACGGAGTGCGGGAGAAGGAGGTTGGCTGGCTTCGTTGATTGGCAGTAAGTAGTGAAAATTAAGCCAGTCCGCCATCAGCAAAAGATGGCGGACTGGCTTAAGTTTGTTTCAGCTGCAGCTCAGAAATCAATGTATCATTCCAGCAACCACGAGAAACTTGTGTGAGCGAGTGTCTGTTAACATCATTTTCTGCTCTTTTAACAGTTTGACTCAGAGTAACTTGCAGGGGTTGAAGTATGCGGTGGCTGTTCTGCTGCATTTTGAAAAGTGTCCATAAACTTTGCATAAAGTTCTTCTCCATCCTGAACCATGCCATATGCAGACTCTAGAGTTTAGAGGTAAACGCATATCGCGGCTCTGCTGTCTGTCCATATCAACAGCTGGGGGCAGTAGATTGTCAACAAATCAACAATTTGTCTTGAACGGTGCACGTCTGACATGGATGGGTCATTTAACAATAATGCTCAGGGCCATCCTCACTTTTGACAATATGCTCCACTCTGTAACACTAGATCTCAGGAGGGTTCATATCTTGAGTGTCTAAGTTGGCGGTTGATACTCTCACTCTTGGCACATGTCTGGTGAATGGAGTGACTTCACCTTTAAAGCACAAATATTATGCTTTTATAAAATACCAAAACATGTATGTATGGTGTATAACAACTGTAATATTAGATCCTATAGTCTTAATTTCTCACAATTTGTGGTCCAGAGCCCATTTTCCTGCCCTTTCTCAGAGCACTGATAACTCGTTTTAACTCATAACTCATTTTGCACTGGCTCCTTTAAATGCAAATGAGATCCTTCACACCCCTCCCGGCAGCTGGGAGTATTTCTTTGCCTGCACAACACCCTCAGCAGCCATTGTTTTAGTCCCCTAGATAACATGTGGAAGTTTTGCTGAAATTAGATCACTCACTAATCACGGATTAAAAATGGCACAACCAGAGTTTACCATCCAACCCTACATGTCTGAACCAGATCTGACCCAGAGCATGAAGATGTCAAACAAGATGGACCTTTGGAATCTGTGAGAGACCTGTCCCCGACCTGAAGGCGCAGGAACGTGACCCTCTCATTCACTGGGGTGAACTCCAACACATGGCGACTGAGCTGTGGAGCCATGAGCAGGTCCCTTCTTGAACTGCCACCTTAACATGGTGGAGGGGTTTGAGTGCCCAAATGATCCCAGGAGCTATGTTGTCAGAGGCTTCATGCCCCTGGTAGGGTCACCCAAGGCAAACAGGTCCTGGGGGTCAGGTCACACTAAAAGAGGTTCAGAAGTCCAGTTACGTCGCCCGGATTGGCGTTATCAGGACCCCACCCTGGAGCCAGGCCTGAGGTGGGTGCTCGACATCCAGTGTCTGGTGATTGGGCCTTCCCCCACAGGGCCTGGCCTGGCACGGCTCGAAGGAGTAACGTGGGGCTGTCCTCCCGTGGACCCACCACTCGCAGAAGGATCCATAAGGGGTTGGTGCAGAGAGATCTCTGCACCTACTTGTGCAGGAGCTTGGGCTCTGGAACCCAATTCCTTGAGGGGGACATTTCTCTGGCATTGCCCATAGGGAGCGGTGGTGTGCTGGTGTGGGCCTGCTCTTTGGCATCAACTATGTGTTAAACCTCTGCAATAGTAGAACACTACACTACAAGGCTGCTGCACTCAGAGTTGGAGGGTTCTGTGACCCCAAGCCTCAACATTTCTTGGATCTCATCCTGAAGCTGCTGTGTAACCTGGTAAGAACTTGAAATTGGTTGGCCATCCTTCAGTCTAGCCAAGGCTGGCTCGCAACAGCAAGGGCACCTACTTGAAAGTCTAGATTAACTGTGTGTCTTAATTAGGAGGGATGATGTTGAGGTATGATGAACCAGCATTGGGGCAGCAGTGTTGGCTCAGTCCCTCCAGTCCCATGTTTGGCTCCTCATTCTCTTTTTTGGTCCACATTTCTGACAAACAGGACTTCTGCTGGAGACTAAATTGGGCAATCCCTCCACTCCTTGAGGAAGTTATCGTGGACTTTTTCTCAGGCTGCAAGACATGCCCCATCTTGTGGGTAACAATGTAAAGGCCCTGCCATTTTGCCAAAAGTAGCACCTTCTGACCTGGCTGAAACAACTGCAGGCTTGGTGATTGTACGTAGCTTCTGGGATTTGTGCAGGTTCTTGGTTCTTGATCTCTCTAGCATCTCAAACACAAACTGGACAGTGCCGCGGCCATTGTGCATGGCTGTATGAGCCTCCCATTGTTTGTGTAGAAAGTCCAATGGTCCATGAACATCTCAGTCATACAACAGTTCAAATTGAGAAAATCTAGATGACACCTATAGGACCACTGGCTAGAAGAAAGAGAAAGTGTAGTCAATGGTCCCAGTCCTTGCTAGTATCACACATGATGTATTTTCAAAATTAAAAGTGTGAAGTGGACAACTTGACCTAATTTTATTAGAGTCTAGTAGATGTAAATAACACTGGGGAACACTAAAATTTTAACTTTCTGTTGCATTGGATTTTGTAACTGATTCTGAAGGATTTTTAGGCGCTGATTTCAAATCTGAAATTAGTTTTTCTCCATAAGCTCTAGTTTTCATGCAATTTGAGATAGATGAAATAGTCTAAATATGAACTTACGTAACCCAAATGTAAGCGTTTTGAGATTATATACATAGATAGATTCTAATATTTTTATCATGCTTCTTTTTTCCAGTTACATCTGTGGTTGCTATACACTCCATCATAATAAAAATCAAAGATTGCATAAAATCTGTAGCTTGCAGAAAAAAACTAACTTCAGATTTGAACTCAGCACACTTAAATTGACTGAAAACAAGTCTTTCTTTAAATGCAACATATAGAGTGTTCCCCAGTGTAATCGATGAAAAAAAAATAATAAAAATAAAAAAATTGGTACATTACTTTATTTTGAATGGGAGAGGATTATGTAAAAAAACAAACAAAAAAAAACCAAAACTGTTTGTTACCACAGGGACCCTCCAGGGTCCCCATTTTTAAATGGCCATAAAATCCACATAGGTTAATATTTTTTTCTACTTTCAAAATTCAGATCTCTTCATCTACTTCTACTCTACTCATACATGTGCAGACTTTATATGCATATTGCATTTTCTTGTAATATTATGAGCCCTGTTTGTCACAAAAGTACACTCCAAGTAAACTATCAAACATGAAAAATTATGGATTTTCAAAAAAGTGTGAAGTAAAAAACTTGAGCTCAATCTGTTCTCAATCAAGAGTCTTTGTTGCATTCTATGTGGAAAATGTTTATTTGAGAACACAATAGGACTTGGGCCTTGCAAACAGTAGTGCATAACAATCCATCAAAATTAATAACTTTTTTTTAGATCAAATGTTTACATCAGCTGTTCTTATAAAACTATTAAATGCCATCAACTGTTTTAACATGCCACACTTTGAACAAGAAATACATACACAAAATGTATTTTGAAATTAATAAACATTTTGTAAATGTACAAATGTCTAAAAAACAGAAACTGCTAAATCATTCCTTTTACATGGCACATGAACCACAAATGGTTACAAGGTGCTCCTTACAAACAACTTGTTTGCACTTGCTACACGTTTTTTTACCCTTTTTCACTCCTTGCAGAGACAGCACTGTTTTTTTTGTTCAGAAGTTCCTCCATTCCTTCGACATCCATCTTGTCTTGCCCCTGCAGATCCTGAGCCTGGTCTGGAGTATCCTCAATTGCAGATCTCTCTTGGACTTTCACCAATAAGACTCGGCAGCAATGAGGCTTTTTCCCAGATCCACAAGAAAATTGCACCTCGTATGAATTTTCTTCTCATGCCAGGTTGGATCCACTTCTAGAAAGAGGACTTGAGCGTTGTAAACTGAGACATTAATCAGGTTATTAAAAAGTATCTGTAGCCACCATGCATTCTTCTTTCGGCAGGTGTAGGTGCTTATAAGCTGCAAAAATAATAAGTAGTAGGAGTAGTAATAAGTATTACAAGAGAAGTAATATTATATGTTTCAAATATATTCAGATTTAAATAAAATAAGATTGTACTTTATATCTCACCTTATCAAGGTTGTCAACACCCCCTTTGGTTTTGTTGTAATCCAGAATGATGTTTGGTCTCTTCTTTGCCCCAACTTCCACTTTTGGCACATAAGAGACAAGGGTCTTGTTTTCATCAAAAGCAAAGATTGAGGAGTGGGGCTGAGTGAGGTTGAGGATTTTGAAGAAGATCTCAGGTTTGTTTTAAAGCATAACGTTAATCCAGTACTTGAAATAGATGGGGGCATATACCGTCGGGTTTCCTGATGAGTTGACAGCCACGTCATGGCATCATTTCTTGTTTTCCCAAATGTCTCCTGTATGTTCTTGTCTTCTTCACTTTCCACTCTTCTTTATCTTCACTCTCCTCCTCCCTATCTGCCTCCTCAATCTCCTCATCTGAGGCATCATCCATGCTGCTGCTGGGTTCTTCCTCTGTTTCTTCATAAACTGAGATCCTTTGACTCCTCATCTTGCCTGCTGGGTTCTTCTTCTGCTGGCTGCCTAACAGCCTCAAGAGCCTCCTCCTTACTGTAGCGTTTACTCATTTCCAAAGCAACTGTTGCAAAAATGACCTGGGCAGCTCTCAGACTCTATTTATAACCTGTCACATCAAAGAAAAAAAAAATAAATCAGCAACTTTGTGACATCCAATAAGCAATTAAATGTTGTGCTTTGACTCTTTTCTCTTGTTTACACAGGTGCACTACGTTGACAGTCACAGCCCATCTTTACCTTCAGGCCAACGGAACCAGACCAGTTTTGTTCATATTTCTGTTGAATTTTACCTTATGTTATAAACATAATATGCTTTTATATTGGATGTCAATGGGAAAATGCATTTTCCTGTGCATAAACCTCTCCCATTCAAATCACACTTGAATCACACTTTTAATATAGAAAATATGGCCATATAATGTAAACATAATACATCATATATATGAAGTTTGCACATGTATGAATACAGTAGAAGAAGATATGACATCAAAAATCATGGCAAAAGGAGAAATTTAATTTGTCAACTGGACAGAGTTTATTTGGTCGAATACGTTTCGCAGCTCATCCAAGCTGCTTCTTCAGTTCTGGTCAGATGCTGGCGGACACTGCTTTATATCTGCCTGAAGGGAGGAGCTAATTACAATTAAATTACTTGGAGACAACACATATTTGTTTACAGTTTCTGTTAGTTAGGTGGGTCTATTCAATATGGAGTGTTTACAGTTTCTGTTAGTTGGGTGGGTCTATTCAATATGGAGTGGGAGTGGGGGAGTAGTTAGCATATCCATTCAGGGCCATGATGGGTGTTTTCACACCTCTGGACATGTCCTGGCTAGTCTCGTTGTTTTCTCTGTTTGTTTTGATTTAGGTTTGAGGATAGAGTTATAGATGGGAGACAAATGATGTCTGAGACCCCCATTTCTGTTCAAGGAGGGTTCTTTTTCTTGACAAAAATAGCCTCTTTAACTCCCCTCTCAAACCAGTTCTTTTCTCTGGTGAAGATCTGTACTTCACTGTCCTCAAAGGAGTGGCCCGTGGCTTTTAGGTGGAGATGTACGGCAGATTGCGGTCCACACTGGCTCTCCTGTCTGTGTTGATACATTCTTTTGTAAAGTGGCTGTTTTGTTTCTCAAATGTAGTGCTCACTGCAGTCTTCACTACACTGAATGGAGTAGACCACATTGCTTTGTTTGTGGCTCGGTGTTTTGTCCTTAGAATGGACTAGTTTCTGTCTTAAAGTGTTTGTGGGTTTGAAATAGACTGGGATTTCATGTTGTCTGAAGATCCTCTGTAGTTTTTCGGAAACACCAGCCAGGTAAGGAATAGTTACACCCTTTCTCCTGGGCTCTGGTTCTCTGTTGTTCTGTTTCTTGGCTCTCTTCGTTTTATTGAAAGCCCATTTAGGATATCCACAAACAGAGAGGGCTTTCTGCACATGTTGTTCTTCTTTCTCCTTTTCCTCTGCGCTTGAAGGAACCACTTGGGCCCTGTGTTGTAATGTCCGAATGACTCCCAGTTTGTGCTGCAGTGGGTGGTGTGAATCAAAAAGCAGGTATTGGTCGGTGTGTGTGGGCTTCCTAAAGACCTCTACCTGGAGTCGCCGGTCTTCTCCTATCGTTACTGCACAATCTAAGAAGGCCAATGTGGTGTCCTTGGCATCTTCACGTGTGAATTTGATGTTCGGATCTACAGAATTCATATGTGCAGTAAAAGGTTCCAAATCTTGAATTTAGATTTTTGAAAAATTATCATCAACATAACAGTACCAATGTGTGGGTGGAGTGCCTGGATATGAGGCCAGGGCACTCTGTTCAAATTGTTCCATGTATAAGTTTGCAATGATAGGGGAGACCGGTGAGCCCATTGCACAGCCATGGATTTGCCTGTGGAAGTTTCCTCTGAACCAACAGCAGCTAGCAGATTTGGTCGGGTGAAAGTTTGGTTCTCTCTTCTAGCTTAGTATCCTCCAGTAGTCTCCTTCTTGCTGCCTCCACCGCTACCAATGTAGGGATACAAGTGAAAAGAGAGGTCACGTCAAAGGAAACCATTGTCTCATCCAGGTCAAACTGGAGATGCTTGACTTTGTTCACAAATTCAGCTGTGTTCTCAATATGGTACTCCGTGTTACCCACCAGAGGAGCCAGGATAGTTTTTAGGTGTTTGGCCACATTGTACGTGATGGAGTCTGTGCTGCATACAATGGGTCTGAGTGGTACTCCTTGTTTGTGGATCTTTGGGAGGCCATAGATGCAAGGGATGGAGTCACCAGGATACAGTCTGTAATATAGCTGTCGATCAGTGACTTCTTCCTTCTCCAGCTTCTGCAAGCAATCAGTGAGCTTCTTTTTTTACACTTTGGTGGGGTCTCGTTTTAGTAATTCATAGGTTGCGGTGTCACTGAGTAGGCTGTTAACCTTAGCCTCATAATCAGCTGAGGTCAGGATCACAGTGCATCTCCCTTTGTCAGTTGGGAGGATGTTGATGCTGTGGTCCTTCTCCAGAGCAGCGATGGCCTTCCTTTCCTCCGGTGTTACATTGGAGGGTGGAGGTTTGGCATTGCTCAGTGCAGCTGTCAATTTCAGTCTAAGGTCTCCAGCTTCTGTCTCCGTGAGCTTGATAGATACCATCATTTACTTTGAACACATTGTAATTGTTATTGTGCAGTTTCCAGACTGGACATGTGACAGAGCTGAAGTAAACGAGGAGTAACAATTTCTCCTTTTGCCATGGATTCTATCTGGACGACTGAGGGATTCTACACACATCAAAGATCATGGTATGGTGGCATTTTAAAATTTGATCAATCCAGGATACTTTGGAAAGTTTCACCTGACTGACCTAAACACAGTCAGAAATATTGATGTTTGGAAAAAAAAAAAAGTTGCTCAAAGGGACTCTCAATCCTCATAAATTAGCAAAATTGTAGCAAAAATATTAACAGTTAACAATAATGTCAGAAAGCTGTATTGACGGCAAAAAAAAAAATAGCTTGAGTCCATTTCAACTGAGGTCCCTTTTAATCAGTCGCACACTGTTAGTCCTCGTTTACTTCAGCTCGGTCACATGTCCAGTCTGGAAACTGCACAATAACAATTACAATGTGTTCAAAGTAAATGATGGTATCTATCTTTGACAGGTACCACAGCAGTCATCAACACCAGGCCAAATGACTTGCCAAAACTGTATTTGCAGCTAGATGCCTGCTTTGTTCACGTTTCTCGTGAATACATTCAGGATCAATTCTACAGTGTGACATAAAGCTGTGGGATGTGTATAGCTTTTGCTTTTTCACAACGTGACTGTGGAACACCCATTTAATGCGGAAGTGAGAAAGTACATGGGCTCATGGAGCGTGCAACTGCAGTTCAGGCATTTTTCTGTTCCCTTGGCTGCAGCCTCATCAAAAATCCAGGCGAAGATTTCCTCTGCTTATACACACCTATTGTCCAAAATGTATGTGACAGGGTCACAGGTTGATGGGGGACTCAAACAAAAGCATCTCTGACTCAAACATGTATTGAAATAGATTGACCTTGCAATGGTTATTTGATGATGGAGGTGGAACAGCATGAAATGCTCATCATGTTACATAAAATGAAAGAAACCGAAAGGACGAATAAACTGATTCTAATCATTAAGTCATCTCAACTGTAGTCACAGCATTTCTAGACTTAGAAAATATATCTTTACACACATTTCTAATTTTTGTCAAGCTCAGGCCATACATCGGTGTGTTGAACAGCGGTTGACATGTCAGATGATACAATGATAACATTATTCTCAACATTTGAGGCAAATGGCTCAGATCAAACCTGGTTTGGAAAATTTGGAATGAACATCCAAAAGCAAAGTTTACAACAGAAAAGAGGTGTGGTGTGCAGGTGCTCACAGCCTTCTGCCGTGTGTGTTTAGTTCCATGAAAACACACTCTAAAAATCTGTATATAGGTAAAGAAAATGACAATTATAGGTATTGCAAGTATGATAGTAACAGCGACTACTTCATAAATGTTATTCACTGTTGTATCAGAACAGGCCAGTTTGATGATGAGGTAGTTTTCACAATAAACAGATTCCAAAATGTTTCCACAAAGTTTTAAAGATGCAGTGAGAACAATGGTTATTGTAACAGCCACTAATGGAGACATCCAAATAACAACAATGAGACAGGTGACTTTCCTCAGGGTCATGTGAGTGTTGTAGTGCAGAGGAAAGCAGATGGCCACGTATCGGTCGTATGACATAATAGCCAGGTTTGTAAAATTCACTCCGCCATAAGAATACAGCAAAAACATTTGAAGAAAACATAGGTTATATGAAATTGAATGAAAATCTTGAAGGATTTGATATGCGATGAAAAGTAGACATACAGTGCTGCCATTTATCTCATTGATGAATAAACTACATAGAAAAATGTACATTGGTTCATGTAGAGTAGTATTCATACATATGACAACAATAAGGAGCAAGTTTGACAACACTATCACAACATACACAGACAATATAATGACAAAATACAACCACCGCAAAGGCCCAGGGTCAAAGTAGGCTCCCAGACTGAAATAGGAAACCTGAGTGAAATTCACCATAGCTTTTGGTTTGTACACACACCATAAGTGGAACTGATCTATTGAATAGTAAAGTATTAGTGTAAACAAGTCTTTACAAATAAGATTATCACTGATATTTCAAGGTGCATGAGCAAAAAACAAAAAATGCTGCACAAAGGGAACTATATTTAGCACATTTTAGAACAAGGACACTCAAATTGTTTCATTACCTTATATATCCTCACTCATTTAAAAGACACACTTAGGAGTTAGAGTTAAATACAAAAATAATAAAATGAATACAGATTTCTGTTATGAAATCTGAAAAGGCATAGACATACATCAAAAATCCCAAAACATGGATATAAAAACACACTGTGGGAGCTGAGCTGCACCAGTGGAAGGACCTCATGTGGATCTGAGGGCTTGACACAAACTGGCCTTTATCACATCCTCCCAGCTCACAAAATCATGACATCCATCATTGAAATGTGGAAACAGGCCAGGAAACTTTGACAGACAAAAAAGAGTTCAATGGGGTTCTTTCATGAATGTTTTCTTTAAAAATGTTTGCAACTTTAAGAAGATGCCTATAGAGCTCTGTACCAGATTCACAATGCTTTCTTCAGCAGCCAAATTTCTTCTTAAATGACAGTTGTGCCCAATTCACCAACATCCAGCCATGAACACCATGACACTCATTTACATAAAAAAATAATGTGCATTTACCAAGAAACACCCTGTAACTTCTATATATGGCCAATATGGGCTTGGGCGAGGGAGAGAATGTACAAAGAAGTACACTAGTAGGCAAAGGAAATAAGCTACTGGACCAGTTATAGGTTCGTAGGAGTGGTGAATGATATGTAAAAAGAGCCATACTCAGGGTAACTTTAAATGGAAAAGCTGAAAAGTACCTTTAAAAGACCCTTTTATACTGTTTCACCCTTAACTTTTCAGTCTAAGTTCAAACAAAAGGTTTAGTTTTAGTTCTGTGTTTTATCTGTGTTTCTTTAAGGTGAGACTGTCATTTAATTTAGAGGGCTTTTAGTTGAAAATCTAATTTTGACTTAGCAAAAACTCAAAATGGCGGTGTCTCTTATGTCCACACCACTCAGCATTACTAACAATTTAACAGGTTTCCACATGAAATACACCAAAAATACATAAATAAAATATTTTCTGGCTTCAGTTCCAAATAAAAGTACAGATAACATAGATATGCTATTTTCTGACTTCTACGGCAAGTTTAAATTGGTTTTAATTACCTTGTTAATAACAGCAAAGTGCACCTTACAAAATGGGCAAAATATAACATAAAACTCACCAAAACTCTCTTTGTGATCGCTTTAACTCCTATGTAACTCACACCCCTCTGGCTAGACAACAGGTTTGTGCCAGTATCTGTTAATATTTCTCCGTACTTTTCTGTTAATAGCTGCTTTGCTATGCGTGCTCTTTGCTACACAGCCTCTCGTGGGTAGGGCAGGGGCATTTGGAAAACTTTATCAAAAGCAAAACAAGTTTACAGTATTCTTTTTAAATAAAAAAAAAATAAAACCATTAATTAGTTTTGCAAATAATATTTATATTTTTGATCACGTTGTTTATAGCTGTTTTCATCTTTTTTTTTAATCAACTTATTTATTAGTATTTATTAACTCTCTTTCTATCATGAAATGCTCTGTTATTACTGAGTCTATTTGTAATGAGGGTTACATCCTCCCCTCCTTTTTCCCTTGTATGTCCTCATACATGTTTCACACAGTTTCTGTCTTTAAGATTTTGGGAGCATTTAAAGAGTCAGTAAACGCCATAGTTAGACCTTGAAATAGGAACTGGACTACAGAAACTAGTGGGTTGCCTAGTTCAGGGTAAGTCAGGTTCACTATGTCTGGTTGAGCATCTCAAGGGGTCAGTGAAACCGTCACTATGGTCAAGGCAGTGGTCTGTGTCAGTAACAGTCTCTGTTAGCATGTCAGAAATGTCTTTGGATTGACTGTCTCTCTTGCAGGACGCGTCAGTTGAAACTTGTTCTTCAGGATCAATGGAAGGTAAGTTCAGGGTAAGTGTCAACTTGGATTTCTTTGTCACTTTCAATTTGACTCTTTTCAGGTAAGTTTCTTTCAAGTTCAATTTCAGGTAAGGACTCTTTCAGTAGGTTTGTCTCTTCAGGTATATTTCTCTCATCCAGTAGATTTGTCTCCTCAGGTAAGTTTTGACTCTTCAGTTTCAAGGAAAGTTTTGGGCATTTCCACAGGATCCTCAATTTCAGGTGAGCAGTAGGAGCTTTTGGTTTCCACTATTAGGCCATGATAGTCATAAAAATAGCCAGAATCAGAATCTTCACAATCTTGTTCGACACTCTCGGTTTGTTGACATGTTTTTGGTTGCCTTGGTTTGTCTTTTACAGGTTGTTCTATTTCCTCAGAGCTGGCAGGAAGAAAACCGTAGAGCAGTAATAGATCATGATGAAGAATTCTCTGATTCTCTTTTGTCTCAGGTTTTACGACATAGACAGGAACATTGCTTGACTGTTTCATGATGACATAAACTTTAGGCTCCCACCTGTTGGCTAACTTGTGCTTGCCCCTTATGCAAACATTTCTAACAAGCACCCTGTCACCTCTTTTAAGGCAGTCAATGATACGTTTGTCAAATCTGGCTTTGTTGCAGCTGGCTGATTTATTTGCCATCTCAGTTGCTATTTTGTAGCTGGACTCGAGGTGTGACTAGAGGTTGTGAACATACTCTGATGGTCAACTGGCAGACCGAAAGTGAGGTCTATAAGGACCTAGGGCTGTCGGCTGAACATTAATTCATATGGCATAAACCCTGTTGCTTCATTGTTAGTACAATTATAAGCATATGTCGGACATGTTCACGCCAGTGGGTCTTTTTGTGGTTCTCCAGGGTGCCAAGCATGCTGAGAAGCATCAGCATGCATCACTACCTCTTACCAGCCAAGAGGGAACTCTTGGTTGGTAAGAGGTAGTTCGAACTTTTCGAATGGCAGCAAGTTGACAGAGCTCCTTTATCATGCAGGACTGAAAGTCCAGGCCCTGATCACTATGCAGTCTCTCTGGAAACCCATAGTGTGAGATGAAACTTTTCCAGAGGCATCGAGCAACTGTACGCGCTTTTTGGTTTGGAGTAGGCAGGGTTAGTGCATACTTTGTGAAGTGGCCTGTTATCACTAACACATCCTTTGTGTTGCTTGGTGGGGGCTTTTCTCCCAACATGATCTGATTGATTATTTCACGGATGCTGGTGTCTGCACGCAGTTTTTCTTTCAGGTCAAATGTAGTGAAATGGGGAATGACTGCCAAGCCACCAAGCTGCTCCACATCTTCATAACTCTGGGGGACACCTTGGGGGTTGACAGCGAGAGACAGAACCAGAGGGCTATTGGTAGTGGGCTCTATTGCTCTGTCAGTTAAGGTCGGATGAACAAAGTGCTTTTCACAGATGGCTCGGATCATGCTCTGATGAACAAGGTTTGGATGGTTTGTGTCAGGTAAGTATCTTTGTGTGAACTGTTGTATCTTTTCCAACTCTTTCTTTGACAGCATGTCATCGGGTTGCACACTGTGTGGGCATCTGGACAGTCTGTCCCACTTTCCTGCCCTGTACTGTAGTTGGAAGTCAAATGTGAACAGCCCGGCCAAACATCTGTAACTCATAGCATCGAGTTTGACGGTAGTCAGGACATACACTATATTGCCAAAAATACTGAACTTGAAGATCTCTATGCACTGTTCTTGAGCTAATCTGAAGGCCACATGAAGTTTGGAGGTATGCAGTGATTGACTCTGCAGAAAGTTGATGACCTCTGCGCACTATGCACCTCAGCATCCGCTGACCCCATCCCATCAGTTTACGTGGCCTACCACTTCGTGGCTGAGTTGCTGTCATTCCCAGTTGCTTCCACTTTATTATAATACCACTTACAGTTGACTGTTGAATATTTAGCAGTGAGGAAATTTCACGACTGGACATGTTGCACAGGTGGCATCCTATCACAGTACCACGCTGGAATTCACTGAGCTCCTGTGAGCAACCCATTCTTTCACAGATGTTTGTAGAAACAATGTCTGCATGACTAGGTGCTTGATTTTATACACCTGTAGCCATGGAAGTGATTGGAACACCTGATTTTGATTATTTGGGTGGGTGAGTGAATACTTTTGGCAAGATAGTGTATGTTAATGGGCTGCTGTCTGTGATCATAAGAAATGGGCATCTATAAAGGTAATCTTGAAATTTTTCTGTGACTGTCCATTTTAGAGCGAAGAACGCTAACTTGTATGTGGGGTATTTTTAACACTTGTGAAGGCGATGACATGTTTTTGATCTTTTTGAGTTTGGTAAAGGGCGGCTCCCAATCCCCAAGTGCTTGCGTCTGTGTGCAAGATAAAGGAGAGTTTGTGGTCAGTGAACCCGAGCACTGGGGCACTTGTCAGGTTTTCAATGATAGAGTCAAATGCCCTTTGACAGTCCACGGTCCATCTCACTCCAAAAGGGTCTTTGGGGTTGCGGTATTTGGCTGTTTTGGCTTTGGTAAGAATCTCTCTCCTTCAAGTTGGTAGGTTTTGGCCAGGTTTTTAGTGATGAGATCTTATCTGGATCAGTTTCGATTCCTTTTTCTGAGACAATATGGCCAAGGTATTTTACTGAGCTCTGGAAAACCTGCACTTTTGTGGCGACAGTTTTAGGCCATACTCTTTCAAATGGCTGAGGACATGGAAGAGGTGTTCTTCATGCTCCTTTAATGTTGAGGAGAAGACTATTAAGTCATCAAGGAACACGAGGGCTTGTTTCAGGTTGAGCTCTCCTACGCAGCGTTCCATGAGCCTCTGGAACGTGCTAGGGGCATTCGTTATTCCTTGAGGAATTCTATTAAACTCATAGAACGCGAGGCGGCAGACAAATGCAGTTTTTTGTTTATCGGCCTCCTCATTTTTGATCTGATAGAACCCTGATTTCAAGTCTAAAACTGAAAACCATCTTGATCCACTCAAGGCCGATTAGACTCCTCGAGGTTGGGTAAGGCTTAAGAGTCTTTGACAGTCTGCAAGTTTAACTTCCTATAGTGCATAAATGGACATCTCCATTCTTTTTTTGTACAACTACTATTGGAGAGGAGAAGGGGGATTCAGATTCATGTATGACTTCGGCTTCGAGGAGTTGTTGCAGGTGATTATGTACTGCGTCCAAATCTCGCTGGTGAATAGGCCTCGCCCTGTGTTTGAAAGGTGTGGGGTTGCTGAGAGTGATGTGGTGCTTGATTTTTCCAGTGTAAACAAAATTGAGCTCATGCTAGGCAAACACCTTCGGCAGTGAGTTTAACTTGTCGGTTATTCTTTGCTTCCACTCACTGGAGATGGGGGAATCACCAAAATCGAACTGGAGGTTTGATTTGTCTTTGGGTTTGGGGTTCTCTGTTTTGTTATTTGCAGGCTGGATACTTTGGTTAACATGAATCTCTGCTATGATTGTCTTTGGGGTTAATGTGATCTGATTCATTCTTTAGGATGACTGGTATGCAACAGGGCAGCTTGGATGGGAGGGTTGCTAACCCATCTTCGACAAGAAGGCCACCATATAAGGATTTCTGGTTTCTGGTAATCTGCAAGTTACTGAGCCTTCCAGAACGTTAGTTTGTCCAGCTCCAATAGTTTCACAATCTGTGCTGTGCAGTCCGACTTCACCCAAGTTTGATTCAATTGAATGTTTTTTTTTCCTGGTTGCAAGCATTTTGAGAATGACATTGTATCCATAAGGAAGGGAATGTACCTCTCTGGGTTCTACAACCAGTCCGTACTGTTCATACAGGATGTCCAAGGTGTTTGTACCTATCAGCATCAAAGGTGAGTTGGAACTTAAATTGGGAACGATTAAGGCTAGTGTTGGCATTTCAATGTCCACACACAGTGAACTTTTGGAAAAGGTGATGACAGTTTTGATAAAGCCAAGATAAGGGACATTCTGGCCATTGGCACCTTCTACCTCCAACAAGTCATTTAAGCTCTGGACAGGTAAGTAAGACAGTTTTTCTTCGTAGAAGGACTGGGAGATTGTTGTTACTTGCGAGCCTGTGTCCAATAGACAGCTGCACACATGATCACCTATGGCTACTTGGGCAGTACATTTTGCTCTGATGAGACCTTTTGGGAGGGAAATGAACTTTTCATCTTGAGTGTGGCAGTTTAAAGCACGCTTCTTTTTGGGACACTTTGTCTTTAGTTCAGCCTCAATTTGTCCCATAATTGGGGCTGTATTCAATTTACAGGACTGGGGGTTCTTTGTTTTGTTATTTGCAGGTTGGACAGTTTGTCTCATGCCATTTGCTTTTCCTTCAACTATTTTCTTTTTTCAGCAACAAGCGACAAGTTTGACTTATTTTCACACTGGGGCTTGATGTGCTCATCCTCCTCACATCTAAAGCAGTACCAGGGCTTTGGTTGGTTGCTTGAGCGGTTGTCAGGCCCTTGCTCTGATGACTGTGGCTTTCGAATTTTGAAGCTCTCAGGAGGTACTTTCGGCTTGTCAAACTTGTGGGTCTTGGCTTGACTTCTGAATCTTTATTATATATAATATTTATATTTTTATCACATTGTTTATAGCTGTTTTAATTATGTTTTTAATTAACTTATTTATTAGTATTTATTATCTCTCTTTCTATCATGAAATGCTCTGTTATTACTGAGTCTATTAGTAATGGGGGTTACACGCACGTCTACCACTGTTTTACAGCTTCACTGGTGATAAAAAATGTCCAAACACACATGAGCACATTTGGTGGCAGCATATTTAACTCACCAACTTGTTGAAATATGCAAGTGCTTTCATTATATTTCATTGATGGAAGTCAGACTGGAAATGTTCGTACAGGTTATTGGAGGAAAGATAATAGTGGAGTTGAGCGGAAACAGTTTTTTCAAGAATTTTGGAGATGAATGGAAGGTTAGAGATAGAGTGAAAGTTATTGAGGATCTGAACCAGGTTTTTACCTCCGCCAAGGAGGTTATGTTTTCGCCTGAGTCTGTCTGTTTGTTTGTTTGTTTGTTTGTTTGTTTGTTTGTTTGTTAGCAAGATAACTCAAAAAGTTATGGACGGATCTTGATGAAATTTTCAGGAAATGTTCCTAATGGTAAATCCAACAGATGATTAGATTTTGGTGATGATCCAGACGAAATCCTGGATTCTGGATCACTTTGAAAACTGAGCTGCTTGGCGGAGGTCTGCGCTCTCTGAGTGCTTTTCTAGTTTAAGAATGGGAATGACAGCAGCAGTTTTGAGGTGTGTGGGAACAGTTTCAGAGATGAGGGAGGCGTTGATTATATGGGTGATGGGAGGAACCAGAAATGGAAGGGCGGCTTTGACAAAGGGTGTGGTCAGTGGGTCAGCATCCTGTATAAAGTCTGTTAGACCAAACAGACTGTACATGCTCAATAAAATTCATCACATAGTAATATTTCTATAAGAAATAATTAAAGAAAATAACTAACAATCATGCGGGAATTTTTGGTTGCATTATAAGAGTAATAATATTGTAAAACAGCACAACAGCTCTCATGAGTGTTTGTAAGAACTTTTTCAGTTGAGAAAACATTTGAATGCCAAAAATGTTCATAAGAAGGCATTAAATACAAATGTGCTCATAAGAACGCTTCATGAATGAGACCAAATATTCCTAAGATCAACAGAAAAAGAGGAAGTACTGGAAATTGTGCACGACCTTAAACCAAAGCCCTCAACTGACTGCAAAACAACAGACGTAATTATTCATCCTTTCAGATCGGAATATTCTTGAGGGAAATGAAAATATTTAAAGTGTTACCATTATATAAAGCCCGCAACAAACGTTGTTGTAACAACTATTGTCCATTTTACCACAATTTTCAAAATTCTTACATCCATCCATTTTCTTTCGCTTTATCTGGGGCCAGGTCACGGGGGCAGCAGTCTAACCAGGGACTTCCAGACTTCCCTCACTCCAGGCACTTCCCCCAGCTGTTCTGGTGGGACCCCGGTACGTTCCCAGGCCGGCCAAGAGACAGTCCATCCAGTGTGTCCTGGGTTTTTCCTGGGCACTCTTACTGGTGGTACATGCCCGGAACACCTCCCCAGAGAGGCGTCTAGGAGGCATCCAAAACAGATGCTTAAGCATCAGCTGCTCCTCTCAACGTTGAGAACTATGCTCTACGCCAACCTCCTCCCCTGTGATTGAGCTCCTCACTCTATCTCTATACTGCCCAAATTTGAAAGAAGTCTTCCAAAAGATTTAACACATTTATAACAGGATTAGACTCATTAGAATCAAGATTAGAACTGGGTTTTATTGATAAGCATGCTTTACTGTCTGACCATCAGTTTGGGTTTAGGGCGGGATGAGCATTATTAGCATCATTCAATTTGAGAGAGTAAATGATAGGGTTTTTGGACAAAAAGCATTGTGCGGTAGGTGTAATTTTGGATTTCAGTAAGACATTTGACATAATTAATCAGTTTAATCAGCAAAAAATTATGGAATCAGAGGCATAATGTCATCATGGTTGAAAAGCTTAAGGAACAGGTCATTCAAATAAATGATGCCATGTCAGATTTGCTTGACAGAAATTATGGTGTCCCACAAGGCTCAATATTGGAGCCAAAATTGTTCTTAATGTAGGTAAATAATATATAAAGTATTTAAAAAAAAAAAGAAATTTGTATAATTTACAGATAACACTAATATCTTTGCTCCAATAAAGGATTTGCAGCAGACTTTAGAAGGAATGAGAAAAATTAATAAATGGTGTGAAATAAATAAATCATCTTTAATTATTCATTTTAATTTGTTGGTATTCAGGCAAAACTACAAAAATCTTTCCCCTTTAAATAACGCCAAATAAAACCAAAGGTATACTTAGAGTCAAACCAATGTCAAAACTGCCATATAACGTGGTAAACTTTCTGTTATAGAATTGTAACAATATGTTATCAAAGTGTACAGAGCTACTGAGTTATCTATGCTTATGTAAGCTGCTGAGTTATATAAGAAGTGCTTACGCGACTGAGTCTTTGACCCAAGATTAACGTATGTACAGGGAGTCTAAAGGTTGCAGCTTCCTGGCCACGTTTGTTGTCTGTAACTAAATAAAATCTGCAGCAAGTGGATGTCCTTTGGGTCTCTGGAGACAGAACAGCGGCTGTTGCTAGTCTCAGGGCTCCCTTGCGCAAGTAAAACGAAACACTTGTTTGATTTCTGTGTTGCCATTTATTTACGTCACCGTAAATCTGCGGCAGTAGGTGAGCGATTTCCTCAGGAGCGCGGCGCTCCACTTTGACACTTTCATAGCTAGAGGATGCAGCTGAACTTTGCCCAGAGAGTGTCTAGTGTTCTGGTTTATAAAGAATGTGGGCAGCAATAGCAACCACCTGAATAGAAGAAACAACTTAATCAATAGAAATGTTAATAAGAGAATTCTGAAGCAATTTCTGGTGTATACAGTATTTTATAATGGCAAAAAAAAAAAAAAAAAAAGGAAAAAATTTAATTTGTCAACTGGACATAGTTTATTTGGTTGAATACGTTTCGCAGCTCATCCAAGCTGCTTCCTCAGTTCTGGTCAGATGCTGGCGGACACTGCTTTATATCTGCCTGAAGGGAGGAGCTTAATTACAATGAAAATTACTCTGAGACAACACATATTTAAATACAGTTTCAGTTGATCAGGTGATACAATATGGAGTTGTTAACAGTTTCTGTTAGTCATGTGAGTCTATTCAATATGGAGTGGGAGTGGGGGAGTAGTTAGCATATCCATTCAGGGCCATGATGGGTGTTTTCACACCTCTGGACCTGACCTGGCAAGTCCCATTGTTGACAATGGGACTTGCCAGGTCAGGTCCAGAGGTGTAATTCCTTACCTGGCTGGCGTTTCTGAAAAACTACAGAGGATTTTCAGACAACATGAAATCCCAGTCTATTTCAAACCCACAAACGCTTTAAGACTCAGCAACTGGTCCATCCTAAGGACAAAACACTGAGCCACAAAGAAAGCAATGTGGTCTACTCCATTCAGTGTAGTGAAGACTGCAGTGAGCGCTACATTGGAGAAACAAAACAGCCACTTCACAAGAGGATGTACCAACACAGACAGGGGACCCAGAGTGGACCTCAGTCTGCTGTTCATCTCCACCTAAAAGGACCTCAGTCTGTTGTACATCTCCACCTAAAAGCCACGGGCCACTCCTTTGAGGACAGTGAGGTACAGATTTTGGCCAGAGAAAAGAACTGGTTTGAGAGGGGAGTTAAAGAGGCTATTTTTGTCAAGAAAGAGAATCCTTCCTTGAACAGAAATGGAGGTCTCAGACATCATTTGTCTCCCATTTATAACTCTATCCTCAAACCAAAATCAAAACAAACAAAGAAAACAATGGGACTAGCTAGGACATGTCCAGAGGTGTGAAAACACCCATCATGGCCCTGAATGGTTATGCTAACAAGACCCCACACTCATTGCATATTCAAAAGGCCAAACTAACTAACATAAACAAATAGGTGTGGTAGTCTCAGAGTAATTTCATTGTAGTTAGCTCCTCCCTTCAGGCAGATATAAGGCAGTGTCCACCAGCATCTGATCAGAACTGAAGAAGCAGCTTGGATGAGCTGCAAAACGTATTCGACCAAATAAACTTTTGACCAGTTGATAAACTGAATTTCTCCTTTTGCCATGGATTCTACCTGAACCACTGAGGGATTCTACACCCATGTTAATGTATGCTTAAAGCTGGGGTACTCAGTTTAATTCTTGTAAAAGCATAAATGTATTTTTTTTTTTTCCCTCAAAGTATATTGTAAAAGCCACACTTAACAACATGCGATCTAATAATGTATTAAAGCATAAAAATGAATACATGTGAATATTAATGTACCAAAGGCTTTGAGAAGCCCCTATGATGACAAAACCATAAAGGCCAGAGGTCGTCCAGTGGGCCGGTGCAGAGAGATCTGGGCGGCAGTCGAAGGCGGGGGCCTCGAATACCAGATCTCCGGGCATGGAGACAGGCTCTGGGGACATGGAATGTCACCTCGCTGGGGGGGAAGGGGCCCGAGCTCGTGCGGGAGGTTGAGCGTTACCGACTAGATATAGTCGGCCTCACCTCCACGCACAGCTTCAGCTCTAGAAACCAACTCCTTGAAGGGGGCTGGACTCTCCATTTCTCTGGCGTTGCACACGGGGAGCAGCGGCGGGCTGGTGTGGGCCTGCTCATTGCCCCACAGCTCAGCCGCTGTGTGTTGGAGTTCACCCCGGTGAACGATAGAGTCACGTACCTGCGCCTTCAGGTCAGGGACAGGTCTCTCACTGTTGTGTCGGCCTACGGATTGAACAGCAGTGCAGAGTACCCGGTCTTCTTGGAGTCTCTGGGAGGGGTACTGGACAGTACACCGACCGGGGACTCCGTTGTTCTACTGGGGGACTTCAATGCCCACGTGGGCAACGACAGTGACACCTGGAGAGGGGTGACTGGGAGGAATGGCCTCCCTGATCTAAACCCAAGCGGTGTTCTGTTATTGGACTTCTGTGCTAGCCACGGTTTGTCCATAACGAACACCATGTTCGAGCACAAGGGTGTCCATCAGTGCATGTGGCACCAGGACACCCTAGGCCGGAGGTCGATGATCGACTTTGTTGTCGGGTCATTTAACCTCCAGCCGTGTGTCTTGGACACCCGGGCAAAGAGAGGGGCAGAGCTGTCAACTGATCACCACCTGGTTGTGAGTTGGGTCCGCTGGCGGGAGGAAGCTGGCAGGCCCAAGCGTATAGTGAGTGTCTGTTGGGAACGTCTGGCAGAGCCCTCTGTCAGGGGGACCTTCAACTCACACCTCCGGGAGAGCTTCTCCCAATTTCCGGGGGAGGCTGGGGACATGGAGTCTGAGTGGGCTTTGTTCTCGGCCTCTATTGTCGATGCGGCTGCTCGTACCTGTGGTCGTAAGGTCTGTGGTGCCTGTCGCGGCGGCAATCCCCGAACCCGTTGGTGGACACCGGAAGTAAGGGATGCTGTCAGGCTGAAGAAGGAGTCTTATCAGGCCTTGTTGGCTCATGGGACTCCTGAGGCAGCTGACAGGTACTGGCGGGCCAAGCATGCTGCAGCCCTTGTAGTCACAGAGGCAAAAACTCGGGGCCTCAGGAGGGGGAAGCAGTGCTTCACCAACACTGTTTACAGTGCGGGTGGAGGGCTGTTGACCTTGACTGGGGATGTTGTCAGACGGTGGAAGGAATACTTTGAGGATCTCCTCAATCCCACTGTCACGTCTTCTGAGGAGGAAGCAGGGGCTGGGGACTCGGAGGTAGACTCGTCCATCACCCTGGCTGAAGTCACCGAGGTGGTTGGCAAGCTCCTCGGTGGCAAGGCCCCGGGGGTGGATGAGATCCGTCCTGAGTATCTTAAGTCTCTGGATGTTGTGGGGCTGTCTTGGCTGACACGTCTCTGCAACATCGCGGTCAGGGACAGTCCCTCTGGACTGGCAGACTGGGGTGGTGGTCCCTCTGTTTAAGAAGGGGGACCGGAGGGTGTGTTCCAACTATCAGGGAATCACACTCCTCAGCCTCCCTGGTAAGGTCTATTCCAGGGTACTGGAGAGGAGAATCCGAACAAGGTCGAACCTCGGATCCAGGAGGAGCAGTGTGGTTTTCGTCCTGGCCGCGGAACACTGGACCAGCTCTATACTCTCCATCGGGTGCTCGAGGGTTCATGGGAGTTTGCCCAACCAATCCACATGTGCTTTGTGGATCTGGAGAAGGCATTTGACCGTGTCCCTCGTGGGGTCCTGTGGGGAGTGCTCTGGGAGTATGGGGTCCGGGGCTCTTTGTTAAGGGCTGTTCGGTCCCTGTATGACCGGAGCAGGAGCTGTGTTCGCATTGCCGGTAGTAAGTCGGACCTGTTCCCGGTGCATGTTGGACTCCGCCAGGGCTGCCCTTTGTCACCGGTTCTGTTCATTGTATTTATGGACAGAATTTCTAGGCGCAGTCAGGGGCCGGAGGGGATCCGGTTTGGGGACCACAGGATCTCATATCTGCTGTTTGCAGATGATGTTGTCCTGATGGCTTCATTGAACCGGGACCTCCAGTGTGCACTGGGGCGGTTTGCAGCTGAGTGTGAAGCGGCTGGGATGGACATCAGCTCCTCCAAGTCCAAGGCCATGGTTCTCGATCGGAAAAAGGTGGCTTGCCCTCTACGGGTGGGTGGAGAGTCCTTGCCTCAAGTGGAGGAGTTCAAGTATCTCGGGGTCTTGTTCACGAGTGAGGGGAGGATGGAGCGTGAGATTGACAGGCGGATTGGTGCAGCGTCGGCAGTGATGCGGTCACTGTACCGGACCGTTGTGGTGAAGAGGGAGCTGAGCCGGGGAAGACCCAGGACACGCTGGAGGGACTATGTCTCTCGGCTGGCCTGGGAACGCCTTGGGGTCCCCCCGGAGGAGCTGGAGAAAGTGTCCGGGGTGAAGGAAGTCTGGGAGTCCCTGCTTCGACTGTTGCCCCCCGCGACCTGGCCCCGGATAACCGGAAGAAAATGGATGGATGGAGGCTTTGTGAGAGCTAAGAATTAGATACATATATATTCTGATTATGATTGACATTGATCATTAAGATCATTAAGTCATCTCAATCGTAGTCACAGCATTTCTTGACCTAGAAAATATATTTTTACACACATTTCTAATTTTTGTCAGGTTCAGGCCATACATCGGTGTGTTGAACAGCGGTTGACATGTCAGATGATATAATGAGAAAATTATTCTCAACATTTGAGGCAAATGGCTCAGATCAAACCTGCTGTGGAAAATATGGAACGAAGTTCCAAAAGCAAAGTTTACAAAAGAGAAGCGGTGTGGTGTGCAGGTGCTCACAGCCTTCTGTCGTGTGTGTTTGGTTCCATTAAAACACACTCTAAAAATCTGTATGTATGTGAAGAAAATAACTATCATCGGCAGCGACTACTTCATAAATGTTATTCACTGTTGTATCCGAACAGGCCAGTTTGATGATGAGGTAGTTATCACAATAAACAGAGTCCAAAATGTTTCCACACAGTTTTAAAGATGCAGTGAGAACAATGGTTATTGTAACAGCCACTAATGGAGACATCCAAATAACAACAATGAGACAGGTGACTTTTCTCAGGGTCATGTGAGTGTTGTAGTGCAGAGGAAAGCAGATGGCCACGTATCGGTCGTATGACATAATAGCCAGGTTTGTAAAATTCACTCCGCCATAAGAATACAGCAAGAATATTTGAAGAAAACATAGGTTATATGAAATTATGTGGACATCTTGAAGGATTTGATATGCAATGAAAAGTAGACATACAGTGCTGCCATTTATCTCATTGATGAATAAACTACATAGAAAAATGTACATTGGTTCATGTAGAGTAGTATTCATGCATATGACAACAATAAGGAGCAAGTTTGACAACACTATCACAACATACACAGACAATATAATGACAAAATACAACCATCGCAAAGGCCCAGGGTCAAAGTAGGCTCCCAGACTGAAATAGGAAACCTGAGTGAAATTCACCATAGCTCCCCTCTTGGTTTGAACACACAGTATAAGTGGAACTGATCTATTGCATAGTAAAATACTAGTGTAAACATGTCTTTACAAATAGCATTATCACTGTTATTTTAAGGTGGATGAGCAAATAAACAAAACAAAACAAAAAAGCTCTGTTTGCACAAAGGGAAAGACAATTAGCACATTTAAAAAGGACATAACAACTATTGTTTTGAACATTTTCTCTATGGTAAACTCTTTTCTTATGGTTGTGAGTAAATGCACATTCATTAAAGACTTTTAAGCAGTGTAGCAAATGTGCACAATCATTGCATCAATTACTTACAAAAACTCACTCAAATTGTAACACGTTTCATGACTTATACATCCTCACTCATTTAAAAGAAACATTTAGGAGTTACAAAGTTAAATGCAGAGATAATAAAATGAATACAGATTTCTGTTATGAAATTTGAAAATGTATACGCATTCATCAAAAATCCCAAAACATGGATATAAAAACACACTGTTGTTCTTGGAAGTCTATTTGGTTAGAGTGGGAGCTGAGCTGCACCAGTGGAAGGACCCCATGTGGATCTGAGGGCTTGACACAAACTGGCCTTTATCACATCCTCCCAACTCACAAAATCATGACGTCATTGAAACGTGGGAATAGAGGCCAGGAAACTTTGACACAGTGATGTGGTATTTTAGTAATACTGTGGCATCAAAACATATTCCTAGTTTGTCAGTTTCCCATGTTTGTAAACAGAACGCATGCATTCCATAAACTGGTACTGTTCCATACATTATCTCCAATACATTTTCAAAGATGCAGTTAATGTTAAAAAAAACCCAACAACTTATATAAATATATATAAATATATATATATATATATATATATATATATATATATATATATATATATATATATATATATATATACTGAAGCAGTAGTTTTCAAGTTAACAGCGCCTTTTACCTTTTTGTTCAGTAGAGATTCCAGAGCTGAAATTATCCAAATGATTCTAGCGAAGGTGTATTGAGTTTAAAAACACAGTGGAGCACTTCCTGTATTACCACATGGCATCACAACAGTCAGAGCAATGGCAGTCAGACTGCTGTTTTCTAGTCGGTAGAGGTCTCTGCGTCCCTCCATGGATATACCTCCCCAGACCGTCACTGACCCACCACCAAACCGCTCATGCTGAACCATGCTGCAGGCAGCAGAGCGTTCTCTTTGTCTTCTCCAAACTCTTTCACGTCTATCACAGGTGCTCAGGTGAGGAACCCCCAGTGTCTTTGTCACCTGCGCAAGTGAGAAGGCATTTGCTCCTCGTTAATATAGTGGTTAGTATCCCCGCCTGTCACACGGGAGACCGGGGTTCGATTCCCTGACAGGGAGTAGTACATCCTGGACTCATGAACACTTTATAACACCTGTACTAAGGACACTTTATAACACCAGTCACTTTAAATAAGTCATGCCACATCACTTGATCTTTTGCAACTGTCAGTTTGTACTGTTGTTCTGATGCTCCTGTACAGTCCCTGACAAAAGTCTTGTCGCTTATCCATTTTGTAGAAACAAAAGCTTATAACCTGACTTTAAATTAATCGATTGGTTTTAGAAATGTCTCATATAAAAGCTAAAACCCTCCCAAATTATGCTCAATATACTAAAATAAATTTGCTTCACTGAAGAAAGATTGATCATTTAATGAACACAGAAAGGTCAGATTTTGGCAAGACAAAAGTCTTGTCGCCTTGTCATATGATGCACCCAATCCTAGATTACAGCCTCACCTGTGATCAGTTACTGATCAATCAATTAGTGGGTGTGTATAAAAAGAACCCCAGCACACCAGACCTTCACATCAACTGCAACTTGACCTCTGACAACATGCCTAAGCTCCACCCTGAGACCAAAGCGTTAATTATCAAGAGGCTGAAGACCAGATCCACTGCTGAGGTGGCTGACACCTTCAATGTGTCTCAGCGTCAAGTACAAAGAATAAGAAAAAGATCTGAAAAGACTGGAGATGTTTTTGACAAGCCCAGGTCCGGCAGACCCCGCAAGACAACTGCTCGGGAGGACCGTTTGTTGATTCAAAAATCCAAGGCCAGCCCCTTTTCCACTGCAGCAGAGCTCCACCAGGCCTGGTCACCTCAAGTCCCTGTGTCAACCAGAACAGTTTGTAGAATTCTGTCTCGAAATGGCCTCCATGGTCGAATCAGTGCACAGAAACCAGCACTAAACAAAAGGCAATTAAAAAACCGTGTGGCATTTGCCAAGGCCCACGGCCTGATAAAAGGATGGACACTGGAAAAGTGGCAGAAGGTGGATTTCTCAGATGAATCCTCGGTTGAATTACATCACAGCCGCTACAAATATTGCAGGAGACCTACTGGAGCCCGCATGGATCCAAGATTCACCCAGAAAACAGTTAAGTTTGGTGGCGGAAAAATCATGGTCTGGGGTTACATCCAGTATGGGGGTGTGTGAGACATTTGCAGGGTGGAAGGCAATATCAATAGCCTAAAATATCAAGAAGTATTAGCTACCTCTTACATTCCCAACCATAAAAGGGGTCAAATTTTGCAGCAGGATGGTGCTCCATCGCATACTTCTATCTCTACATCAAAGTTCCTCAAGGCGAAGAAGATCAAGGTGCTCCAGGACTGGCCAGCCCAGTCACCAGACATGAACATCATTGAGCATGTCTGGGGTAGAATGAAAGAGGAAGCATGGAAGGCAAAACCAAAGAATCTTGATGAACTCTGGGAGGCATGTAAGACTGCTTTCTTTGCTATTCCTGATGACTTCATCAACAAATTGTATGAATCTTTGTCGAACCGCATGGATGCAGTCCTTCAAGCTCATGGAAGTCATACAAGATATCAAATATGGATCTCACAGCACCACTACTTAATTCACTGACGTTATGCAACATATTTTTGTATTTGAAGTAAATTATTTGTTCAATTTTCTGTAGGCGACAAGACTTTTGTCTTGCCAAAATCTGACCTTTCTGTGTTCATTAAATGATCAATCTTTCTTCAGTGAAGCAAAATTATTTTAGTATATTGAGCATAATTTGGGAGGGTTTTAGCTTTCATATGAGACATTTCTAAAACCAATCAATTAATTTAAAGTCAGGTTATAAGCTTTTGTTTCTACAAAATGGATAAGCGACAAGACTTTTGTCAGGGACTGTATATACTAGACTATTTTTATTTTTTTATTATATATCTTAATCTTTTTTGCATGCACTTACTTTATTTTTAAATAGTGATACTTTATTATTATTATTATTATTATTATTATTATTATTATTATTATTATCTTTTTTTTAATAGTGATATCTCTACTTTATATTATTATTATTACTACTCAGTGTTCTATGTTGCACCTCATCACCAAAGCAAGTTCCTAGTTTGTGAATTGTGTTCACTGACAATGGCAATAAAAGCTTTTCTGATTCTGATTCTGAGAAAGTTCACCAAAACAAGTCTCCTGGACCTGACCAAGTCAGCCCCCATGTGCTAAGGACATGTGCCACACAGCTCACTGGGATCCTGAATTTTCTCTTCACACTGAGTCTGAAGCTTGAAAGGATACCGGTGCTATGGAAGACCTCCTTTTGTTTTTGTGCCTTTGTGCCATTGTGCCTATGCCCAAGAAGCCTATCCCATCTGGACTTAATAACTTCCGACCAGTTGCTTTGACATCTCATGCCATGAAAGTGTTTGAGAGACTTGTTCTGGCTCAGCTCAGACCCCTGGTGGCACCATCCCTGGATCCTCTACAATTTGCCTATCAGGCCCACATTAATCTGGATGATGCTTTAATGTACTATATCTTCTGCAGCAGGCTCACTCTCACCTGGATAGTATTAAGAGCTTTGTGAGGATATTATTTTTCAATTTCTCCAGTGCTTTTAACACTATCCAGCCCTTTCTGATGAGTGAGAAGCTGCTCAGGATGGGTGTCAGCTCCTCCATTGTCTCCTGGATTACTGACTACCTCTCAGGCAGGCCTCAGTATGTGCGACTGGGGACCACCCTGTCTAACACAGTGGTCTGTAATGTAGAAGTCCCCCAGGGTACAGTTCTGTCTCCGTTCCTGTTCACTCACCTATAATTTCCAGTACAGCTCTGAGTCCTGCCATCTGCAGAAGTTCTCAGATAACTCTGCAGTGGTATCAGGGATGGACAGGAGCTGGAGTACAGGACACTGATTCCAAATTTTGTAGAGTGGTCCCATGCAAACCATCTGCTCCTGAGCGTGGACAAGACCAAGGAACTAGTAATTGACTTCAGGAGGAAGAAGACACCAGTGGAGCCCATTACCATCCATGGCCATGACATGGAAATAGTGGACTGCTACAAGTACCTTGGCATCCACGTGGAGATCTACTACCTGTCTGTGGTAGACAGTGCCCTGTACTTTGCTGTGGTCTGCTGGGGAGCAGCACCAGTAAAACAGACAATAGGCAGATTGACAAACTAACCCTAACCCTAACTGTACAACAACTCCCTCTTATGTAACGGATAACCTTATGTCCTGTCAATCATCATATAATTGTTGCACTGTCTTTCTTGTATTTTGTATATAGCTGCGATTTTATATTTGTATTACTTATTATTTCTATTTTATTTTGACTTGTACATATACACTTATATAATTATGCCTTATTTGACACCTGTCTCTTGCTATCGTTTTTGCTACTTATTTAGAAAGTATTATTACCATTAATTTTTTACTCTTTGATTATTATATTATATTGTGATTAATGAGCTACAGTGTCTAAATAATTTAATTAAAAATTTGTCTAAGTCAGAGTCTAAGTCTAACCTACTCTCATCTGTGAAAAGCACAGGGCACCAGTAGTGGACTTGCCAGTCTGGTGTCGTCTAGCAAATACCAATGGAGCTCTATGGTGGTGGGCGGTGAGCACCATAAAGTAAAAAAAAATTATATATATATATATATATATATATATATATATATATATATACTTAATTTATTTATTTATTCACACTGAGATCTGATGTGTTTTCAAAGTGTCCCTTTAATTTTTTTTTTATGTTTCTTCTGGGATCTGATGTGGCCACTCCTCCAGTTTTGGGGTAACTGCCCTACTGCCCCGAGAGCTCCAATAACTACAGGCACCACTGATGCCTTCCAGGCCTTCTCTAGCTCTTCTTTGAGCGCCTGGGGTTCCCATGTTTCTCATGTTCCTTTTTCTTGATGTCCACCAGCACTATGTCTAATTGGTTCACCATCATCATTCTGTCAGTCTGTATCTGGAAATCCCACAGGATCTTGGCTCGGTCATTCTCCACTATCTTTGCAGGTGTTTCCCACCTTGACCTTGTGGTCTTCAGCCCTTACTTTGCACAGATATTTGGTTATGTCTTCCAGCATCTTACACTCTGCAGTTATGGACTCTAGACTGTCTCAGGGGCCTCTTTACACAGCCTACACCTTGGGTCTTGTCTGGTGTGGTATATCTGGGCCTCTGCTAGGAAGAGTGCCTTAGTGCTGCCCTTTAGACCAGCCCTCTCGAGCCATTGGTAGGATTTCTTGATATCAACCACTTCAGTTATGTTCCAGTGGTACATGCCATGTAGGGGATGTCCTCCCATGGCGGTCCCTCCAGCACCACTTCCAGTGCACTCTACTGTCTGAAACATTCTCTGAGCATGTCATCATTTGGGGCCTTGTCCTTGATGTACTTATGGATCTTAGATGTAGACAGTGGTTCTCACACTCACTAGTCCTTAGCCTCCTTCCTTCTGGCTTGCGTACAGTCTCAGGGTGCTGCATTTGGGAATGAACCCTTCAGGCATGGTCAGGAGCTTTCGTGTCTTAACGTCTATGGTCTGTATCTCCTCCTTTGGCCAGCTTATGATTCCTGCTGGATATCTGATCACTGACAGGGTGTAGCTGTTTATTGCTGGACTTGTTCTTGTCATTGAGCTGGCTTCTTAGGACTTGCCGTACTCGTTGTTAGTATTTGGCTGTAACCACTTTCCTTGTTGCCTCTTCAAGGTTTCCATTTGCTTGAGGTATACCAAGGTACTTGTAACTGTTCTCAATGTCTACTATTGTTTCTTCTGGGAGTGAGACCCCTTCTGTGTGGAATACCTTCCCTCTCTTTGTCACCATCCTACTACATTTCTCAAGCCCGAATGACATTCCAATGTCTGTGCTGTAGATTCTGGTGGTGTGGCTCAGTGAGTCTTTGTCTCGCTCACTCGCTCACTCTTTTGGGGAGTGTAACTGTTTCAGATGCTGCTGTTCCAGTTTGGACCGCTGCTGTCCCCTAGTGTCGAGGACCTGGACCCCTCCTCTCCTTCCCTGTCCTGGATTAACTGTCCTTGTCCTGCTTGATTAGTAGTTTCATCTGCCTGTCCGTCCATAGGAGTGGATCTCTCCTTCACTGTGGTTCTCCTCGAGGTTTCTCCGTTTTCCCATTGGGTTTTTCGGAGTTTTTCCTTGCCGAGAAGGAGGGTCTAAGGACAGGAGATGCTGGGACAATTATCCATTTGCCTGCTTGTTGTTGGACATTCTGTATTTTTAATTTATGAATGTTTCTTATTCTGCTTTATTAATCAACAATTTTGTGAAGTCCGCCGAGATACCTCTTGTTGTGATTTTGGGCTATACAAAAATAAATTGAATTGAATTGAATAGCGTACAACTTGATGTCATCCATGTAGAGGAGGTGACAGTGATGGTGACCCCATTTCTGAGTTGGTATCCACAGCCAGTGCGGTTGATGATTTGGCTGAGGCATTCAGACTTATGCAGAACAGCAGTGGGGACAGTGTGTCTTCTTGGTATACACCAAAGTTTCTTTAGCCAGTAGGCATGGATCATATCAGGGCCTGAGACTTTCCTAGATTTCTGCCACAGTGATGGTGGATGGATTTCTTTGGTCTTCTCTCAGAGCCACCAGCCACTGTGCATCGGTGTTATGTGATGCCTCCCTCTCCTATATACCTTTACAGTATCGTTCAGTCTTTAGTCTTGGTGGGTCTGCTCCGCTGTTATTACTCTGCCATTGAGCGTACACTTTTGTTGTGTTGCGAACAGGCAATTTATTCATCTGGCTTCATTGTCCCGCATGTACATCTTTAGGTGGCTGGCCAAGGCTTGGAGCCTTTGTTTGACAGTCTCGAGTGCTTCAGGTATGGACATCTTTTTCATTGCACCTTTCTGGGCCTCTGACAGTTGGCTCACTTCTCTCTGTGCTGTCTTGATTTTAGCCTCTAACTGTCTTTTCCTTGGTTGGTATTGTTTCTCATGACCATTGTTCCTCATAGCCCAGCACCTCTCAATGCTGCTGAAGTGCACATCAGGTCTCACATCTCGCCCATTTCAATGCTGTTCCACCTAACACAGATTTTTTTCTGACCCGGCATCTCGTAAGTTTCATTGTCTCTCATCACTGTGTGAAGTAGGCAGTGGCGCAAAGGGTCTAACTGAAGGACCCACACTGGCTGTTGGCACTTGTATAAAAAAAAAAAAAAAAAGAAAAAAAAAGTGTTCCTCACCTTCCACGGTGGTTGGTCTCTCTCACCCTCATCCAGCTCGGGCCCTCTACCAGAGGCCTGGGAGCTTGAGAGTTCTGCGCAGTATCTTTGCTGTTCCTAGTACTGCACTTTTCTGGACTGAGATGTCTGATGTTTTTCCGGGTATCTGCTTTAGCCACTCTTCCAGTTTGGGGGTTACAGCCCCGAGTGCTCCGATCACCACGGGCACCACTGATGCCTTCACCTTCCAGGCCTTCTCCAGCTCTTCCTTGAGCCCCTGGTATTTCTCTAGTTTCTCGTGTTCCTTTTTCCTGATATTACCATCGCTTGGTATTGCAATGTCCACCACCACGGCTTTGTTCTGTTGCTTATCCACCACCACTATGTCTGGTTGGTTCGCCATCACCATTCTGTCAGTCTGTATCTGGAAGTCCCACAGGACCTTGGCACGCTCATTCTCCACAACCTTTGGGGGAGTTCCCCACCTTGACCTTGGGGTCTCCAGCCCGTACTCTGAACAGATGTTTCTGTACACTATGCCCGCCACTTGGTTGTGTCGCTCCATGTATGCTTTCCCTGCCAGCATCTTACACCCTGCAGTTATGTGCTGGACTGTCTCCGGAGCCTCTTTGCACAACCTACACCTTGGGTCTTGTCTGGTGTGGTAGATCTGGGCCTCTATTGCTCGGGTGCTCAAGGCCTGCTCCTGTGCAGCCAGGATGAGGGCCTCTGTGCTGTCCTTCAGACCAGCCCTCTCCAGCCATTGGTAGGATTTCTTGATATCAGCCACTTCAGTTATGTTTCGGTGGTATGCCCCATGTAGAGGCTTGTCCTGCCATGATGGTCCCTCCAGCACCTCTTCCTCTGACCTCCACTGTCTGAGGCATTCCCTTGATGTACTTATGGATTTTGACTGTTTCATCCTGGACAGTGGTTCCCACACTCGCTATATATATATATATATATATATATATATATATATATATATATATATATATAGCGAGCAAGGAAAGCGGCTACGGCCAAATACCTGCAATGAGTAAGGCAAGTCCTAAGAAGCCAGCTCAATGGCAAGAATACAGTCCCTGACAAAAGTCTTGTCGCTTATCCATTTTGTAGAAACAAAAGCTTATAACCTGACTTTAAATTAATCGATTGGTTTTAGAAATGTCTCATATGAAAGCTAAAACCCTCCCAAATTATGCTCAATATACTAAAATAAATTTGCTTCACTGAAGAAAGATTGATCATTTAATGAACACAGAAAGGTCAGATTTTGGCAAGACAAAAGTCTTGTCGCCTACAGAAAACTGAACAAATAATTTACTTCAAATACAAAAATATGTTGCATAACGTCAGTGAATTAAGTAGTGGTGCTGTGAGATCCATATTTAATATCTTGTATGACTTCCATGAGCTTGAAAGACTGCATCCATGCGGGTCGACAATGATTCATACAATTTGTTGATGAAGTCATCAGGAATAGCAAAGAAAGCAGTCTTACATGCCTCCCAGAGTTCATCAAGATTCTTTGCTTTTGCCTTCCATGCTTCCTCTTTCATTCTACCCCAGACATGCTCAATGATGTTCATGTCTGGTGACTGGGCTGGCCAGTCCTGGAGCACCTTGATCTTCTTTGCCTTGAGGAACTTTGATGTAGAGATAGAAGTATGCGATGGAGCACCATCCTGCTGCAAAATTTGACCCCTTTTATGGTTGGGAATGTAAGAGGTAGCTAATACTTCTTGATATTTTAGGCTATTGATATTGCCTTCCACCCTGCAAATGTCTCGCACACCCCATACTGGATGTAACCCCAGACCATGATTTTTCCGCCACCAAACTTAACTGTTTTCTGGGTGAATTTTGGATCCATGTGGGCTCCAGTAGGTCTCCTGCAATATTTGCGGCGGCTGTGATGTAATTCAACCGAGGATTCATCTGAGAAATCCACCTTCTGCCACTTTTCCAGTGTCCATCCTTTTAGCAGGCTGTGGGCCTTGGCAAATGCCACACGGTTTTTTAATTGCCTTTTGTTTAGTGCTGGTTTCTGTGCACTGATTCGACCATGGAGGCCATTTCGAGACAGAATTCTACAAACTGTTCTGGTTGACACAGGGACTTGAGGTGACCAGGCCTGGTGGAGCTCGGCTGCAGTGGAAAAGGGGCTGGCCTTGGGTTTTCGAATCAACAAACGGTCCTCCCGAGCAGTTGTCTTGCGGGGTCTGCCGGACCTGGGCTTGTCAAAAACATCTCCAGTCTTTTCAGATCTTTTTCTTATTCTTTGTACTTGACGCTGAGACACATTGAAGGTGTCAGTCACCTCAGCAGTGGATCTGGTCTTCAGCCTCTTGATAATTAACGCTTTGGTCTCAGGGTGGATCTTAGGGATGTTGTCAGAGGTCAAGTTGCAGTTGATGTGAAGGTCTGGTGTGCTGGGGTTCTTTTTATACACACCCACTAATTGATTGATCAGTAACTGATCACAGGTGAGGCTGTAATCTAGGATTGGGTGCATCATATGACAAGGCGACAAGACTTTTGTCTTGCCAAAATCTGACCTTTCTGTGTTCATTAAATGATCAATCTTTCTTCAGTGAAGCAAATTAATTTTAGTATATTGAGCATAATTTGGGAGGGTTTTAGCTTTCATATGAGACATTTCTAAAACCAATCGATTAATTTAAAGTCAGGTTATAAGCTTTTGTTTCTACAAAATGGATAAGCGACAAGACTTTTGTCAGGGACTGTACACAGGCAATAAACAGCTACGCCCTGCCAGTGATCAGATACCCAGCAGGAATCATAAGCTGGCCAAAGGAAGAGATACAGACCACAGACGTTAAGACACAAAAGCTCCTGACCATGCATGGAGGTTTCCATCCCAAATCCAGCACCCTGAGACTGTATGCAAGCCAGAAGGAAGGAGGCCGAGGACTAGTGAGTGTGGGAACCACTGTCCAGGATGAAACGGCCAAAATCCATAAGTACATCAAGGATAAGGCCCAAACAGATGATGTGCTCAGGGAATGCCTCAGACAGTGGAGGTCAGAGGAAGAGGTGCTGGAGGGACCATCATGGCAGGAAGAAGCCCCTACATGGGGCGTACCACTGAAACATAACTGAAGTGGCTGATATCAAGAAATCCTACCAATGGCTGGAGAGGGCTGGTCTGAAGGACAGCACAGAGGCCCTCATCCTGGCTGCACAGGAGCAGGCCTTGAGCACCCGAGCAATAGAGTCCCAGATCTACCACACCAGACAAGACCCAAGGTGTAGATTGTGCAAAGAGGCTCCGGAGACAGTCCAGCACATAACTGCAGGGTGTAAGATGCTGGCAGGGAAAGCATACATGGAGCGACATAACCAAGTGGCGGGCATAGTGTACACAAACATCTGTGCAGAGTACGGGCTGGAGACCCCAAGGTCAAGGTGGGGAACTCCCCCGAAGGTTGTAGAAAATGAGCGAGCCAAAGTCCTGTGGGACTTCCAGATACAGACTGACAGAATGGTGATGGCGAACCAACCAGACATAGTGGTGGTGGATAAGCAACAGAACAAAGCCGTGGTGGTGGACATTGCAATACCAAGCGATGGTAATATCAGGAAAAAGGAACACGAGAAACTAGAGAAATACCAGGGGCTCAAGGAAGAGCTGGAGAAGGCCTGGAAGGTGAAGGCATCAGTGGTGCCCGTGGTAATCGGAGCACTCGGGGCTGTAACCCCCAAACTGGAAGAGTGGCTAAAGCAGATACCAGGAAAAACTTCAGACATCGCAGTCCAGAAAAGCACAGTACTAGGAACAGCAAAGCTACTGCCCAGAACTCTCAAGCTCCCAGGACTCTGGTAGAGGACCTGAGCTGATGAGGGTGAGAGAGACCAACCACCCTGGAAGGTGAGAAACACATTTTTTTTTTTTATAAATCAAATTCTTGACTGTGATTGATCATTAAGCAGTAGTCACAACATTTCTTGATCTAGAAAATATATTTTTACACAGATTTCTGATTTTTGTCAGGCTCAAGCCATACATTGGTGTGTTTAACAGTGGTTGACATGTCAGATGATATAATGATAACAATATTCTCAACATTTGAGGCAAATGGCTCAGATCAAACCTGGTGTGGGAAATTTGGAACGAAGATCCAATAGCAAAGTTTACAACAGAGAAGAGGTGTGGTGTGCAGGTGCTCACAGCCTTCTGCCGTGTGTGTTTGGTTCCATTAAAACACACTCTAAAAATCTGTATATAGGTAAAGAAAATGACAATCACAGGTACTGTGACAAAAACTGTAGCAGTGACTACTTCATAAATGTTATTCACTGTTGTATCCAAACAGGCCAGTTTGATGATGAGGTAGTTATCACAATAAACAGAGTCCAATATGTTTCCACAAAGTTTTAAAGATGCAGTGAGAACAATGGTTATTGTAACAGCCACTAATGGAGACATCCAAATAACAACAATGAGACAGGTGACTTTCTTCAGGGTCATGTGAGTGTTGTAGTGCAGAGGAAAGCAGATGGCCACGTATCGGTCGTATGACATAATAGCCAGGTTTGTAAAATTCACTCCAACATAAGAATACAGCAAGAATATTTGAAGAAAACATAGGTTATATGAAATTGTGTGGACATCTTGAAGGATTTGATATGCGATGAAAATTAAACATACAGTGCTGCCATTTATCTCATTGATGAATAAACTACATAGAAAAATGTACATTGGTTCATGTAGAGTAGTATTCATACATATGACAACAATAAGGAGCAAGTTTGACAACACTATCAGAACATAAACAGACAATATAATGACAAAATACAACCACCGCAAAGGCCCAGGGTCAAAGTAGGCTCCCAGAGTGAAATAGGAAACCTGAGTGAAATTCACCATAGCTCCCCTCTTGGTTTGAACACACAGTATAAGTGGAACTGATCTATTGCATAGTAAATTATAAGTGTAAACAATGTTTTTTAAATAGCATCACTGTTATTTCAAGCTATGTGGTCTTAGAAACCATTCAGCTATTCAGTAAAGCAAATAAAAGCTGCTCAGTTTGCACAAAGGAAAAGAGAATTATAATATTTAATAATGAGGACATAACAACTATTGTTTTGAACATTATAAAGCAGCGTTGCAAATGTGCACAATCAATTATGTACAAAACCTGACTCAAATTGTAACACATTAGATTACCTTATACATCCTCACTCATTAAAATAACACTTTAAAGTAGGACAGAAAGGAAAACAAAGTTAAAAGCAGAGTGAATAAAATTAATATAGATTTCTGTTGTGAAATCTGATGGATATTCATGCCCCAAAAATGCCAAAACATGAGTGTAAAAATATCTTCTTGTTTGTGGACATTTATTTAAGTCATAATTTGGTTAGAGTGAGAGCTGAGCTGCACCAAAAAACTCAAGTGGCTCTGAGGGCCTGACACAAGTGGCCTTTATCAGATCCTCCCCACTCACAAAATCATGACGTCAAAGATAAAGTTGAACATGTCTCCTGAATTCAACTACACACACAGTGTACACTCAACTACACATTCAGTGAACCACATGATTCAGTTTTTCATGTAGTTTTTTTTTTTTTTTGTCTGGTTTAGTGTGGGTAAGGGTCATACATGTTTAGGGTTACGGTTTGGTTAAGAATAGATTTTGAACAAACGTATGGAAATGTTGGAACAGTGGCCAGGAAACTTTAACGGAACATGGTTTTATTAGTATTTCTTTTTGTTGGCATCAAAGCACATTCAGAGTTTGTGGAAGGACACATATTATGCTACATTAACTTTTTTTTTTACAATAACCGTGTTATATTATATGTGGTCCCATCATCAAAAACAGAACTGAAGTTGTAATTTACTTCACTTACACTTGTTTCATTAAACCATAAATCCAAAGTCATCTTCTCCAAAATATTGCTCAGTTTGCATTTGCCTGGATTGTTGCGTCACAGGTAAAAATCTAGACTGCTCCTGCACAGTATTTAACCCCATAAGCCACCACTGGACTGGTTCTGCGGTCAAATTGTGGTCACAACAAACGCATTGCTCTATTACCGTATAATTCACGTTTCCTAAAGACTTCATTTGTTTATTTCCCATAATCCACCTGTCAATCACACCCATCTTAATTTGGAGAGATTTAAACAGTGTCCAAAAGTACTTCATAAAGTACTCAAGAAGTACTCTGGATCCCAGGCAAACTAGAATGCATAATATGTTTTCATTAAAGTACACTTTACTGTCCCTGCAGGGAAATTTGCCCTCTCTATTTGACCTATTCTTTAATGGTGCATGGGTAAACTGGAGCAGTGAGGTCCACACCGCAGCTCCCAGGGATTTATCTCCAGATCTTGAGCTAGGCTTGGTCATTCACTGGAGAAAAACTTATACATCAATAAAAAGAAAGAAAACTTAAGGATAAATATTCTGATTGCGACTGACGTTGACCATTAACTCATGTCGATCGTAGTCACATCATTTCTTGACCTAAAAAATATATTTTTACACAGATTTCTGATTTTTGTCAAGCTCAGGCCATACATTGGTGTGTTGAACAGCGGTTGACATGTCAGATGATACAATGATAACATTATTCTCAACATTTGAGGCAAATGGCTCAGATCAAACCTGGTTTGGGAAATTTGGAAGAACGTTCCAACAGCAAAGTTTACAATAGAGAAGAGGTGTGGTGTGCAGGTGCTCACAGCCTTCTGTCGTGTCTGTTTGGTGCCATTAAAACACACTTTAAAAATCTGTATATATGTAAAGAAAATAACTATCATAGGTACAGAGATAAAGACTGTAGCAGCGACTACTTCATAAAAATTATTCACTGTTGCCTCAGAACAGGCCAGTTTGATGATGAGGTAGTTATCACAATAAACAGAGTCTATGATGTTTCCACAAAGTTTTAAAGATGCAGTGAGAACAATGGTTATTCCAACAGCCACTAATGGAGACATCCAAATAACAACAATGAGACAGGTGACTTTTCTCAGGGTCATGTGAGTGTTGTAGTGCAGAGGAAAGCAGATGGCCACGTATCGGTCGTATGACATAATAGCCAGGTTTGTAAAATTCACTCCAAGGTAAGAATACAGCAAGAATATTTGAAGAAAACATAGGTTATATGAAATTGTGTGGACATCTTGAAGGATTTGATATGCAATGAAAAGTAGACATACAGTGCTGCCATTTATCTCATTGATGAATAAACTACATAGAAAAATATACATTGGTTCATGTAGAGTAGTATTCATGCATATGACAACAATAAGGAGCAAGTTTGACAACACTATCACAACATACACAGACAATATAATGACAAAATACAACCACCGCAAAGGCCCAGGGTCAAAGTAGGCTCCCAGAGTGAAATAGGAAACCTGAGTGAAATTCACCATAGCTCTCCTTTTGGTTTGTACACACAGTATAAGTGGAACTGATCTATTGCATAGTAAATTATAAGTGTAAACAAAGCTTTTTAAATAACATTATCACAGTTATCTCACCTATTCAGTAAAGCAAAGCAAAGCAAAGCTGTAAAGCTGCTCAGTTTGCACAAATGAAAACAGAATTGTAACATCAGTCATGAGGACATAACAACCATTGTTTTCCATATTATAAAGCTCTATACTCTTTCCTTATGTTTATGAATAAATGTGCATTTAATGAAGACTTAAATTTCTAAGCAGCATTGCAAATGTGCACAATCATTTCTATCACTTATGTACAAAACCTGACTCAAAATGTAACACATTAGATTACCTTATACATCCTCACTCATTAAAATAACACTTTAAAGTAGGACAGAAAGGAAAACAAGTTACAAGCAGAGCAGAGTTAAAAGCAGAGTGAATAAAATTAATATAGATTTCTGTTGTGAAATCTGGAAATGGATATCGTACCCCAAAAACAGCCAAACATGGATGTAAAAATATCTTCTTGTTTGTGGACATTTATTTAAGTCATAATTTAGTTAGAGTGAGAGCTGAGCTGCACCAAAAACCTCAAGTGGCTCTGAGGGCCTGACACAAGTGGCCTTTATCAGATCCTCCCCACTCACAAAATCATGACGTCAAAGATAAAGTTGAACATGTCTCCTGAATTCAACTACACAAATCATTTTAAACAGTATCTCCCCACATTCAGTGAACCACATGATTCAGTTTTTCATGTAGGTTTTACCTTTTGATGTCTGGTTTAGTTTGGGTAAGGGTCCTACATGTTTAGGGTTCAGGTTTGGTTAAGAATAGGCTCATATTTTGAACAAACATTATTTTGAACACATAGGCCAGGCAACTGTGACAGAATGAGATGGTTTTATTAAGCATGAGCGCCAGAAGCTGGTGAAGGGCCTATTATTATCATAAGGCCACATAAGTGCACTGATGAGAAGGTCACTGAATCTCACCATGACGTAGGAATGCGTCTCAGTGCCACAACACACAAAAAATTAAATTGCATTAGGGTAAAGGAACAAAGAAAAAATATTACGGCAACACCGTTCATTTAACCGGATGTCAACCATATTGAATTAAAATTTTCTTTACATTTTTTTGTAAACATTGTACTAACTCCTCCTAGGGCATTCACCTGAACAAGCTCAAATTTGGTACACATTTTTTCAAGGGGTGGGGCATCAAAATTTTTGCCATAAACATTATTGTCCCTGTGTGGTGAAGCCACAAAAATTGCATATAATTTTGGAAATTTTAGATTTTTACAAATTACATATATGAAATCAGATTGCAATGGGCCTATGGCTGTACTCAAAAAATGAACTTTGTTGTAGAATCCAGGTGGTGGATCATGTTTTTCTAAACACAATAATAAGTATTGAAGTCACCAGAATCATTCTGTATCACTTAGACGAGTTATATTAAAAGTTGTTAAAAGCTTTTTTAAAGACTAAATGGTGTTGCTATCAACCAGATTTCGGGCTTCTTTTTGCGCCTCGCCATCAAACTTCGACAAGTGATAAGTGATTTGCACATAGTTGATTTCACTCAAACTCTACTTGGTTTATCTGCCTGCAGCACCCCCCTAGGGAATTTGTATAAAACAATGTCACTTTTACTCTGTCGTAGACATACAAAACATCAAAAAAGTATGGTAGCTAATTTGTTTCATCAAATTTTGAATTTAAAATGCCGTTGAATTTCTCACTTTGAATTTTTTAACTCTGAAAAAAAAGTTTGAATAATTTTTAATATGAATGTCAGTTAATGAAATTATATGTGTACATTTTCAAATTGTTTGAAATTCATTGGCGTTTTCAAACTTGTCAGTGATTTCACACGACTAATACGTCGCTATCTGCTTTCCTCTGCAATACAACACTCGCATGAACAATAGAAAAGTAGCATTTCTGTTTATTTTGATATGGCTGCCTCCATTTGTGGCTGTTTTAATAACCACTATACTCACGTCGTCTTTAACTCTATGTGGAGATGTTATTGACACTGTACTTTGTGATAATTACTGCGTTGTGAAACTGTCCTGCTTTGACACAACCATAAACAACTTGTATGAACTTGTAGCTGCTAGTACCATTGTACTGCTTCCTGTATGTATCATCATTTTCACATATATTCACATTTTTAAAGTGTGTTTTAATGGTTCCAAATAGACACGGTAAAAGGCTGCAAGCACCTGTACCCATCATATCTGCTCGGCTTTTGGAGCTTTATTCTTAATCACAAGACCAGGTTCAATATGAGCCACTGGCCACCTATTGTGAGAATAATTTTGACATTGTATCAGTTCGCCTGTCAGCCACTGTTTAAACCACTCATGTACGGTCTGAAACTGTCCAAAATGAGAAATGTCTGTAAAAATGTATTGACTAAAAATAAAATAATGATTGGGATGAAATGACAAATTGTTTTTGTTTTATTCTGTATCTGTTTAGGTGTAAAATAGAGACCCTTTTCACTGCTTTCCATGTCCACCTCCATTATCAATGTGGCTGGTCATAGCTGTGGTCGCAAGGTCTCTGGTGCTTGTGGCAATCCCCGAACCTGGTGGTGGAAGTGGAAAGTAAGGGATGCCGTCAAGCTGAAGAAGTAGGAAGTAGTCCTATCGAGGCTTGTTGGCTTCTGGGACTCGAGGCAGCTGACAGGTACTGGCAGACCATGCGTGCCACAGCTCGTGCACTCACAGAGGCAAACCTCAAGGTTGGGAGGAGTTTGGAGAGGCCATGGAATTGGACTATCTGCCGACCTCAAAGAAATTGTGGCAAACTGTCTGGCACCACAGGACGGGGAGGCAGTGCTTCACCAACATTGTTTACAGTGCAGGTGGGGATCTGCTGACTTCGACTGGGGGATGTCGTCAAATGGTGTAAGGAATACTCTGAGGAGGAAGCAGTGGCTGGGGACTCAGAAGCAGACTCGTCCATCACCCTGGCTGAAGTAACTGAGGTGGTTGGCAAGATCCTTGGTGGCAAGGCTTAGGTGGTAGATAAGATCCATCCTAAGTCTCTGGATGTTGTGGGGCTGTTTTGGCTGACACGTCTCTGAAGCATTTTTTGGCGGTCTGGTACAGTATAGCTGGATTGGCAGACTGGGGTGGTGGTCCCTCTGTTTAAGAAGGTAGACTGGGGGATGTGTTCTAACTACAGGAGAATCACACTCTTCAGCCTCCATCAATTCCATCTTACTGGAGAGGAAAATTTGAACAATAGTCAGATCCAGGAGGAGCAGTGTTTTTTTGTCCCGGTTGCAGAACACTGGACAAGCTCTATACTCTCCATTGGGTGCTCGAGGGTTCATGGGAGTTTGCCCAGTGAGTCCACATGTGCTTTGTGGACCTGGAGAAGGCATTTGACTGTGTTCCTCATGGTATCCTGTGGATGGTGCTCTGAGAATATGAGGTCAGTGGCCCTTAGCTAAGGGTTGTGCGGGCCCTGTATGACCAGAGCAGGAGCTGTGTTCACATTGCCAGCGGTAAGTCAGACTTATTTCCAGTGCATGTTGGACTCCACCAGGGCTGCCCTTTGTCACCAGTTCTGTTCATTGTCTTTATGGACAGAATTTCTAGGTGCAGTCAGGAGCCGGAGGGGGTCCGGTTTGGGGACTCTGTTGTTTGCAGATGATATTGTCTTGATGACTTCATCAAACCAGGACATCAAACCAGGACTTCATCAAACCAGGACCTGCAACATGCACTTGGGTGGACTGCAGCCAAGTGCGAAGCTGTTGGGATGAAAATTAGCTCCTCCAAATCCGAGGCCATGGTTCTCAACCAGAAAAAGGTGGCTTGGCATCTCCGGGTGGGTGGAGAGTCCCTGCCTCAAGTTGAGCAAGTCAAGTATCTTGGGGCCTTGTTCACAAGTGAGAGAAGGATGGCGCTTGAGATTGAGAGGAGGATTGGTGCAGCATCTGCAGTGATGCTGTCGCTGTATTGGACTGTTGCGGCGAAGAAGGAGCTGAGTCAAAAAGCAAAGCTCTCGATTTACCGGTCAGTCTATGTTCCTACCCTCACCAAAGGTCATGAGCTTTGGGTAATGACCAAAAGGCTAAGATCACGGATAAAAGCAGTTGAAATGAGTTTCCTCCACAGAGTGGCTGGGTGCTCCCTTAGAGATAGGCTTAGGAGCTCGGTCACATGGGTGGAACTCGGAGTAGAGCTACTGATCCTCAACATCGAGAGGAGCAGCTGAGGTGTAGGGAGGTGTTCCGGGCATTTCCCACCGGGAGGAGGCCCTGGGGAAGACCCAGGACACACTAGAGGGACTATGTCTCTCGGCTGGCCTGGGAGCAGTAATGCGAAAGACAATGGATGGATGGATGAAGAAACACTAACAGTTAAAAGTTTGGACACACCTTTTCTGTATTTTTTTCTTCTTTATGTTAACCTCTTTCTATATTTTATACTATAATACATACAGAAGAGATCAAATATATGATGCAACATATATGGAATTATGTAGGAAAGAAAACTATTTAAAAATATATATATTTTCGATTCATATTCCTCATAGCTTGGTCAACAGTTTCCTCACGCTCTTTTGGCACCTTTCAATTTCTTCAAAACTTCAGTCAATATTGACACTTCATACCTCTTCACAATCGTCACATTTTTCTCTTTCTTGTTATTACTTTCCACTCTTATAGTTTTTGAACTATTGTTTAAAATATAATAAAATTTTTTCCATTGACTTCAATGAAAGGGCTCCTCTCCTGGCACTCCTGCAGTATAACCACAACATGGAGCCAAAGGAATTCTAACTCTTTACACCATACGTCATTTGATAAATATTACTGTAGTGTATGAACTGGGAGGGGCCTACAGACAGTTTGATAAAGGTACAGTTTAGGTGATCCCTCTCCACTGCTCTGACTCCATGATCCTCCATTCTATGAAATCTTCAATTATTTAACTAAACTAAAACATATTCAGATAGTGTGGAATCTTCTTTGATATTAATAATATAAATTATTTGTGATATTATTTTTTTAATGAATATATTTTCCTTTTTGAACACGTTGGTTGAGTCAAATATTTGGAAATTGGAATGATCGAAGTTTTGTTTTAAAATAGCTCTACCACTTACTCCCTTCTGTCTGCACCTGTTTATCCCTGGTAAACCATGGTTAGTACCACAGCATTTGAGTTTAAACATTTTGCAGATGAATATTGTTGGTGTTGATATTATGTTTTGAAACAGAAAGAGAATGATGGCTAATTTCAGTCAGGTTTCCCATTTCACCCTGGGAGCCTATTTTGACACTGGGCCTTTGAAATGGTTATATTTTGTCATTATATTGTCTCTGTATATTCTGATATTGCTTTCCAACCTGCTCCTTATTGTCGTCATATGTTTGAACAGAACTCTACACGAACCTATGTACATTTTTCTTTGTAGTTTATTTGTGAATGAACTCTATGGCAGCACTGCGTTGTATCCATTTCTTTTATCCCAGATCCCTCAAGACGTCCACAAAGTTTCTTATTCTTTTTGTATTGTGCATATCTTCACAATTTATTATTACGGTTCTTTGGAGTTCTCAAGCTTGTCAGTGATTTCATATGACCGATATGTTGCTATCTGCTTTCCTCTGCAATACAACACTCGCATGAACAATAGAAAAGTAGCATTTCTGTTTATTTTGATATGGGTGCCTCCATTTGTGGCTGTTTTAATTACCACTATACTCACGTCGTCTTTAACTCTATGTGGAGATGTTATTGACACTGTACTTTGTGATAATTACTGCGTTGTGAAACTGTCCTGCTTTGACACAACCATAAACAACTTGTATGAACTTGTAGCTGCAAGTGTGACTGTACTGCTTCCTGTATGTATCATAATTTTCACATATATTCACATTTTTAAAGTGTGTTTTAATGGTTCCAAACAAACACGTCAAAAAGCTGCGAGCACCTGTACCCCTCATATCTGCTCACTGGTGAACGGAGCTTTTGGAGCTTTATTCTTAATCATTCAAACTAGGTTCAATCTGAGCCACTGGCCACCTATTGTGAGAATAATTCTCCCATTGTATCACCTCGCCTGTCAGCCACTTTTTAACCCACTCATGTACGGTCTGAAACTGTCCAAAATGAGAAATGTCTGTAAAAATGTATTGACTAAAATAAAATAATGATTGGGATGAACTGACAAATTGTTTTTGTTTTATTTTGTGTGCCTTTAGATGTAAAATAGAGACATTTTCACTTAACTACTTAAGTGCATGAGCTAACAGTATTGTACAATATAATACAATACTTTGATGACAGGCAGATAAACCAATAGAAAAAAGTCAAAACAAACATAGTGGCTTTGGAGTAAAAAACTTAACACAGGAATAAGAAACAGTGTGGCCTGCCAAAGCACTATTAAACAGGGGGAGAGATGGTATAGATGTTGTTCTAAATAATGCCATTATATTTGTATGACAACCATGTGGCTGTAATTGGTTTGTCCAAAAAATAAACTTAAAGATTTTAGTATGACCAGGGTCTAGGCCGCACCTACAGTAGAAGTGCCTCACCAAGCCCCTACAGTGCTAAAATAGATTACATTACGGACAGATAATAACATATATTTTGAACTACCACCTTATTGTGGTGAGGGAGTTTGCTGACCCGAATGATCCTAGGAGCTTTGTTGCCCGTTGTCCTAAGTGATGGGTCAGACCAAGCACAGTTCAACGTACAGTATGTGGTGATGACATCTCAACCAGTCGTGACCGCTGTAGCATTTTAAAGCACTGCCAATAAAACAACTCCAGAGCCCTACAATGCAAGTACACACCAGTAGAGGCACCAGGAATACAGAAATTTGGATGTTCCATGACAGAACTGGCTGGGTTTGTGTTCTGAACACTCCTCACACATGTGCACCCCTCTCACGCACGCGCACACACGTCACCCTTTTTAGTTTTATTATTTTATTAGACTAGTTTGTTGGGTTATTTTTACAATTCGGGTAATTCACTGAAAACGCCACACCACGCCCTCCGTCTGCTCCACTCCACCTGATATTCAGGCACAGCAAACCTCTTGTTAAGAGCTCCACACCCCACACTTGCACTAGCACTAAGATCGGGGGCAAGTATCTGAGAAGTCATCTGTTATTTTTTGTTTTGTTGGACTTAGTCAATGTTAAAGTCTCCACAGATATATAATGTTTTGTGGTTCACAGTGAAAAACAGTTTCTCCGTCCATTCATTAAAGATTTCAACATCTGAACCAGGTGATGGATAAACACAGCTTACAATGATTACAATGATATAATATAATAATAATAGACCATATGACTCAATAATAAATATATTAACTAATAGGCGCTCGGCGGCCACGTGAAAAAGGTAGGCCTCAAAACCTCTACTACTAATGAGCTATTAATTATAATTAACAGTAAACGTATTATCCCAGTATTTCTCAATAACATAATCCTTAAACACATACATAAGACTGCCTAAGCCACATAAATATAACACTTAAATAACGTGAATAAAATAATAAAATAAAGCACTCATAAAACGAGGAATAGCTTAGTGTCCAGCCGAAATTTAGCATTGATGCTAGCATGCGTAATAAGCACATTAAAAAAAACAAACTTAGGAACAATTTCAAACAATTCTTAATATAATACAGCAAAACACCCACCTACAACAAAAAACATATACATCTGAAGACAACACCCCCTCAGATGCACAGACTAATAATAAAAAAAACATCGTAAACCTTGTACATACTCACAAAACAGCCGCGCCCCTAGTGGTCAGGCTTGGCACTGCACCATAACTTAATAAATGGTATAGTATATAGTATATGGGGGCAGCTGTGAAGTTACTGTCCATCTTATATGAAGTTACTGTCCATCTTAGTCCAGCACCGCAGGGAGTCAAATGAGGTGACTCACTGGTCTCACATAAGTTCGGTCCCTCATCTTGACTTCAGCCATGCGGATCAACCCATCAGCACCTGGAAAAACTTTGCTGAGCTGTCCAACAGGCCAAGATGCTCTGGGGAGTTGAGGGTCCACTATCATCACCACTGTGCCAACCTGAATGGGTGATGTGTCCTTCTGCCACTTAGACCTAGTCTGTAGAGTTGGCAGGTAGTGGCATATATACTGTGTCCAAAAACGGTCTGCTAAAACTTGGCAAGATCTCCAATGGCGATGTCCAGTCAGCTCTGAATCGTGATACAGCACTTGGGGAAGAGAAGGATCCAGCCGCCCCATCAGCAACATGTTTGGGGTGATGGGGTCTGGGTCGGCCAGATCTGACAAAACATATCCCAGTGGCTTCGAGTTGAGAACTCCTTCAATCTCAATCAACACTGTTTGGAGCACTTCTGACCTTACAACTTGAGAGTGGATGTCAAAGCAACTTTGACTGATCTGATCTCCCGCTCCCAGGACCCACCAAAGTAGGTAGCACTCGGTGGATTAAAGCGGAACTTGATCTGGTACTCTGCTAGTTAGGCCTGTAAAGATGAGTGCAGGGCATTGAAAGCTTCCTGTAGCTCCCGATCACCGCCTCAGAAGTTGGTTCCTTGGTCGCAAAGTATCTTGGCAGGTTTCCCACAAGACACAAATCTCCTTAGCGCCATCAGAAAGGAATCAATGCTGATGCTGGACAGCACCTCAATATGAACAGCTCGAGTTGTCAAGCATCATCTTCTGCATCCAACTTGCACTTGCGTGGGGTCAAAACAATCAATGCCAGCTGGTGTAACCTGAGGCGGGGAAGAGGCAGGTCGGCCATCTTGGGATCCAGAATTTCCTTCTCAGCTCTATAAATACTCTCTCTGCCCCCAGATGTTTCAGCTCACTGTCTGTCTACTTGATGAGTAACCTGGTCATAGGATGCTTGGGCATCCTATGACCATAAAGGAGGTGAGTCAAAAGGCAAAGCTCTCGATTTACCACACAATCTACATTCCTACCCTCACCTATGGTCATGAGATTTAGGTAATGACCAAAAGTCCAAGATCATGGATGCAAGCCATTGAAATGTGTTTTCAACGCAGAGTGGTTGGGCGCTCCCTTAGAGATAGGCTTCGGAGCTTGGTCACATGGGAGGAACTCAGAGTAGAGCCGCTGCTGCTCCTTTACGTCGAGCTGAGCAGCTGAGACTCGGGCATCTGTTCCAGAAACCTCTTGGATGCCTACCTGGGGAGGTGTTCCAGGCATGTCCCACCAGGAGGAGGCCCTGGGGAAGACCCAGGACACACTGGAGAGACTACGTCTCTCGGCTGGCCTGGGAGCGGTAATGCGAAAGACAATGGATGGATGGATAAACACTAACAGTCAAAAGTTTGGACACACCTTCTCTTCATTTTTTTTTTCTTTATGTTAACCTCTTTCTACATTTTAATCAATCAATCAATCAATCAAATTTTATTTATAAAGCGCTTTTCATACAAAAATGTAACACAAAGTGCTTTACAGTGATTAAAAACAACCCCACAATTTCCTTCCACCCACCCAACCAGCCCCAGAGCTGCCTGACCCCACACAACCAAGCAACCCAAACAGTAAGACACACATACATGCATGCGCACACACACACACGCACACACACACACACACACACACACACACACGCATACACACACGCATACACACTCTCTAACATGCTAAAATACATAAAACTACACATAGTAAAATGTGAGGCTGAATACAGGCGAACCAGCTGAGAAAGCACCGCCAGAGGAGCCGTCTACACCAGGAGCAGAGAGTCGTCCACCTCCACCAGGAACCGCCACAGGGCCCCCGGAGAGAAGAGGCCCAAGCACCGTCCCTCCACCAGGAGTCCACGGGACAGACCCCGGCAGCCGCGGCCGACCACTGCTCCCGGTGAAGAGGGCTCCTACAGAGGAAACACTGGAAAACCTAAAAATGATAAAAGAATATGAGTTCAAGCTAAAAATAAATGAATAAAATATGAATAATAAAACAAGTAAAAGTATAAAATTTCAATCAAAGGCCAAGCTAAACAGGTGGGTCTTGAGCCTACTCTTAAAAACATGAACGTTCTCTGCAGCCCTGAGGTCCTCCGGCAGGCTGTTCCATAGACGAGGGCCATAGTGCTGGAAAGACGCCTCTCCGTGAGTGTGTGTCCTGACTTTGGGAATGACCAGGAGCCTGCTGCCGGAGGAGCGCAGGGTCCGCGAGGGTTCATAAGGTAAAAGCAGTTCTGAAAGATAAGAAGGCCCAAGACCATTAAGACATTTAAAGACCAGTAAAAGAACTTTAAAATCGATCCTGAAACTCACAGGGAGCCAATGCAGTGATTTTAAAACCGGTGTAATGTGGTCCCGACCTCTGGTCCTAGTCAGGACACGAGCTGCTGAATTTTGTAATAATTGTAAACCTGAAATACACTTTTTGGGAAGACCAGAGAGCAGGGCATTACAGTAGTCTATTCGACTGGTGATAAAAGCATGCATCAGTGTCTCCGTGTTGGCCCGAGAAAGAATGGGGCGGACTCTGGCTATGTTTTTTAGGTGATAGAAACCGATTTTTGTGATGTTTTTAATGTGTGGGATAAAAGTCAGCTCAGAGTCAAAAATGACGCCCAGGTTTTTCACTTGAGAAGATGGGTTAAAAGACTGTGCTTGTAATTTGGGTAAAAGTTTGTCTCTCTGGGCCTCAGGACCGATGACTAAAACCTCAGTTTTGTCCTGGTTAAGCTGGAGAAAGTTTTCTGCCATCCAGGATTTGATATCTAGAATACAGTTAAAAAGAGCATCCATTGGCCTGGTGTCATCAGGAGACATGGAGATGTAAAGCTGCGTATCATCTGCATAACTGTGGAAGTTGATTCCATGTTTCCTGATGACACCACCAAGAGGGAGCATGTACAAGTTAAAAAGCACAGGGCCTAAAATGGAACCCTGGGGCACACCACATGTGATTCTATGGACCTTGGAGGAGCATGTGTCTACACTCACCATAAATGTTCTGTCTGTGAGATAGGATGTGAACCATTTGTGAACAGCACCGGAGAGGCCGAGATGTTTTAGGCGAGTTAAAAGAATAGTGTGGTCTACTGTGTCAAAGGCAGTGCTCAGATCCAGTAGAACCAACACAGTCACCTTTTGTGAATCGTAATTTATTCTAAAATCATTTAAAATCTTTGCCAAGGCAGTCTCGGTGCTGTGGTTCACCCTAAAACCAGATTGAAATTTTTCCAAAACGTTGTAATCATCTAAAAAATCATTTAGTTGGATAAAAACAAGTTTTTCTAAAATTTTGCTTAAAAATGGTAAGTTAGACACTGGTCGGTAGTTGTTAAAATCATTAAAATCTAAATTGCTCTTCTTCAGCAGGGGCCTCACCACTGCCGCTTTGAAGGCAGTGGGAAAGACCCCTGTCTGAAGAGAACAATTCATCATGATTAAAAGCTCATCCCTAAAAGATCCATAAAATGACTTAAAAAATGGGGTGGGAATTGGATCTAAAAGACACGTGGTGGGCCTCACTGAGGAGAAAACTTTGTCAAGCATCTCAGCATTAACCAGGACAAAACTGTCCAGTGTTTCCTCTGGTGCAGACAAACACTCAGATGTGTTAAAAACAGAGCTTTGACAAGATAAAATATCACATCTGATAGTGTTTATCTTTCCCATGAAGTGGTCTGCAAACTGCTCACAAAGAGAGTCAGTGGGTGTTAAGTAAAACGTGCTAAAATCAGGGTTTAAAATGTTGTCTATGGTCGAGAAGAGAATTTTTGGATTATTTTTGTGGTTGGTGATTATTGTGGAGAAGTAATGGTTTCTTGCGTTTCTTATTGCATTATTGTATGTTCGTTGTTTATTGGTGAATAATTGGTGGTTTATTGTCGTTTTGTTTTTTCTCCATCTACGTTCGGCCCTCCTGCACTCTCTTTTGTATTTTCTCAATTCTTCATTTGTCCATGGAGGTTTTAATTTTGTTTTGATGTTTTTTGTTTGAAGTGGAGCAACTAGATCTAGAGCTGACCGTAGTCTACTGTTAAAATGGTCAGTAATAAAATCACAGGGGGCAGGTAAAACCACTGAGGGATTTTTATCTAAAACATCAATAAAATTTGCAGCCACTTCAGGGGTCAGACGGCGCTTCCTCACAGTTCTCACAGAGGTCTCCCGCTGGATAAAACCAGTGATATTAAAAAACACACAGTAGTGGTCAGACACAGCCAAGTCAACAACAGAGGACACACTAGTGGTCAGGCCATAGGTGATGACCAGATCCAAAGTGCGCCCCCTGTTGTGAGTCGGCTGTGTGACGTGCTGGGTAAAATCCATAAAATTAAGAACATTTAAAAATTCATTTACAACAGGGTCTAAAAGGTTATCTATGTGCAAGTTAAAATCACCGGTTATAATAATCATATTAAATGAATTATGTAAAATAGATAAAAACTCAGAAAACTCAGTGATAAAAAGGTTGCATTTTTTTGGTGGTCTGTATACTGTGACACATAAAATTTGGGGGTTGCTAAAAACAATTGAGTGATGTTCAAAACTTGTAAAATTGTTCAATAAAATAGGTTTGGTGGCCAGAGTGTTTGAACATATAGAAGCAGTGCCACCTCCCCTTTTACCATTTCTAGTTGAAAATGCAAAGTTAAAAGTGGGTGGTGAGGCCTCTGTGAGAACAACTGGTGCATCTGCACCCAGCCATGTTTCAGTTAAAAAGAAGCAGTCAAGTTTGTGGTCTAAAATCAGGTCATTAACAATAAAAGACTTGTTCAGCAGAGAGCGGACATTTAAAAGGGCCATTTTTAAAGTTAGTGGGGACTGGGTAACTAGCGGAATTTGTGGTGAATGTGCTTTTGGAAGAGATCTGAGATTATTGATGTTGGCAGTAGATTTATGAAAAGTTTTATTCTTATGCCGCTCTCTGCTGATCACGGGAATTAACTGTTGATTGTTTTGTCATGCTTCTTCTAGGGTGAGTTCAATGTTGTATGAGAGGAGACGGAATCCGAGGATGTTGGGGTGTAGGCGGTCCTTTTTAAAAAGTTCAGGTCTCTTAAAAAATATCATAAAATTGTCCACGTAGGGGATTTTATTGTCTCTACAGTAACTTTTGAGCCAAACGTGTAATGCTCTTAGACGGCTGAACTTCTCATCTCCAAAGCGAGGTGGTGCAAAAGGTCCAGAGATGGCACACTGTTTGTTTAAACTCTGGATTTTAGTGATGAGGAGTTTGAAGTTATCTTTGAGTGTTTCTGACTGCTGCAATTTAAGATCGTTTGTTCCAACATGAATGACTACTGTTGACACTGTGGGATGATCGTGCAAGGTGGTATGTATGTATTATACTATGGTCTGTATGTATTATACTATAATACATACAGAAGAGATCAAATATATAATGCAGGATATATGGAATTATGTAGGAAAGAAATATATTTTTGATTCATATTCCTCATAGCTTGGTCAACAGTTTCCTCACGTTCTTTTGGAATGTTGTGGATTTCCTAAGGTGCAAAGAATAAAACTGAGAAGTTGTCTTAAATCAAAGATTCTTATTTATTAACAGCAGTTGTGTGCACAATCACAAGCTGCCTGTCCCTGACAGAGCCGTCTTTCCCTAGTCTGGTGGTCCTAACAAGCATACAGAATCTTTTATACCCCTCGGTGGGGGGGACATAGGGCACATGAATGATGCTGATACATAAGTCAAGACATAACACGTCTACAAGGACAGGTCAGCACAAGGCTGGGTCATTAGCAGTAAAATAAGTGAATAACAAGTCAGATCCAGTGTGGCGAGGTAGTCTGTTGTAGCTCAAGAGTCATCAAAAGATTCCATTTTCATTAGAAATCACAAGGCTAACTTATGCACAACTTATATAAGTGATTACATGAACAATTATGTAAAGATTTCCATTACAGGCACCTTTCAACTTCTTCAAAACGTTTGTCAATATTGACACTTCATACTTCTTCACAAACATCACATTTTTGCTATTACTTTTCACGCTTATAGTTTTTGAACTATTATTTAAAATATAATAAAATTTTTCCATTGACTTCAATGAAAGGGCTCCTCTCCTGGCACTCCTGCAGTATAACCACAACATGGAGCCAAAGTGTCTCTTATATAGTTATAATGTAAAGGTGTGGCTATTTTAACCTAAAACATTTTAAAATAGTTCACGTTATCAGTATTGGTTTGTCTGTTTACATCCATGCAGCGTGCGGATCAGGGAAAAGCTGCATATTAGCAATAATGACTTCCTGTATAATTTATATAATTTATCACCAGTCTTCTGTGCATTATAAATCATGTATCTGAAGTATTGCAGCACATTTCACAAATAATAATTACACTGTTTTGACTTGCATCTAAACTAGAAGTGGAAAGCTCTTTTGAACACTTAAGGGGCTTTAGAAACATGCAGGAGGAGTTTCTCTTTTCATTCTCTGTGCAGAACAGTACAGTATTCTAACTCTTCTACACCATACGTCATTTGATAAATATTATTGTAGTGTATGAACTGGGAGGGGCCTACAGACAGTTTGATAAAGGTACAGTTTAGGTGATCCCTCTCCACTGCTCTGATTCCATGATCCTCCATTCTATGACATCTTCAATTATTTAACTAAACTAAAACATATTCAGATAGTGTGGAATCTTCTTTGATATTAATAATATAAGTTATTTGTGATATTATTTTTTTTAATTAATATATTTTCCTTTTTTAAGGATGTCGTTTATGCTGGTCGAGTCAAATATTTGGAAATTGGAATAATCGTAGTTTTGTTGATGTTACAGAAGGAGCTTTAATTATAATAATTGATTATAGTCCATCAGTTTTTGGTCCCATGTTTTAAAATAGCTCGACCACTTACTCCCTTCTGTTTGCACCTGTTTATCCCTGGCAAACCATGGTACACTTGAGTTTAAACATTTTGCCGATGAATATTGTTGTTGTTGATATTATGTTTTGAAACAGAAAGAGAATGATGGTTAATTTCACTCAGGTTTCCCATTTCACCCTGGGAGCCTATTTTGACACTGGGCCTTTGAAATGGTTATATTTTGTCATTATATTGTCTCTGTATATTCTGATATTGCTTTCCAACCTGCTCCTTATTGTCGTCATATGTTTGAACAGAACTCTACACGAACCTATGTACATTTTTCTTTGTAGTTTATTTGTGAATGAACTCTATGGCAGCACTGCGTTGTATCCATTTCTTTTATCCCAGATCCCTCAAGACATCCACAAAGTTTCTTATTCTTTTTGTATTGCGCATATCTTCACAATTTATTATTACGGTTCTTTGGAGTTCTCAAGCTTGTCAGTGATTTCATATGACCGATATGTTGCTATCTGCTTTCCTCTGCAATACAACACTCGCATGAACAATAGAAAAGTAGCATTTCTGTTTATTTTGATATGGGTGCCTCCATTTGTGGCTGTTTTAATTACCACTATACTCACGTCGTCTTTAACTCTATGTGGAGATGTTATTGACACTGTACTTTGTGATAATTACTGCGTTGTGAAACTGTCCTGCTTTGACACAACCATAAACAACTTGTATGAACTTGTAGCTGCTAGTACCATTGTACTGCTTCCTGTATGTATCATAATTTTCACATATATTCACATTTTTAAAGTGTGTTTTAATGGTTCCAAACAAACACGTCAAAAAGCTGCGAGCACCTGTACCCCTCATATCTGCTCACTGGTGAACGGAGCTTTTGGAGCTTTATTCTTTGTCATTCAAACCAGGTTCAATATGAGCCACTGGCCACCTATTGTGAGAATAATTCTCCCATTGTATCACCTCGCCTGTCAGCCACTTTTTAACCCACTCATGTACGGTCTGAAACTGTCCAAAATGAGAAATGTCTGTAAAAATGTATTGACTAAAATAAAATAATGATTGGGATGAACTGACAAATTGTTTTTGTTTTATTTTGTGTGCCTTTAGATGTAAAATAGAGACATTTTCACTTAACTACTTAAGTGCATGAGCTAACAGTATTGTACAATATAATACAATACTTTGATGACAGGCAGATAAACCAATAGAAAAAAGTCAAAACAAACATAGTGGCTTTGGAGTAAAAAACTTAACACAGGAATAAGAAACAGTGTGGCCTGCCAAAGCACTATTAAACAGGGGGAGAGATGGTATAGATGTTGTTCTAAATAATGCCATTATATTTGTATGACAACCATGTGGCTGTAATTGGTTTGTCCAAAAAATAAACTTAAAGATTTTAGTATGACCAGGGTCTAGGCCGCACCTACAGTAGAAGTGCCTCACCAAGCCCCTACAGTGCTAAAATAGATTACATTACGGACAGATAATAACATATATTTTGAACTACCATCTTATTGTGGTGAGGGAGTTTGCTGACCCGAATGATCCTAGGAGCTTTGTTGCCCGTTGTCCTAAGTGATGGGTCAGACCAAGCACAGTTCAACGTACAGTATGTGGTGATGACATCTCAACCAGTCGTGACCGCTGTAGCATTTTAAAGCACTGCCAATAAAACAACTCCAGAGCCCTACAATGCAAGTACACACCAGTAGAGGCACCAGGAATACAGAAATTTGGATGTTCCATGACAGAACTGGCTGGGTTTGTGTTCTGAACACTCCTCACACATGTGCACCCCTCTCACGCACGCGCACACACGTCACCCTTTTTAGTTTTATTATTTTATTAGACTAGTTTGTTGGGTTATTTTTACAATTCGGGTAATTCACTGAAAACGCCACACCACGCCCTCCGTCTGCTCCACTCCACCTGATATTCAGGCACAGCAAACCTCTTGTTAAGAGCTCCACACCCCACACTTGCACTAGCACTAAGATCGGGGGCAAGTATCTGAGAAGTCATCTGTTATTTTTTGTTTTGTTGGACTTAGTCAATGTTAAAGTCTCCACAGATATATAATGTTTTGTGGTTCACAGTGAAAAACAGTTTCTCCGTCCATTCATTAAAGATTTCAACATCTGAACCAGGTGATGGATAAACACAGCTTACAATGATTACAATGATATAATATAATAATAATAGACCATATGACTCAATAATAAATATATTAACTAATAGGCGCTCGGCGGCCACGTGAAAAAGGTAGGCCTCAAAACCTCTACTACTAATGAGCTATTAATTATAATTAACAGTAAACGTATTATCCCAGTATTTCTCAATAACATAATCCTTAAACACATACATAAGACTGCCTAAGCCACATAAATATAACACTTAAATAACGTGAATAAAATAATAAAATAAAGCACTCATAAAACGAGGAATAGCTTAGTGTCCAGCCGAAATTTAGCATTGATGCTAGCATGCGTAATAAGCACATTAAAAAAAACAAACTTAGGAACAATTTCAAACAATTCTTAATATAATACAGCAAAACACCCACCTACAACAAAAAACATATACATCTGAAGACAACACCCCCTCAGATGCACAGACTAATAATAAAAAAAACATCGTAAACCTTGTACATACTCACAAAACAGCCGCGCCCCTAGTGGTCAGGCTTGGCACTGCACCATAACTTAATAAATGGTATAGTATATAGTATATGGGGGCAGCTGTGAAGTTACTGTCCATCTTATATGAAGTTACTGTCCATCTTAGTCCAGCACCGCAGGGAGTCAAATGAGGTGACTCACTGGTCTCACATAAGTTCGGTCCCTCATCTTGACTTCAGCCATGCGGATCAACCCATCAGCACCTGGAAAAACTTTGCTGAGCTGTCCAACAGGCCAAGATGCTCTGGGGAGTTGAGGGTCCACTATCATCACCACTGTGCCAACCTGAATGGGTGATGTGTCCTTCTGCCACTTAGACCTAGTCTGTAGAGTTGGCAGGTAGTGGCATATATACTGTGTCCAAAAACGGTCTGCTAAAACTTGGCAAGATCTCCAATGGCGATGTCCAGTCAGCTCTGAATCGTGATACAGCACTTGGGGAAGAGAAGGATCCAGCCGCCCCATCAGCAACATGTTTGGGGTGATGGGGTCTGGGTCGGCCAGATCTGACAAAACATATCCCAGTGGCTTCGAGTTGAGAACTCCTTCAATCTCAATCAACACTGTTTGGAGCACTTCTGACCTTACAACTTGAGAGTGGATGTCAAAGCAACTTTGACTGATCTGATCTCCCGCTCCCAGGACCCACCAAAGTAGGTAGCACTCGGTGGATTAAAGCGGAACTTGATCTGGTACTCTGCTAGTTAGGCCTGTAAAGATGAGTGCAGGGCATTGAAAGCTTCCTGTAGCTCCCGATCACCGCCTCAGAAGTTGGTTCCTTGGTCGCAAAGTATCTTGGCAGGTTTCCCACAAGACACAAATCTCCTTAGCGCCATCAGAAAGGAATCAATGCTGATGCTGGACAGCACCTCAATATGAACAGCTCGAGTTGTCAAGCATCATCTTCTGCATCCAACTTGCACTTGCGTGGGGTCAAAACAATCAATGCCAGCTGGTGTAACCTGAGGCGGGGAAGAGGCAGGTCGGCCATCTTGGGATCCAGAATTTCCTTCTCAGCTCTATAAATACTCTCTCTGCCCCCAGATGTTTCAGCTCACTGTCTGTCTACTTGATGAGTAACCTGGTCATAGGATGCTTGGGCTCCAAAACTACAGGATGCACGGCATCGGCTTCCAGGTCGTGGCAGCTCCTGAGCCTGCCACCTACTCTTATGAGCTGCAGTGTCTGGTCAAACTCAGGTGCCAGTGTGTAAAGGCGGCTTGTGGCAGACACTGGTTTCCCTACTGAGAGGCACTGGACTTCATCAGGAAAACTCTCTATCTGGGCAGCTCTGATAATACAGAGTTCAGCCTGCTTGAAATCATCTGCTGAAAGGCTGTCTCCAGAAGCACTGGCCGCCCTGTGAAGGTCTCTGGCAGTTTCCTTAAGAAGGTCACTAAAACTGCCGAACTGTCCTGCATCAGGCACAGGGTCAGTGTTCAGACATGTGACCAGGTAGGTTGTAGGCTTGCACCGTTCTTCTGTATAGTCTTCACATGGCAGAAATGGATGCTCCAGCCATTGCTGTGGCTGTAGCAACAGAAATGGTGGTCCACATGCCCATCGGGACTGACTTGTGAGCTCTTGGAGTCTTTTACCCCTAGTGAGGTTATCTGCAAGGTTCTCAGTTGAAGTCACGTACCTCCAGGCCTGCCCATCTGTTAGCTCTTGGACCTCTGCAATCTGTGTGCCCACAAACACTCTGAAGTGGCACGAATCTGACCGGATGCAGGTCAGGACGGTCGTGGAGTCAGTCCACGGCACAACTCTGCCGAGCGTTACGGTGAGCTCTTTGGTAAGCACGCTGGCAAGTTGTGCTCCAGTTACAGCTGCACATAATTCTAGTCGGGCCATAGATAGTTGGTGTTTGGGAGCTACTCTGGAATGTGCTGTTAGGAATATTACTTCCATATACCCGTCAGTGTCATCTGTGCGCGTAGCTTGTTGATCTTTCAGGGACCGGGTGACAAGCTTCTCACTCCTGTATGGCTGTCGAGTTGCCATAGCTTCTCTACTTGACTGAAAAGCTCTGTCAAGGAGAGGTAGTTGAGAGAAAAAGACATTGCTGAAGTTGACTATGCTGTTGGACAGATGTGATGGGTCCTTGAAGTGTCCAACCCAGCCTGGTTTTGACTGCTGCAGGGCCTCCGGGTGGACCCAAGCGGACCGGTTGAATGGGAGTGATCAAGTGGAGACAGTCAGAGCCAATCAGTAGTAGTGGCTGGGCATTGGTGAATGGCTGAAGTGGTAGCACTCATACCTGTACTGACAGTGTATGAGTGCTCAGCGTGGCAGAGATCATCTACTGTGAAAGCCCTCTCAGTAGTGAATGTTATACTTGGTTGATTGGCTGTTAAAACTTTGACTGTCACAGATGCCCCATGTAATGTCCTCAGTCTTTGTCTCACAGTGCGCAGGGAAAGGCTCTCAGGGCTCCCCTTCAACTGTAACCTCTGGGTGGCTTCTTGGAGCAGAATGGTCCTGTCAGATCCGTCGTCAAGTATGGCAAATGTCTCAAGCATGCGCTCACCATTCCTTAGCAGGACTTTTATCTCTCTTTGTGCCACTTCTGTCTCTTGTGTTCTCTTCTGCTCTATCAAGTCTATCTCCACCTTCTTGAATGATCAGCTCATACTACAGCCACTCTGCAAAGTCTCTCAGTGAACTCCACTGTTCTGAGGGTAGAGGTAGCGGCGGAAGGCAGCACATAGCTCCTAGTGAGTCACGCTACATGTGACCCACACTGTAGCTCTATCTGACCATCTTGGCAAAGCTGCTCCAGCATACCAACTAAGCTCGGACTCTCAGAGCAAACTTCCTAAACCCTGCCGTGTCATTGGAGTGAATATTGGGCTCATCCATCAGCTCTGCTATTCTCTGTAGTGACAGCTGGTGTGGCTGACCGAAGTGCTTGATGAGGGACGCCATGGTGTCGGTGTATGAATGAACAGAGTTAAGAGTCAGCGATCAGAAGAGCTTCTTCAAATCTGAGGTGATCACATAGTACCTGATATTTAAGTCTCTCTGTCGTATCAGCTGAGAGAATATTGTCTAAAGCCAGTCTCAAACGAGCAAACTGCCTGGGATAAGCTCAAGTGAACTCTGGAATCGATGGCATTGGGCCTCTGTAGGTCTTCTCCCTCATAGTTAGTAGCTGGTTGGGGGTAGAAACTAGGTCAGGAGATGGGATGTTGCTGTCCAAACTATTACCAAGAGTCTGAGATATTGAGGCAGGCTGCGGCGCATGACTTTGGGTGTCCATATTGGTGGTAGCTGCTGCAGCAGTACGTTGCACTTGTAACTCCTGCAGACGTTGGCTGAGCTTTCGGACAATAGCTGGTGGCTGGGGAGATGGAGCAAACTGAATACGTGAAGGTTCCGGGAAGTCGCTTGGAAGAAAGACTGGAAGCGGAGGCAGTGGTCATTCCTCTGGTTCCTCGGTACCTCCTTGTGCTGCAGGTAAGGAATGCTGCCCCTGGTGAAGAGAAGTCTGGGTAGGGGGATGGGTGGACAGCCACGTGTCATTGGCTGTGGTGTTGCTGGTGCCACGGTCCATCTGTCTCCTCATATCTGTAACAACAAGGTGAAGACATCTGTTGTCCTCCTGTAGGTGCTGCACAAGACTCATAAAATCCTGTGGGACAGGTGCTTTGACATAGCCAGAAGATGTGGCAGTCATCTCCTGGAACTGTCCCAGGTGTTGTGTAAGGGGTGTCATCTCAGTGAATCCCTCTCAGACTCTGTGCTGCTCCTGTACAGCAGGTGTCGCTGTGTATCCCTCATAGTCTCTCATCCATCCTGGTGGTCGCACTGCCCTCCGTGGACGGGCACCACTTCTCTCTGGATTATAAATCATCTTCACTTCGTAATCACCTTATCCGGCTCGAAGGACCGAAATTGTCTTCATATGCCTTCATATCACTATTCTTATGTTAATTCATAATCTTCAAGACCAGTCTATACCTTTGGCATCACTGAACCAGGTTTCAGTGATAGCTATAATACTAAAGGATTGAGTAAAATGTTGCAAATTCTCTTTGAGTTGAAATTTGTATATTTCTGCTGTTAATTTCACACTGTTTTCAAACTGTAAACTGTTCTTGTTCAATATATCTACAATTTTTAACAATAGAAGAAAGAAAATTTATCAGGGTCTATCTCTGCAGCTGGGTGTGTTGTATTATGTTCACTGTATGCAAAAGTGTCCAGTTCCATTTGTCTATCATGGAGAATCCTCTGCAGCATGTCGATGTCATTACTTTTTCTTAATGCAGTCTGTGTAATTGATCTATTGTGCATGGGATGCGTGGAGAGTCAAAAGTTACTTTGGAGCATAGTCAGTATTTGTGAAGATCTTCTTTATTCCTCAGCACCCAAACTTTAGCTTCCTTAGGTGTCCCATTTAGTTTAATGAAGATCTTACAGTTTGTTACCCAAGTGTGTTGGATTTTGTGTTCCTTTTTCAGCAATCTGGCCTTTTTTGCAATTTCAGCATTTTTCCTTGTCAGATGCTCATTTATGACATTGCGTGCTTGTATCAGAAGTGCAAACTTGTTTTTACAACCGACAAACTGCATGATGATGGCTGCTGGTCTCCCATTTCTAGTGGGTAGTGGGTGGTGGGCCTTGATGTGCTCCAGGTCCATCTCTATCCCCCTACTTTGGAGGCAGGATGCCACCTGTTGCTCCACCGAGTGTGTCTCCTGCTCACTGGGCTCCTCGCTGTGCGCGGCCATGAGCGAGGCTTGATCTTTATGTTGGTGATGACCTCGTCATTCAGGTCAGAGTATTGCTCCAGATCATCCACTCTCCATTCTAACTCCGAGATGCGCCGGTCCTTTTCTGCATTCTGGAGGCGTTGTCTTTTCACCTCCTCCAGCAAATCCAGCAGATTCTTCTGTTGCTCTCTGACAGCGGTCATATCCCTGATTAGGGAACTGAAGTGAGTTTTTTTATCTCCTCAATTTCCTCCACCGTTGAGCTCCTTTTTGGTGGCATACTGCTTGTTGTCGGCTCTACGCACCGGATCAGCTGTTCCCTCAGTCGCCATCTGTTAATGTGAGCAGTGCCCCGCTAACTAGTTACACTAGAACAAATCACTCCAGGGTTCAAGATTGGCAGACAAAACAGGCAGTGACATACCACAAGTATATTCAGTCGATAAATCCAAAAGAAGGCCAAAAAGGGCTAGTGCCATGGACATGTAACCAAGGGTTATTGCTAAATGTATTATTTTATTTCAGATTTCAAGTAAATGCGATGTTTTTCGCTGAGTTTTATTTTTCCTATGCACCATGAATGCACCACAGCACTGCGCATGGCATCTCCTGAGAGAGGGAGAATCTTCCTTTGCTTTCTCTGAGTCAGATGGAAAAATTGCTCTGAAAAGTGCAGTTTTGAGCACTGAAAATGATCTGTGTTAACTGTAAAGTGATGTGGTCGAATCCTGTGATGTGTTAAGTCAAGGAAAGTTAAATATTTTTGAAGAATATTCTGGTGTGTGTTGTTAAATTTATGGATTTAGCAAAGCTATGTTTTTACAATGTATGAACAAGTACAGTCCCTGACAAAAGTCTTGTCGCTTATCCATTTTGTAGAAACAAAAGCTTATAACCTGACTTTAAATTAATCGATTGGTTTTAGAAATGTCCCATATGAAAGCTAAAACCCTCCCAAATTATGCTCAATATACTAAAATAAATTTGCTTCACTGAAGAAAGATTGATCATTTAATGAACACAAAAAGGTCAGATTTTGGCAAGACAAAAGTCTTGTCGCCTTGTCATATGATGCACCCAATCCTAGATTACAGCCTCACCTGTGATCAGTTACTGATCAATCAATTAGTGGATGTGTATAAAAAGAACCCCAGCACACCAGACCTTCACATCAACTGCAACTTGACCTCTGACAACATGCCTAAGATCCACCCTGAGACCAAAGCGTTAATTATCAAGAGGCTGAAGACCAGATCCACTGCTGAGGTGGCTGACACCTTCAATGTGTCTCAACGTCAAGTACAAAGAATAAGAAAAAGATCTGAAAAGACTGGAGATGTTTTTGACAAGCCCAGGTCCGGCAGACCCCGCAAGACAACTGCTCGGGAGGACCGTTTGTTGATTCGAAAATCCAAGGCCAGCCCCTTTTCCACTGCAGCAGAGCTCCACCAGGCCTGGTCACCTCAAGTCCCTGTGTCAACCACAACAGTTTGTAGAATTCTGTCTCGAAATGGCCTCCATGGTCGAATCAGTGCACAGAAACCAGCACTAAACAAAAGGCAATTAAAAAACCGTGTGGCATTTGCCAAGGCCCACAGCCTGCTAAAAGGATGGACACTGGAAAAGTGGCAGAAGGTGGATTTCTCAGATGAATTCTCGGTTGAATTACATCACAGCCGCTACAAATATTGCAGGAGACCTACTGGAGCCCGCATGGATCCAAGATTCACCCAGAAAACAGTTAAGTTTGGTGGTGGAAAAATCATGGTCTGGGGTTACATTCAGTATGGGGGTGTGCGAGACATTTGCAGGGTGGAAGGCAATATCAATAGCCTAAAATATCAAGAAGTATTAGCTACCTCTTACATTCCCAACCATAAAAGGGGTCAAATTTTGCAGCAGGATGGTGCTCCATCGCATACTTCTATCTCTACATCAAAGTTCCTCAAGGCAAAGAAGATCAAGGTGCTCCAGGACTGGCCAGCCCAGTCACCAGACATGAACATCATTGAGCATGTCTGGGGTAGAATGAAAGAGGAAGCATGGAAGGCAAAACCAAAGAATCTTGATGAACTCTGGGAGGCATGTAAGACTGCTTTCTTTGCTATTCCTGATGACTTCATCAACAAATTGTATGAATCATTGTCGAACCGCATGGATGCAGTCCTTCAAGCTCATGGAAGTCATACAAGATATTAAATATGGATCTCACAGCACCACTACTTAATTCACTGACGTTATGCAACATATTTTTGTATTTGAAGTAAATTATTTGTTCAATTTTCTGTAGGCGACAAGACTTTTGTCTTGCCAAAATCTGACCTTTCTGTGTTCATTAAATGATCAATCTTTCTTCAGTGAAGCAAATTTATTTTAGTATATTGAGCGTAATTTGGGAGGGTTTTAGCTTTCATATGAGACATTTCTAAAACCAATCGATTAATTTAAAGTCAGGTTATAAGCTTTTGTTTCTACAAAATGGATAAGCGACAAGACTTTTGTCAGGGACTGTAGTGTGGATTATTGTGCACTTTGAACTCTAAACCAGTCAGGATATGGTATTTTGTGGAAAATTTGATTGTTAAAAGCTGCTAATAATATGTTAGCTGTGTTAGCCTGTGAAAAGGTAAGCTAGCACACTCGCACATGTGCATTACATGTGAGTTAAAGTTACACACGCATGTGTGGGGTGATGTTGTGGACCCAGTATGAGTTCAATATGTAAATGTATATTTTCATTGGCAATTTATTGTGCTCTTATTTTATTTTTGGATATAAATGTATTGTTATTGGCCAATATGAATGAATATGAATGAAAAAGACAACAGGTTATTTGATATTGATATGTTTTATTATTTTGGAAGTATAAATGCAAGTAATGCAGGGTAATAATAATTTTACTTTTGCAAATTGAATAATTGCATTGCACCCTTTTGTGCAGGCTGGTTTTTCATTGTCCCAGGGACTGCTATCAGCAAGCTGGATGCCACCTTTAGACATTCCGGATCTGATGGTCCGTAGTGGGACAACTTTCATTGAGGATTTTTTTTTTTTTTTTTTTTTTTTTGGTTATCTGAGATCTCAGACAAGTTTTTTAATTGGGTCAGGCCTGATAGCAAAAAAAACGATGCATCAAAACTGCTGAGTAGCTGAACAATAATAAGGGACACCGAGTGCATTCAACTGAAATGGACAGTGTAAACAAGTGTACTTAAACAAAAAAATCGACAATATTGAAACTGATTATTGAAACTATTGAGGTAATTTAACGGGAACTGATTTAATTTTTGTTTTTTCCTTGTTAATGTTCAACTTCATGGGTCATTGTCATTCAATGCCACTTATTCAAGTAAACCATTGAGGGGAAAATATCTAAAATAAAACTTTGAAATACATGTTATTCTTTTCCCAACTGAAGCATTTTTCAGTGTCTCTTTGTGGTTGGAGGTTTTCTTTTTACTCCAGAGGGAGTCGCCACTGCCAATCTCCTTATGAATCAAAGCTAATCAAACCCTTAATTGTGTAAATTTAGACAATTTGGATTTTTCAGCAAGACCCACAGAGCACAATGCATATTTTGTGAAATCAAACTGCCCGTATTCGACTGACAGGGCATCGACAGCTTTCATAAAGGTTAGATTTTATGGGGATTCTTTTGTATTTTTACAATATGAATTTTTTAGATTTTTTAAATAATCAAAATGCCTAAAAGTTAACGTTGTAAGAGTTAGCCTAGCCCTGCAATGAGCTAGCTCCTCTCTAGCAGCTAGCGCTCTGACTGGTCAGAACTGCTTCTTGGATTCTTCTTCCAGATCTTATTGTACTTCAATGTTTAAGCACCACTGCATAGATTCATTGTTATTCATATTCATAATGTTTTCATTTTTCTTTCATATATCCTTGTCAATTTTAGATCCTCCAGGCATGTGTACAATTTGAAATAATTTTGCAAATTATTTCTGATTTATAAGCATCTACATTTTAATACATGCCAAAATAAAACCAAATTAACACTTTTCCGTTTGTGCCTTAAGTAATTAACTGTGATATCTGTGAAAATCCTGATTACTGAGACCGAATAAATCCTTTATCTGCTGAAAACTCATCACGTCATCTCTCAATGCATATTTGGACCAATTTCCAACATTTACATTTATCTGGTGTAAAGTCAGTGTTATGTGCGATGCATAAAGAACCTGCACATTTAAGTCCTCATATGGATATATATGGAAGATAATTTATTTAATCAGATTTAGAATTTTAAATACCGTTGAATTTCTCACTTTGAATTTTTTTAACTCTGAAAAAACATGTTTGAATTATTTTTAGTCTGAATTTTAGTTGTCTTTAAAATTCAATATATAAAAAAACATCACCTTTTAAATATTCAGCACAAATATTTTCAAGCTCTCAAATTCAACAGTCAAAATTCAGAGTGTAATATTCGAATTGTAAAAAATTCGCAGCAAAGATCCAAGATGCCAAGGCAGAAGCAATCAATCCAAAATTATCTGGTCTAACTTAGTAACAAACAGGAAATGGTGCAATGAAGCAATCTGATTGGTCAGAATTAAAACTGAAATTTTTCACTGCGAATTTTACACTCTGAATTTTGACTGTTGAATTTGAGCGCTTGAAAATATATGTACTGAATATTTTAAAGGTGAATTTTTTTTTATTTTATTTGAAACATATTGAAAAAGTATAAAAATTTAAGTTTATAAAATTTCAGCCACTAAACTTTAGAATAAAATTAATTCAAACATTTTTTTTCAGAGTTAAAAAATTCAAAGTGAGAAATTAAGTGGTGTGTAAAATTCAAAATCTAATGGAACAAATGATCTTCCATCCATATATTATTTTTGTATTGTATGTATTTTAAATTAAACTACTACTCCAGTTTAGCCTAGTTTTAGTTTTCTTTGAACATGAAGGATAAAACCAGGCAACAGAAAAAAGACACAGGATGCTATCATTCTTAAACTTTCCATTTACTCACGTTTTACAAAACATTGAGACAGTCAAAGCCTTTGGATATATGGATTACAGAAAAACAAACCAGTGCTTAACAAATTCTCAGTTCTAAACCAGGAGAAAACAAAAATTAATACTTGAGCTGAATTGGCCTTCAAAGTCAAACATTTTCATGACAGATCTGAGTAATGCTCCATTACAGGCACCTGAGATATTGGTTATTTCCCACTTGGACTTTATGAGTTAGATTCTGGTAAATTCACTTAAAAAATGGCTAATGCTAAAACCAAAGGCTGACAAAATGTAAACAGTATAACAGGTGAAATAATATAATATCGTAGACTTTGGCCTATGCCAATTGCTTACATGGTTTATGTGGTAGTTAACCACTCAGATGCACTTTCTGCCATTAATGCAACAGGTCACAGTTTATCTTGTGTGTGAAGTGGGAGTCTCAACCCAGAAAAAGCCTAGTTCCTAGTTGCCTGGGGAAAAAACATAAGTCCTCTGTTATTGTTTAATTTCATTAAAGCGTCATAGCTTAGAGACAAACCAGCTTTTGCAGAAGACTCTGATCTTGGAAATACTGAGTCCGTACACAAAGGGGTCTAAAATCGGCTGGACAATCCAGAAATAAAGAGACACAAAAATGAGCACAGAATCAGGCACATGACTCATGTTAAACCTGTATTGGATTATCTCAAATGCTGCACCAAGGCCAAAGTTCATCAGAGATACGACATGAGGTGTGCACGTGCTCAGAGCCTTGTGGCGCGTTTGTGCATTTCCAGAGAAACACACACGGAGAATGCGCATATACGTGATCAGGATGAGCAGCAGTGGGAAGAATATGTTCACCATGCTGATGACCAGTCCATAAGCGTTTAATGTGGATGTGTCAGAACAGGCTAGTTTTACAATGGGAAAGTTGTCACAGTAAACTTTATGGATGGTATTTCCACACAGACGCATAGATGAACTTAACATGATCATAATAAGGCAAATGAAACAACCATACAACCATGGCATCACTACCATCACAGCTGTTTTGTTTCTGGTCATCCGTGTGTTGTAATGTAGCGGTGCACAAATGGCCAAATAACGATCATATGACATCACAGATAAAGTGAAGTATTCAACAATCCCGTACACATGTATGGCAAAGGTCTGGAAATAGCAGAATCCACTTGGAATAATGTGTACGTCTTGGAGCATTTGGTATAAAAGCAATGGGAAAATTACAGAGCTACCAAAGACACCATTACCGAACAGACTGCACACAAAAATATACATGGGCTCATGAAGACTTCGGTTCCGACAGATGACAGCCACGATCAGCGAGTTGGAGAAAAGCATTAAGACATACAAAATCAAAAGGACAGCAAAGACGAGGTAACGCAGTGGCCCCACGTGGAAGTAGGCAGTGAGGAAGAAAAATGCCACCTGAGAGGAGTTTGGGTTCATTGTGCTGAGGACTCACAGAGGAGATGTGGGGCAGGCTGTCAGGTCCATAGAGAGCCGCTGTGATCAGCCCTGCTCTCTCCAGCATTGAGCCCTGAACTCTGGAGAAAGGGCTTTATGCCTTTGCCAGCTCTCAGCCTCTAGAGATACAAAAAAGAACAAATACTCAAACTTTTCACACACATTTGACTTCCTATGTTCTACCACTAGTACAAAAGATTTCCGAAAGAGTGTTAACATAAAGGAGACCTAATTAGCAGTACTGGACTTTTTTGATCGGTGCTTACTTGGAAACGAGTTTCAGTGCCCAGCGCTAGATCCTGCTGAGCTGAAGAAGGAGTCTTATCAGTAGTGTCGGGCATGTTACTTTGAAAAAGTAATTAGTTATAGTTACTAGTTACTTCTTCTAAAAAGTAACTGAGTTAGTAACTGAGTTACTCAGCTATAAAAGTAACTAGTTTCCAGGGAAAGTAACTATTGCGTACTTTTTTTTTTTAAGGGTGCACTCACACTAGGACTTTAGAACTGTGCCCAAACATGGATAGCCCCTACAGTGCAGGATAAGCGCAATCGAACCGTATCCAGGCACAGCACAGTTAGGACTTTGGCCCTGTTGGAGTAGATGGGCCAAAGCACGACATGGTTGCTCATGTATGCGCACACGCACGACTTCACCTTACGAGCCCTGTCAGGTACACTGATGTTACTCATACAATAAAAACAGTGAGTAAAATCTGCTCGAAAACACACAGTGAATCCGCGCTTACCTTCAATAAGGACTAAGAACAGCGACAAAAGTTTTGCAGCCTTGTCTCCGGCTGTCCTCACTCCTCCGCACTGTTTTTATATCCATAAACTTACGGAGGAACACGTGTCACAGCAGGACTCATATCTCCATCACTATTTAATAGATATTTTATGCCGCTGGACTCCGCTAAAAGTGGATGATTGGATGACATCATCACCGAAGTCCCAACCATGCCGTGCCTGGGAACGGTTCGATTGCACTCAGATTGGACAAACGTACCGCACTTTAGGGGCTATCCGTGAAAAAACACACACATCTGCAGCTTCTGTGTCTGTGTGAGCCAAGTCGGTTGACAGCTTTAATGAGTGGCTTCAGGAACACGCAATAACGGTGTGTTGGTAACGGTAACGGCATTGTTAACTATAAAGTAATTTGTTAGATTACCCATTACTGAAAAAGTAACGCCATTAGTAACGGTGTTTATTTTAACACCGTTATTCCCATCACTGCTTATCAGGCCTTAATGACTCCTGAGACAACTGACAGGAATTGGATCATTGGAATCTTCCACAAGGTGGCTTTCCTTAGAGTTGAGGAGCTCAGCCTAAGGTAAGAACCCGGAGTAGAGCCACTGCTTCTCCACATTGAGAGAAGCCAGCTGAGGTGGCTCGGGCATCTATTCTGGATGCCTCCGTGCATGACCCACCAAGAGGAGACCCCGGGGAAGACCCAGGACACGCTGGAGGAACTATTTCTTTCGGCTGGCCAGAGAACCCCTCGGGATCTCTCAGAAGGAACAGGAGGAAGTGTGTGTGTGAAATGGAAGTCTGGGCATCGTTGCTGCCTTCATGACCTGGCCCCGGACAAGCAAAGATACTGTAGATCAGAATCAGAATCAGAAAGCTTTTATTGCCATTGTCAGTGAACACAATTCACAGACTAGGAACTTGCTTTGGTGATGAGGTGCAACATAGAACACTGAATAATAATAATAATAATAATAATATAAAGTAGAGATATCACTATTAAAAAAATATAATATAATAATAATAAAGTATCACTATTAAAAATAAAGTAAGAGCATGCAAAAGATTAAGATATATAATAAAAACAAAAATAGTCAAGTATATACAGAGCATCAGAACAACAGTGCAAACTGACAGCGCAAAAGAGCAAGTGACGTGACATGACTTATTTAAGGTGACAGGTGTTATAAAGTGTCCATCTTAGTACAGGTATTATAAAGTGTCCTTAGTACAGGTGTTATAAAGTGTTCATAAAGTGTTTATGAGTCCAACAGCAGAGGGGAAGAAACTGTTCTTATGGCGAGAGGTTCTGGTCCGTATGGACCGTAGCCTTCTGCCAGAGGGAAGTGGCTCGAATAGTCATTGTCCAGGGTGAGAGGGGTCAGCTGCTATCCGGCCTGCTCGCCCCCGAGTCCTGGAGACGTACAGGTCCTGGAGAGATGGAAGGCTACAGCCGATCACCTTCTCAGCAGAGCGCACAATGCGCTGCAGTCTCTGTCTGTCCCTGGCAGTGGACCCAGCGTACCACACAGTGATGGAGGAGGTGAGGATGGACTCAATGATGGCCGTGTAAAACTGCACCATCATCTGAGCAGGCAGCTTGGCTTTCCTCAGCTGCCGCAGGAAGTACATCCTCTGCTGGGCTTTCTTGATGAGGGAGCTGATGGTCGGCTCCCACTTGAGGTCGTGGGTGATGCAGGTGCCCAGGAAGCGGAAAGAATCCACAGTGGTGATGGGGGAGTCTGTCAGGGTGAGGAGAGGCAGGGGGGCTGTGACTTTCCTGAAGTCCACGATCATCTCCACTGTCTTCTGGGCGTTGAGCTCCAGGTTGTTGCTGCTGCACCAGGACACCAGCCGGTCCACCTCCCTCCTGTAGGCAGACTCATCGCCGTCCGAGATGAGCCCGATGAGGGTGGTGTCATCCGCAAACTTAACCAGTTTCACAGAGTCGTGGCTGGAGGTGCAGCAGTTGGTGTAGAGGGAGAAGAGCAGGGGAGAAAGTACACAGCCCTGTGGAGATCCTGTGCTTATAGTCCGAGTGTCCGAGACATTCTTCCCCAGCCGCACGCACTGCCTCCGGTCCGTCAGGAAGTCAGTGATCCACCTACAGGTGGAGTCAGGCACGTTGAGCTGGGCGAGCTTGTCTTGGAGCAGAGCAGGGAGGATGGTGTTGAATGCAGAGCTGAAGTCCACAAACAGGATCCTGGCGCAGGTTCCCGGGGAGTCCAGATGCTGAAGGATGAAGTGGAGGGCCAGGTTGATGACATCGTCTACAGACCGATTTGCTCTGTAGGCGAACTGCAGAGGGTCCAGGAGAGGGGAGGTGAAGGACTTGAGGTGAGGCAGAACCAGGCGCTCAAATGACTTCATGACTACAGACGTCAGCGCCACAGGCCTGTAGTCATTAAGTCCAGTGATCCTGGGCTTCTTGGGGACGGGAACAATGGTGGACAGCTTGAAGCAGGCTGGGACATGGCATAACTCCAGGGAGGTGTTAAAGATGTCCATGAAGACAGGAGCCAGTTCTTCAGCGCAGTGTCTCAGGGTGGAAGGAGAGACACCGTCCGGACCTGGGGCTTTCCGTGGGTTTTGCCTTTTAAAAGTCTTAGTCACATCCTGCTTGGAGAGTGTGAGGGCAGTGGGGGAGGAGGAGGGGTCTGAGGTGGGCTTGGCCGCAATGTCCATTGTAGTCAGTGGGGTGGGGTGTGAGACTTCAAATCTAGCGTAGTAGGTGTTAAGCTTTTCTGCTAGTTGTCGGTCATCCACAGCAGGGGGGGCTTTGGGCCTATAGTTTGTAATACCCCTCAGACCTTTCCAGACAGAGACGGAGTCGTTGGACCAGAACTTCTCCTTCAGATGGTTATTGTATCTCGATTTAGCCTTCTCCACTTCCTTGCTAAATGAGTACTTGCTCTGTCTGTATGAGTGAGGGTCACCACTTCTATGCGCCTCCTCCTTCTCCTTCCTCAGCTGTCTCAGTCTGGGTGTGAACCAGGGTTTGTCATTGTTAAAGGTCACCCTGGTGCAAGATGGAACAATGCTGTCCTCACAGAACTGGATGTATGACGTCACTGTGTCCGTGTACTCATCCAGATTCTCTGCGGAAGCCTTGAACATGCCCCAGTCTGTTGTATCCAAGCATGTGCGAAGCTCCTCCACAGCCTCGCTGGTCCACCTTTTAGAAGTCCTCACAGTTGGTTTGGAGAGCTTCAGTTGTTGTTTGTATGTGGGGATGAGGTGAACCATGACGTGATCAGAAAAGCCTAAAGCAGCACGTGACACGCTCCGATAGGCCCCACTGACTGTTGTGTAACAATGATCCAGCGTATTCTGCTCTCTCGTTGGGCATTTAAAACTGTTTGTACTTTGGCAGCTCCTGGCTCAGGTTTCCCTTGTTAAAGTCACCGAGGATAATAAGTAGAGAGTCCGGGAAGGTTCGTTCTACATCCAGAATCTGTTCCGCGAGTGCACGTTGAGCCTCGTGCACGTCCGCGCATGGCGGGATGTAAACAGCAGCCAGAATGAATGAAGCGAACTCACGTGGCGAGTAGAAAGGTTTGCAGTGAATGAAAAGATATTCCAGAGCGGGAGAGCAGTGTTGGGAGATCACAGTTACGTCTGAGCACCAGGCGTTGTTGATGTAGAAACAGACCCCTCCACCTTTTGTCTTTCCCCCGGATAGAGCCCGATGTCTGTCCGCATGGAGGAGCTGAAATCCGCCCAGGTGTAACGCGCAGTCCGGAATCTGATCGTTGAGCCATGTCTCCATGAAGCACAAGACACAAGAGGAAGAAAAGTCTCTGTTACTCCTCATCAGCAGCGCCAGTTCGTCCATCTTGTTGCTGAGTGAGCGAACGTTGGACAGGAAAATCCCAGGTAAGGGCGTCCGTGTGCCGCGTCTCCGAAGGCGCACCAGAGCCCCTGCGCGTTTTCCTTGTCTGCGGCGTCTCACTTTTTTGGCCAAAAAATGAACTAAATCTACTGCAGGCTCTAAAAAAACTGGCAGTAGATCAGCAGAAGTCGTTGTTCTGATGTTTACGAGCTCTTCACGGGTGTAAGAGCACGCAGACACACGATTTATGAACAAAAACAGACAAAACAAAGAGCACCAAATCACCAGGGCAACCATGTGCGGCGCCATCTTGAAAAAATTTGATGGACTGAAGTATTTCAAAGATGGCCTAATCTCTGACCTCATATTCATATGGCCTAGCTATTTTTTTATTTATTTTTATTTTTTTTATCAATTCCTCACCAACCCAAAACATGCATCTCCTCCACCTATAGGGTTAATCACTGGTAGAACTAGCCTTCTCTTTCAATTGGCTATGGCTATTCTGATATTATAGGTTTTATCCTTAAAATTGACACTACTAACTGGAAACACAATATTTAGTTTTATTAAAACTTTGTTAACGAGACAATCTCTTATTCAAACATTAAGGAATAATCAAAAGATGTATCCACGACATACATGGAGAGCATCTAATTTAATAATAACACACCAATAGTCCTTCAGCGTTGGTATCCACAGAACCTCATAGTGCCATCAGACCTTCACTTAAACAAAGATGTGAGCGACATTTCTGGCATGTATAATACGCAAATCATGACATGTAGCAAAGAACTTCACTGACTACAATTACGATGTAAGTGAATTTTTTATGTGGAAATTATTGGTCTGTCCTGTGCAGTCGTGCGAGCAGCAGCCCTTTGCATAATGATCGAAGCTTAGAGATGTTGAATCCGTAAATCAGTGGGCTGAGCAGGGGCTGGCTGGAGATGCAGTACAGAGACAGGAACACCCTCAAGGCCATGGGCATACCATCCATGTTGAACCGACTCTGCACCAACTCAAAGCTGCCCCCGATGGTGAAGTTGGTAATGGTCACCAGGTGAGGCAGACAGGTGCTCAGAGCCTTCTGCCGCAGAGACTTGGATCCAGAGAAACACACTCTGAGGATGCATAGGTAGGTGAATATTGTAAAAATGAATGGGATAATGATAGTAATAAATGTCCAGGTTAATCCATAGATATTTATAATGGAAATATCAGAACAGGCCATACGTACAACAGAGTAGTTGTCACAGTACACTTTAGAAATGACATTATTACACAGCTTTAGAGACGTAGTGATGCATAAAGTCTGAAGAACACCCAGTAAACCATAAAGCCACGTGGAGATAATAAGTTTAATAATTCGGTCCCTGCTCATGTGATTATGGTATTGCAGGGGGAAGCAGATTGCAATGTAGCGGTCGTATGATAAAACAGCAAGATTGAGGTATTCAATTGTGGCGTAGGAATGAAGGCAGTAGATCTGGAGAAAACAGAAGGAAACAGAGATCTGGTGGAGGCGCTGCAGCACGTGGCGGAGGAGCATCGGAAACAACATGGTGGAGCCATACAGTTCACTGAGGAAAAGACTGCACAGGAACACGTACATGGGATCGGCCAAAGTACGGTTCAGAATGATCACAGATATGAGCAGCAGGTTAGAGCTTAAAGTCAGAACGTACAGCACTAGCAGCGCCAAGAACACCAGGTATCTGTACATGCCCAGGTCCAAGTACGCCGTCAGGGTGAAGTGAGTGAAGTTAGTGAGGTTTGACATGTTGCAAAGCCAATAATGAGACAATAGACAGAGAAATAACTGTCACTTTAGCATTCACCAGCACTGACTCCTGTGGAAAAAAGAAAGGTCATCACTTGTCATGGTTTAAGTCAAAGCCACATAACATTTTTACTTCTATAAAATGCCCCCACTAACTTTGAAAACCTCAAAATAAATAAAGTGGTGTTTATCAAAGCTGCTTCTTGTTTCAGTTCACTAAATGTCTAAAGTCTATGTTTTAAGGAATAAATAGATACAACATTTGAAGAAAATAATGCACAAACATCAGAATTATTAATCTATAAAACAAGAAGAGTCTGGAAAAATGTAATGGGGATTTTTTCCTTATGTTGTTTGATTGATTTGATTTTGTCTTATTGAAAATAATAATTAAAAAAATGGTTTCAATATTTATCTCTTGAACATAAACTTAACATACTTTAGATACAAAAAAAAGTCAAATTACTTCGCCCAAAGTCTGAACTCTTCTCCAGACCCACAGACTCTTCTCAGAATTATTTGGTAAATTTTTGAAAAGTGTTATTGTAATATTTTTCAAGTTAAAAACAAAACAAAACTTGATCACCACAATAAATAATGCACTTCCATTCAATGTATTGGATATTGGAAAGGAACATTCCACAAATCAAAACCATTTCTCTTCAGCTGGCTCCATGTCCTTGATCAATCGTATGTCCACAAGATTACAATCTTTTATAGAAATGTGATATTTTAATATGATACAATAACTGGACACTTAAATTACAATGACTCTAATTATTTGACTCAGTAACAAATGCATCTTTACATTAAGCACATCTACAGATTAAGTGAAAATCAGAAAGGCTTATTCAAAAGTCCCATAATGTGTCCCATGAAAACAATGTCATATTACTGTTCATGATGTGTAGAGTGAAAAAGCAGAGCCAACAAGATGAGCTTTCACAAAATTTAAAAAATAGTAAATAGTCATAATGAAAATAATGTAGACATGATTCGGTTTCATAAAGACTTCATAATCTGTGCGTCAGGCGCTGTGGTCCATTATTTAAAGGTCTTCAGACTGATGATTCCCTCTAGAGGCAGACTTGTGTTATTGTTCCTTTTAGATGCAAACTTTAGATGCAACTTTTAGATTCAAGAGGCCTATACAATAATGCACCTGACAATTTCCACAATTTTGTTGCATTCTTTTTAAGTTACAAATCTAAACCCAATGTGTACCAAATTTCAATTGTCTATGACAAACTTTTTTTTTTCATCCCAGTTAATCCCACGTATTTCTATGACAAATGTTGCCATGGAAACATGATTGCAAATAGGTATGTTGTCATTGGCTTTTTTGTTCAACATTGCTAGAAGGATTTCTGTGCCAAATTTTTATTGTCTACGACTAAATACATTTTTTGGCCCCATTAAAATTTTCAAGGGGGCACTGTAGGGCAGTTTTATGTCATAGCTATATATATTGTACATGACTGTGTTCAGGTTGTCATTGTGCAGAAATGTTCCATTTGGTCTGACACAGTTTGCCATTGCATCTCGGAGATTTGAGCGGTGTCATTTTTTTCAAATTGACCTCTGTTTTGTGGGATTGCCACACCCACAACTGACATTTTTCATCAATCTTGAAAAATGAATGTTAATGTTCAGGGTAACACAAATGATCTTCATCATTCTGCTATAATAATAATAATAATAATAATAATAATAATAATAATAATAATAATAATAAGGGAAACAGACAAACAGACTGTCGTGTATGAATTTTTTTTAACAAAAATTTTAAGAGGGCGCTAGAGAACCACTTTGTTAGATAGCACCTTGATTTGCATATTATTGCGTTCAGCTCAAAATCTGCACACTTGCTCTTTTGGCTTTTTCCAAACAACAAAATGTGTCTTAAGAAAATATTTTTGCACTTTTCACCATGACCACTCCCAAAGTTATAGTCAAAATGCAATTGATCATCTTTACTTGCACATGGGTTTAGTGTCTTTTGGATAAATCTGAAGTGTGAAAAATGTGCGAGGAGATTTAAGTACAACGGTGTGTGCATGTATTAATCCCGGGTTTGATCCAATATGGCCGACTTCCTGTTGGGTTTAGGGTGGGGCCATAATATAATTGTTTGCATGTCCTGACATGTTCCATTTTTTGTGCTATGTTTCAAATGTTTTAGTTTTTCGCCCCCATTAGGCCCATTAAAATCAAAGTTTGAGATGGTCATCTTTCATTTCACCTTTTTTTAAGATCTTTGCTCATAATTAGAGCTCATGGAGTTCTAATTTTATACCGTAATGTTTTGTTTATTACTTGATTTTTGCAATTCCCAGAGCTCCGGACGACAGAGACGACAGTACCATTTTCTTATCATAGCTTTTTTATTATGTAATAATAATGAAGTGAATCTTGAGAGAATTTGTTTATATCTAAAATAAATCTAAAAATAAAAATGTTATGTTGTATTATTCATTCTCTGCTCATCCAAGAGTATATTGTCACTGTGTGAAGATACAAAGCATTCACAGTTATGCAAGGTGGATAAAGTGTCTTGCTCTGGGACACAACACCAGTTGGTTTTGAACTGCTAACCTTCTGGTTATTAGGCACTCTACACAGGAACCTATGTTGCCTGAGTGTACAGTGTACATTTTTACCTGCGGGCCAGTCGTGCGAGCAGCAGCCCTTTGCACAGCGACCAAAGCTTAGAGAGTTTGAATCCATAAATGAGTGGGCTGATCAGGGGCTGGCTGGAGATGCAGTACAGAGACAGGAACACCCTCACGGCCATGGGCATACCATCCATGTTGAACCGACTCTGCACCAGCTCAAAGCTGCCCCCGATGGTGAAGTTGGTAATCGTCACCAGGTGAGGCAGACAGGTGCTCAGAGCCTTCTGCCGCAGAGACTTGGACCCAGAGAAACACACTCTGAGGATGCATAGGTAGGTGAACAACATATAGAGGAAGGGGAAGACGATGGTGACGAAGGTTATAATTAATCCATGGATGTTTACCAAGGAAATATCAGAACAGGCCATACGTACGACAGAGTAATTATCACAGTACACTTTAGGAATTTTATTATCGCACAGCTTCAGAGATGTAGTGATGCCTGCAGTGGTCAAAACGATCAAAAAGCCATAAAGCCATGTGGAGATAATAAGTTTAATAATTCGGTCCCTGCTCATGTGATTATGGTATTGCAGGGGGAAGCAGATTGCAATGTAGCGGTCGTATGATAAAACAGCAAGATTGAGGTATTCAATTGTGGCGTAGGAATGAAGGCAGTAGATCTGGAGAAAACAGAAGGAAACAGAGATATGGCGGAGCTGCTGCAGCACGTGGCGGAGGAGCATCGGAAACAACATGGTGGAGCCGTACAGTTCACTGAGGAAAAGACTGCACAGGAACACGTACATGGGATCGGCCAAAGTACGGTTCAGAATGATCACAGATATGAGCAGCAGGTTAGAGCTTAAAGTCAGAACGTACAGCACCAGCAGCACCAAGAACACCAGGTATCTGAACATGCCCAGGTCCAAGTACGCCGTCAGGGTGAAGTGAGTGAAGTTAGTGAGGTTTGACATGTTTCAGTTGCAGCCTTCAGCACCGCTGCTCTAAAGTGACTGATGTAACTGTTTCATATGTTGCAAGGCACAGGTCAATCTTCTTTACCAAAACCTAAACTACGAAGAAAACAGAATATTCAGTATTTAACATAGGTTTAACGTGTATGTATCCAGGTCTTTAAAAATGTACAGAATACGTCACATAAAAAAACTAAAACCACAATTTAGCTTCATGAACAATACAACATTTAAAATAATTTAAGGTGTTCATCCAAGTCAATCTGAAACAATATCAAAAGTAAAACACAGATTGAAATAAAAAGTGTGTTTGGTTCGATCATTCGACTCTTTTTGAAACTTCTTTTAAAATCTGGTTCAAACTGTTGAAAGTGTTGCTACAAAAAATGCTATAGAAAAATAAAATATAGTGTGAACATTCACTTCAGAATACATCTTAAATATGCATTGAAATGATCTGTTAAAAACCCTTTAAAATGCAATATATTAATACATTTGAGCAAATCACATGACTTTGTTTGAGCTTAAAATAAAAATAACAAAACATTACCGCAAAAGTATGTTGACTTCAGACAGTAGACTTCACCAAAACACCTATTTTATCAATAACAAAATACCTTTCGTCTTAATAAAAACAACTTCTATATCAAATGTTCATATTTCTATCACTATCTATGCCAACATTGACTTCCTTTTTAATGCAACAGTGACTAAAACAGCACCTACTCAATCAGCAGCCAGCCCAGGTCCAGACTGAGCTCAGATCCAGGTTTATATCTGTGAAGGACCATTCGCAGACCAAACACCAGGGACTACTCCAGTACTTAAGTATAAAATTACATATAGTACAGTTACTCACAATTTTTGCCACTATAACCAAACAGTGAAATCCTTAACTTTCATTCACACTGTCTAATAACTAACAGATGACCATTCCTCATATAAAAAGAAGATATTATGCACTATTTAAGAGCTTTTAACTAGGTCATAAAAGTGTTCCCTTATTGTTAACTCACACAGAATTTTTTTTTGTAATTTTTGTGTTTGTGTTATCCTGTATTTTCCAGCATATGAGGCACGTCTGCTCAGAAAATATCCATTTTCACTTACCACCTATCCCCCGCCCACTCTCTACGTACTGTATGTAACAACTGCTGCTTGCTACGGTGAAATGCCATAAAGATTGCATAGTTTAATACTAAATAGTCAAAAAAAAAAAAAAAAAACAGCATAATGTGGTATTCTGAGGGTTTCTACCTTAGTTTCATGTAGTGGCTACTGGCTAAATCAATAATTAAATTAACATAACACCTAATAAAGGAGAAGAACCAACAACGCCACCTAGGAGTTGGTTGATGATTTGTTGTTGATGAACAGAGGCATGGTCCATATATAGCAAGAGTGTACACTTTATTTATACATTTACATTTCATATATTAGTTTAGTTTGACAGTAACATTGCAGAAAGTTAGGTAGGATCATTTGTTCTTTGGATGACCCTTGTTTTCAAAGACAGTTTGTGTGTAAATCCAGTCAGTTTGAATCTCCTAAAAACAAACCAGTGCACGGGAAAGGAAAGGCTGCAACAGTGCGCTCAACTTCATGGCTCAAGATCTATTTACTTTACAAGTAAATGTAAATAAATGTACGACTAAGTGATTGTTTGAAGGGCCAGTATTACGGCACACACACCTGTATTAGTCGCTGGACGAGTACGGCAAAGGTTTTGATGGACAGGCGTCAAACAGCCAGCACGCACATTAGCCGGCATGACGGGCGATACACAAGAATGCCACAGCAAACGACATGGGCCCCTGGCAGCAAGCACTAAATAAAGGCACATAATCAGCGCTACAGACCATATTGAATCTTGAACTTAACATTGCATCTGGAATACTACAAGAAAACAGAATTATAATAAAATCTGGAAGGTGAACCCAAGCCGGCATCGTGTTGTTTTCAATGGCCTGTGCTCATTGGTGCATCACGCCAAAGAATATTTTTATTTTGGCATTACTTCCTTAATACTGGCCTTATCCCGCAAAACGTGTGACATCAGAAACGTGCTGTTCTGACCAATTACAGCGCTAGCTGCTAAAGCAGAGCTAGCGCGGGCTCAGAGTGGGGCTAGGCTAAGTATTACAACACTAACTTTTAAGCAGTGTCCGCCAGCATCTGACCAGAACTGAGGAAGCAGCTTGGATGAGCTGCGAAACGTATTCAACCAAATAAACTATGTCCAGTTGACAAATTAAATTTTCTCCTTTTTTTGCCATAACTTTTAGGCGCTTTGATGATTTTTTAAATTTAAAAAGTTCATATTGTAAAAATACAAAAGAATCCCTACAAAATACGACCTTTTGAAAGCTCTGAATGCCCCGTTAGCTGAATATCAGCAGTTTGATTTCACAAAAAATACATTGTGCTCTATGGGACAATTCTTTCTGGGCCGGAGCTCCCGGGAGCTGCAGTACCAATGGAGCGGCCACTAATTGACCTCTGTCGCGGACAGAGGGGCCTTATTCAGTTCTTATTATAGACTCGTGTCTGAAAGTGGTGAGCAAGCGGTGTCAACAACAGGAGACCGAAAGAGAGCACTTTTATGGATTGACTGATGTCACCACTAACCAATAGTTAGACTGCACCCTGCAGGATATACTGCCATAATAATATGTCCTCTTTAATGAAAGGACACTGTCACAGTTTTGCCTATTGTTTACATGTTATCCCCAGTCTAGCTCCAGTTCTTAGCCTGATCCAGTCCATCCCCCTCCCTGTTTTTCCTGCAGCTGCCGCTCATTCCCCAATCATCCCAGGGTCGTCTATATAAACTCCCTCTGCCCAGTCAGTTGTTGCTAGATTGTCGACAAGTCAAGAGACTCTCCAGCTCTGTATCTGAAACTCTGAATGTGAAATCTGTTGTTTGCAATTTGTGCAATTCTGCATTATTCCCTGTTTGAAGAATCTGTTTCTGAGTTATTCCCTGCCCGTCTTCTAATTACAGCATTTCCCAGTTTTGGAGGATATTTTAGTTCACATAATATACTCTTATCTTCCTTTGTTATCAGCCTGGTTTGACATATTAAGCCTCCCTATTGTAGGACACTTTGTGTTGATCTGAACCAAGGCCTTTGCATTTGATTGCATTCTTTTGTGTTGCATTTGAGTCCAAGTTGCCTGCGTGATAGACACATTTAGCTTTTGAAGAATAATTCATTGAAATTACTTATTTTTATCCTTACTATCCTTACTATTGCCTCCTGAATTACAGTTATCACTATCAAGAGAATGTGGCTGCTGAGGTCAGTGCTTTCAGGAAAATATAATGTTCTAAAGAAGAGGCCTTTTCAAGATCATTCAACTATTTTTGACCATTTGACTTTATGGACCAAAACTGGAAGACTGGTGTTGCAAGATATGGTTAGTTGGTGTAAGAGGTCACAGAGGAGATGTTTTTTTTTTTTTTTTTTTTAATTATTATTATTATTATTCAGGAGGCAGGAATCGGGATCAGTTAAATGATATTGACTTAGGACCAGTGAAAGGCTTTAAGCAGTTCCCTGATTTAAAGTTTGAACAATGACCTTCTCACTGAGTAGATACTCCACACTTTCTCTACACAGTGCATTATTTAGCCACACAGCAAGAAGGTTCCGGGTTCGACTACCAAGGACATTACTGTGTGGAGTTTGAATGTGGTTGGGTTTCCTCTAGGCATTCCAGGTTTACCCCATCAACCCAAAATAAGCACAAAGTAAAATTCTTCAGTTAAGGTAGTCCTGACCAAGATCAAAATGGTTCTATTTAGCTGCATATGACTGAAAGGTTTTTATTCTGCACTATTCTTTTATTCTATTCTTTAATGATGATTTTTAGTGTTTTGTTTCTCTGATGAAAAAATTTGAAGATGGGAGATTGCTTTTTTAATGCATATGCCATATTATCACATCAAGCTGTGAAAGTTGCCATATAATTAAAATTTACTGGAAACTTATTGAACCACTTCCATGATAACGTAAACACAAGAGTAATAAGATGATGGACATGTGGAAAGTTTAAACAAACAAACTGGACTAAAAGGTCCTAGAGGATCAGAGGGGCATTTAATGAGTCCCTGTGGAGAACGGACATCACCAAAACATCCCATAATAACCACACACACCCTTAGGACATATACACACACACGGACACAAATATCAGTATATACTCAAGGGACATCCCATAATGAGGCTCATGGTGTCAGTGTTGTCTCCATTCACAGTTGTTTGTAACACTGGTCATTTTGAAGTGAGTAAACTTGGTGCTTCCCAGAATGCACCAGGAGTTTGAAAGAAAGATGGTGTACCTGTGGGTTTTCAAACACTGGCTCAAAAAGTAGAGTGCCTCAGATGAACTTCTAATGTAGTATAAAGTATGCTGGTCTTCTAATGACCAGTATACTGTACACTGGTTTGAACTCCTCTGGTTTCTTTGATCACACAAAATCAAGCTGGGAACTTCAGCTAGTATATTTATAGTCTGCAGGTCATATCGCTTCACACAGTAAAAACAGAAGCTAGCTACTTTACTAAAAGGGCTCGCGCTCATTTCCGCACAGACGATCTGTGTAGATACAAATTTTCATGTGTCACAGATGCAGAAAATCAGGTCAGTGCAGAGATTGCGCTGAAGCGTCTTTGAGTGTCCAGAAAAGCACTACATAAAACTGATGCATTATTATTTTGAAGGGCATGTCTGCAGTCATGAACTTAGGGGGTCAGGTCTATGTTCCCACAGGTCTATGTTCTCACATGTATAGGGCTGTAGGGTTATGGTTAAGGTTAGGGCCTGGTTTCGCGATTCGGGTCAAGGTTGGGGCCAGGGTGAGGGGTTATGGACTTTGTTTAAAAAATATTTTAAATGAGAGAGGCTGTGGGAACACAGGGAACATAAGTACTCTCCTGATATTAGGCCAGACGGAGTGTTGTGGATGCGTAAAACAAGCTCAACCTGGAATTTACTGTGGTTTTTTTTGTTTTTTTTTAGCAGCTTCTTAAATTTTCTCCCTTTTTTATGTGATAGACTCCCTCTTTCTTTTGACACTAATGGACCATGTGTGTAGAATCCCTCAGTCATCCAGGTAGAATCCATGGCAAAAGGAGAAATTCAATTTGTCAACTGGACAAAGTTTATTTGCTCATCCAAGCTGCTTCTTCAGTTCTGGTCAGACGCTGGTGGACACTGCTTTATATCTATCTGAAGGGAGGAGCTAACTACAATGAAATTACTCTGAGACTACCATCCCACCAATGTGTACAAAAAGATCATTGATTGCTTGCAATGAGAAGGAAGAAGTCATTGATCGACAGCTATATTACAGACTCCATCCCTTACATCTATGGCCTCCCAAAGATTCACAAACAAGGAGAATCACCCAGACCCATTGTATGTAGCACAGACTCCATTACGTACAATGTGGCCAAACACTTAAAAACCATCCTGGCTCCTCTGGTGGGTAACACGGAGCACCATATTGAGAACACAGCCAAATTTGTGAACAAAGTCAAGCATCTCCAGTTTGACCGGGATGAGACAATGGTTTCTTTTGATGTGACCTCTCTTTTCACTTGTATCCCTACATCGGTAGTGGTGGAGGCAGCAAGGAGGAGAGTACTGGAGGATACTAAGCTTAAAGAGAGAAGCAAATCGACCAAATCTGCCAACTGCTGGAAATTTGTTTAAATACCACCTATTTCCAGTTCAGAGGAAACCTCTACAGGCAAATCCACGGCTGTCCAATGGGCTCACCGGTCTCCCCTATCATTGCAAACTTGGAATACATGGAACTTTTTAATTTGAACAGAGTGCCCTGGCCTCCCTCTGTGCTTGTAGGCCCAAGTGGTTCCTAGAAGCACAGAGGGAAAGGAGAAAAAAGAACAACACGTGGAGAAAGTCCTCTCCGTTTGGGGATATCCTAAATGGGCTTTCAATAAAACGAAGAGGGCCAAGAAACAGGACAACAGAGAACCAGAGCCCAGGAGAAGGGGTGTAACTATTCCTTACCTGGCTGGCGTTTCCGAAAAACTACAGAGGATCTTCAGACAACATGAAATCCCAGTCTATTTCAAACCCACAAACACTTTAAGACAAAAACTGGTCCATCCTAAGGACAAAACACCAAGACACAAACAAAGCAATGTGGTCTACTCCATTCAGTGTAGTGAAGACTGCAGTGAGCGCTACATTGGAGAAACAAAACTGTCACTTTTCAAAATAATGTATTGACACAGACGGGAGAGCCAGAGTGGACCGCAATCTGCCGTACATCTCCACCTAAAAGGACCTCAGTCTGCTGTACATCTCCACCTAAAAGCCACGGGCCACTCCTTTGAGGACAGCGAGGTCCAGATCTTGGCCAGAGAAAAGAACTGGTTTGAGAGGGGATTTAAAGAGGCTATTTTTTTTATCAAGAAAGAGAATCCTTCCTTGAACAGAAATGGAGGTCTCAGACATCATTTGTCTCCCATCTATAACTCTATCCTCAAACCTAAATCAAAACAAACAGAGAAAACAATGGGACTAGCCAGGACATGTCCAGAGGTGTGAAAACACCCATCATTGCCCTGAATGGTTATGCTAACTACACCCCACTCCCACTCCCGGGCCACATAATGGATCTACAGAAATGTGCATAGGCAACCCTGCATACCTGCGTATATTTACACCTCAAATTACACCAGAGGCATCAAAACTGCCCCTGCAATGTTAACCTGTGTATATTCTATAGACTGTATAAAGTGGAGAAGGGGAGTGTGATGTCCCCCTTAGCATTTGGCTCCAGTCAAATGACGCTCATCGAGTCTGACAGTTATGGGCCTTATTAGGAATAGGAATTGGTTTACGGACAAAATAACAAAATAAAGACACCAAGATCATGTAAAGCGAGTTAATATGAACATTTTAAGACCAAAATGACGACACTGACCGCAGCAGTTACAGAGAGAGGGGCGAACTTCGTCATGCTTCTGAAAGTCTTGTATGACATGAGTGTGAGAAGATGCGAAAACAAAAGGAAAGGCAAAAAAGATGCTTCAAAGCCTCCTGGTTAATGAGATTCAACCATCACAAATCTGAGTCCTGCAGCAGTTCATGCGTCAGAGATGAATGAATAATAGAGATTCTGATGTTGATTAATGAAAACTCTCAGCCAATCAGATTGTCCAACAGATGACATTAAAGCACTGGGTCTCCATTCGCTCTCTTCACTCTCCACTTTCTCTAACATGAAACAATGTTATAATTATTCTTTGGTTGAAATCTTTTGCACTAAACTGTTTTGAGTCTAATTTGAAAACCTATAATGCTGAAAGGAATTACTATGGAAATCTATAGCTTTTTTGTGCATTCTAGCAAAATGTTATTGACTGAATCCTGACTTATTTTTGGGATAAGTATTTTTTTATTTCAGATCATCAGAGAATAATACTGATGCCATATGCTCTCCGTGTCTATTTGGTATGAGATATGGTCTATAGAGTGGCTGTATTTTTAATGCTTTGTTAAAGTGTTGAGTGATTCAAACTTCTAAATCAGGGATGTCTATGAGGCCAAAGACAGTGTTCAGTACAGTAGCTCATTCAGACACATGCATTTCACAGAGCTCTGACTGAGCTTTCAAAGAACCACTGTACCTTTTAATAAGGCTGATAAGGTTAATAAGAACACTAACTGTAGATCTGTATCACACAGGTTATGGTGTAGAATTAGGATTTGCAGTAAGTACTACCTATGATCAGTTGGGCTGAGGGCCACAGTGGGACAGCCCCATGCTAAATCATGATTTGGTTTGGTAAGACAGTGAATGAGATATTTAAAATAGTTCATATATATTTATCAATCTAGACAGAATACTTCAGTGGTTTGATTGGTGGTTTGATGGCAACATTAAACCACTGATTTAATCTGATTGCATTGATGTTTAAGATTTCTGTGAGGCCTGGCTGTGTTTGCTGATTTGTCGTTTTCTTTGTCATTTCTTCAGACTAAAGTCAACTTCAAATATTCTAAAAATCCATTCTTCAATTAGGTCATTAAATCACAACTATTATTAGAAATTCTCCATTTTTATTACAGAGCAAAAGGAGAAATTCAATTGTCAATTTTGCCATGGATTCTACCTGGACGACTGAGGGATTCTACACACATTTTATGACAGAGGTTATGATAAGATTCAAGTCTTGTAAAAAAAGAAAATGTCCTCAATAGTCTTTTATTTACATAATACATACAACATATGTACATGTCAAATAAATGTGGGAAATTCTTAACAAAAAGTTTCAGAGAATACATTATTCAAGTTGTTAGCACAGTTACATTATTTGTATCATAGCCACTTTAGCCTCTTTTCACAAGTTGCTGTTCTAAAGTCACAAAAGATTTGTCACCACTTTATTACTAATCTTTTTCATAACAGTGTTTATTGATGCTTGTTTTGTTTTCAGAGTGTTCTTTTCTGAAGTTTCATCTTTTGTGTCTTAGGTTTAGGAAATGTCCTTTCAGTTGTCTGGATCATATCTCCAGTTTTCAATGAATGTGTTGGAATGAGATTATGTTGTAAAATGTATTAAACAGTATAGGTGGGAAAACTATTCTGAAGTGAGTTCTTTGGTCTATATTCAGTTCACTGTATAGCGTCCCCTACTGGTGCCATGGCGAACATCACCTCTCACACTGTGTTTGAACTCAGCTGTTTCCTGGAGTTGGGTCACCTGCGTCCTCTTCTTTTCCTGCCTTTGTCTCTCTTCTACTTCCTGTCTTTGGGGGCTAACTTCCTGTTGATATTTGTGATTCTGCGGCACCACAGTCTGCACTCGCCCATGTGCCTCCTCATAGCAGGGATGGCCTGTGTGGATGGGGCCTTGCCTCTCCTGGTCCTGTCTCCACTCCTGCTCAGCTTCTTGTGGGGCTGGACACAGATGTCTCTGGGTGCCTGTCTGCTGCAGATGTTTGCGGCCCACCTCCTGGGGACCTTCCAGTCCACCATCCTGCTGTGGATGGCTCTGGACAGGTGCCTGGCGGTGGTGTGCCCGTTGCGGTACAGTGCCAGGTTGTCTGGGAGGGTGTTGTTGGGTGTGGCGGTCCCTCTTGTGCTGAGGAACGTGGTTCTGATCTCAGGGCTGGTGGCCTTGGTGAGCAGGCTGCACTTCTGTGACTCTGTGCTGTTGAACTGTTTCTGTGAGCATATGGCTGTAGTGAGGCTGGCCTGTGGAGACACGTCTCTGAACTCGGCTCTGGGACTCCTCACTATCGGCCTCGTCCCGGTGCTGGACTTCATCCTCATCGCTGCGTCCTATGTGGTCGTCCTGACGACGGCTCTGAGCGGCCGCATCATCACTAAGGCGACAAACACTGTGGTGACGCACATCATTGTCATGTCCATTTCTTTGACCGTGATACTCGTGGCCTTCATCTCCTATCGCGTCCAACACAAACTGCCACACACTGCCCGCCTGCTCTGTAGCGCCCTCTACCTGTTCTTGCCCAGTACCACCAACCCCCTGGCCTTTGGCATCCGGACTCAGGAGATACGCAAACAGATTCTTCATCTGCTCAGACCTGTGTTTTGTTTTAACTCAGTAAAGACAAGCTGACAACATGCTCAGTACATTTTTCAGACAGGAGTTCTGTTTACTTCCTCCCCTGCTCCTCGCCCTGTACTCCACTGCTGCACCTCCAGACATGACTCCTTATTCTATATGTATGCCTTTTTTATCACAATTCACTATTTTTACTTCTATTATTATTCATTGCTTGAAGTTGGACCATATCACCCAAACACTTTTGTAGTTTATTTGATAATTGCAAATAAAGGTTTTCTGATTCTACAATTTGTCCAAGGGATCTTTCTGCAATTCTGTAGATCATTTTTGTTTGATTAGTAATGTAAATGTTAATTAAATTGTAACTAATTATTTTCGTTGCTGTTTGTGCTTGGTCTTCTCTGCTGTTCCACTTAGTCAAAACATGCTGTGTAGTATTTCATCTGATACAGCAGAGGGAGCAATATATTGTTCAATGTCACTTTAAAGACATCCAAGCATAATAGGTCATATTGGGTCTAAACCAGGCCTATCCTAGGACTAAACCAGGCCTATCCTAGGACTAAACCAGGACTAAACAAAGACCAAACAGGGAAAAACATATAGTACCTCTAGATCAGGGGCACCAGCAGCTCTGGTTAAAAGTGAACTGTCTCATTGACCTTAGCCTTACTCATCTCATCAGTAGGTTTAAACAATAAGCAATCTATTCTACAAATTATTACAAGCTACAAATTAAAAATGTAGATACATCTTTATCCTTTGCTCAATTTCAAACCCTAACCCTAAATATCAACATTCTACAGTCATTATGTAACTTAGCTACAGGTGTTTTTAATTGCTAATAAAACCACATTGAAAACATGCATTCTTACTGTGAGCAGTGTGCCTCTCCACAGATCTGACTGGTTTCTTAGCCTGGTGGTCTTACCTGAAAATATTAAAGAATAGCATCTCCATGGAGACAAGCAGGTGGCATACCCTACACCAAGAATGCTACATAATGCACCTTTGGTGGAGGTTCCGTCAAATGCTTTTCCCTATGGAGATATATCGCTTTGTCTGGAATGTTCCACAATATGGTATTAAACCTGTCTATCTTCATGGAGGCCAAACCAGACCAAGATACAGGTCAGATCTGTGGAGAGGCAGGTGGAGAAAAGCATTTGACGGACCCTCCACCAGAAAAGTTACACAATGCACCTTTTAAGGAGATGTTTAAAGGGTTGATATATTGTTACTGTAGATTTTGTGGCAACATTGCAGTAATTGACCTGATCACCAGTTTAACTCAATTCAACTCTTTATCACATTTTACAAAATTAAAACAAACAACAGGTCATAAATTTGACATTTATTTAACCAGGATAGTCCCACTTAGATCCCCTCTTTTTCAGGGGGATCCTGGCCCTACAGAGGACCTTGTTGTACATGTTTTTAGTAGGAGGGGAATTTGGAGCACCCAGAGGAAACCTATGCAGGCACGAGGAGAACATGCAAACTCCACACAGAAAGGTCCTGCTCACCACTTTGCAATCATGCCACTTATTTCTTATGTAACTATATGAATAAATGTTAGACTGTTTTATACTGAGGCTAGGATTCATTCGGTCCCCTGAAGGAGTGTGGGAGGTGAGGGGAGCATTAATTATGTGAGACTAACAAGCTCTACCTCTGAGGAAATCATCTGCAGCAGAGGTACAATTACAGCCAACACAGGGGGCAGCAGAGGGCATAAAGCAGTAACAGACAAAAGCAGGGGGGAAATGAACTCTAAAATCAAACTGAAATCATTGTCCTACAGTCTAATGGATGTAAAATGTTATGCTAAAAAGTTTTTCTTGTAATAAAGTAATATTCTAATAAATTAATTTGTTTTGTCTTGTGTGCTGCCTGCATTTAATTATAAAGTGTTCTATTCTCCGTGAATCAGGAAGTAAAGCCAGAGGAGCAGACAAGAGCAGAGCCAGAGGAGCAAACAGGAGCAGACAGGAGCAGAGCCAGAGGAGCAGACAGGAGCAGACAGGAGCAGAGCCAGAGGAGCAGACAGGAGCAGAGCCAGAGGAGCAGACCCAGAGGAGCAGACAGGAGCAGAGCCACAGGAGCAGACAGGAGCAGAGCCAGAGGAGCAGAGCCAGAGGAGCAGACAGGTGCAGAGCTAGAGGAGCAGACCCAGAGGAGCAGACAGGAGCAGAGCCAGAGGAGCAGACAGGAGCAGAGCCAGTGGAGCAGACCCAGAGGAGCAGACAGGAGCAGAGCCAGAGGAGCAGACAGGAGCAGAGCCAGAAGAGCAGAGCCAGAGGAGCAGACAGGAGCAGACAGGAGCAGAGCCAGAGGAGCAGACAGGAGCAGAGCCAGAGGAGCAGACCCAGAGGAGCAGACAGGAGCAGAGCCACAGGAGCAGACAGGAGCAGAGCCAGAGGAGCAGAGCCAGAGGAGCAGACAGGTGCAGAGCTAGAGGAGCAGACAGGAGCAGAGCCAGAGCAGAGCCAGAGGAGCAGACAGGTGCAGAGCTAGAGGAGCAGACAGGTGCAGAGCTAGAGGAGCAGACAGGTGCAGAGCTAGAGGAGCAGACAGGTGCAGAGCTAGAGGAGCAGACAGGAGCAGAGCTAGAGGAGCAGACAGGAGCAGAGCCAGAGGAGCAGAGCCAGAGCAGCAGACATGAACAGAGGTGATCTCTTTCTTTTTAACAGTAATGATCATTAGCGCAGCTCATTTGGATGTTGTGAAGTAAAAGTTAGATTTTCCAAACTCAACCCAGAGGACATGGACACAGTTAACAAACCTTTAACATAATGAACTTGTGTCCAATCAGTGAGCAGGATTCTCCCAGGACCACAACGGAAAAGTGTTTAAATATGACTGAAGACAGGATCTTTAAAGAATATCAGATGCCTGTTGTTATTATTAACAGTTTACTTTACAAACAAGATCCACACTGAACAGGTGAGGCGTTATTCAGTTAATTTGTAAATGTGTAATAACTTTTTTTAAATCTGAATGTCAAGTTGTATTGATGTTATTATGATGGTGTTGATGGTGGTGGATTTTTTAATACTGTATACATATGTTTTTCTTTTTTGCATATATTTCGTATATCTCTGATTTCATTTCTCATCACGTGTACAGTATGTATGCGCGTACACTGTGCATGTTCAACAGTTCAAAATACTCTAAATGACTAAACTTCATAACCTTTGTACGCTCCTGTTTTGGCTTCTCTTCTGTCAGAACACATTCTATGTAAGATGCTGACCTCAAAGCAGTACTCCTCCAGGCCTGTAGGAGCAGCAGCATGTTGAACCAATCAGACTTCCACTTCCTGGCTTTCCCATTCCCGCTGTGGCAGTGCAGCCTGATCGCTCTGCCACTGGCCTTGGTCTTAGGTCTTGTGATCGTGGCAAATGGCTGTCTCCTGCTGGTTCTCATCTGTGTGGAGGCTCTGTGGAGTCCCATGTATGTCCTGGTGGGGGCGCTGTGTCTGGTGGACCTGCTCTCTGCTCTTGTCATCGTCCCAAACGCTCTCCTGGTCCTGCTAAACCCCGCCCACAGCATCTCATTGGCCAAGTGTTTGACGCAGATGTTCTTGACACACTTCCTGTCGTCACTGGAGTCTACACTGCTCCTTGCCATGGCGCTGGATCGCTACATGGCAATCTGCCACCCGCTCAAGTACAGGTGAGCCTTGCCAGTTCAGGAACAGGTGAGCCCTGTCAGCTAAGGCACAGGTGAGCCCTACCAGTTCAGGAACAGATGAGCCCTGTCAGCTCAGGTACAAGTAAATTTTCTTCATTTGAGAGAGAAACATCAGCACATTCTACAGTAAATAACCAGAGGACACAATAATGTGTGTACATCAGATGAATGGCTCGGCTTTAGGTTTCATTCTATTATATTATAGCTGCTGCTTGCCATAATGATATGTGTATATTTTATACAGAGGGATATCAGTTTGGTCACCACTCCCTCCATTGCAACTTGAGCCAGATTCAGACAGTACTGTGCGATCAGATTTGCATATTTCACATGTGAAACCATCTTAATCAGAATTCAGAGTTTTGTGCTTCCCTCATTGATTCCACAGAAATCTGATGTTTTTCGGTCCTCATGATATTTTTTCCTTGTAAACTTACTTACTTTTACAGTCTTTCTTTTTTAATGTGCTTTACACTGCGCTCCATTGCACTCACTATTCATTCACTCCACACCGGTGGCAAGCAACTATTGTAGCCACAGCTGCCCTGAAGTCGTGAAGTGTCTTGTCTAAGGACACAGTGACAGAACTTGGTCTGAGCGGGGATAGCTCCTTTAGCCCTCAGGTTGGGGGACCTATGCTCTAACCACTGAGCCATTGTCGTATTATTATAATGTTTCTTTTGCCCATGCATGTCCTTGATTAGCAAATTCACCTGTCAATCACGCCCATCTGAACTCGAGAAGATGCACCAGAGACCAGACTCACATCCTCTTAAAATATTAGAGAAGTGTGTGTTTTAAGATAACTATTATGTATTATTGTACATAATAGTTTTTTGGTATTTTATATTTTTGCTCCACCGAAACAGTGTGTTACATTAGAGTCTATTTTTAAATTATTTTTAAGCCATTATCTATTATCTTGTTTTATTGCATGTTCCATTTTCCTGCTGTTCTTGAACTGTGCGTTGCAACACTGGAATTCCCCCACTGTGGGACTAATAAAGGCTTATCTTATCTTATCTTAAGATAAGACTAATAGTGGGGAAATTCCAGTGTTGCAATGCACAGTTCAAGAACAGCAGGAAAATGGAACATGCAATAAAACAAGATAATAGATAATGGCTTAAAAATAATTTAAAAATAGACTTAAAAATAGACTCTAATGTAACACACTGTTCCGATGGCGCAAAAATATAAAATACCAAAAAACTATTATGTACAATAAAAGTAACAGTGCAGCAAATGAACAGAAAAAATCTCAGTAAAGTGACTTCAGTATATTATAATGTTATTTACAGTAATATGACTATGTTTATGTACAGCAGCATTAGGCAGGATAAATATCAGTACAGTGGCATAAGTGAATTGTAGATGTTTTACATGGTCTTCAGTATTGCACATAGATATAGTTGAATGACACATGTTCAGTGTTAACAGTGTTCATTGTACAGTCTGACAGCAGCAGGAAGGAAAGACCTGCGAAACCTCTCCTTCCCACAGCGAGGGTGAATCAGTCTGTCACTGAAGCTGCTCTCCAGAGCAGACAGGGCGTCCTGCAGGGGGTGACCCTCATGGTCCAGCATAGACATGAGTTTAGCCAGGACCCTCTTGTCCCCCACCTCCTGCACTGAGTCCAGAGGACAGCCCAGGACGGAGCTGGACTTCTTGATGACCTTGTCCAGCTTCTTCCTCTCCCTCTCTGTGATGCTGCTGCTCCAGCAGACCACACCGTACAGGATGCTGATGCCACCACAGAGTCATAGAAGGTCTTCAGGAGTGGCCCCCTCACTCCAAAAAACCTGAGTCTCCTCAGGAGATAGAGCCGACTCTGACCCTTACTGTACAGTGCATCTGTGTTGTGAGTCCAGTCCAGTTTGTTGTTCAGATGAACACCCAGGTACTTTTGGATCTCTGATAATGCTCTTGCTGTAGTGTAATTCTAAATCCATACTCCCTGGTGTGTCCTCAGACAGCTGGTGGACCGCTCGTTCTTCCTGGCCCTGGCCCTCTTCACTCTGCTCCGGAGCGGCTCTGTGATGGCGGTCCTGGTGGGACTGGCTGCCTCTCTGGACTTCTGTGGCAGTCGTGTGATCGAGCACCTGTACTGTGACCACATGGCTGTGGTGCGTCTGGGCTGTGGAGACACTGAACCCAGTCGGAGGGCAGGTGTGGCTGTGATCGTGTGCTTCGTAGGTCTGGACATCCCCGTTATCATTCTGTCGTACCTGCAGATCTTAGTTGTGGTTCACCGTGCGAGAGAGGACAGGTGGAAGGCCTTGCACACCTGCGGGACTCACCTGATGGTTCTGTTGGTGTTTTACCTGGTGGGCACGGTAGCATTCCTCTCCCACACGCTACGCTTGAGCCTCTCCTCGGACCTGAACACTTTCATGGGCCTGGTCTACATCCTGCTGCCCGCTGCCTTTAACCCCATCATCTACGGCGTACGCACCACCGAGATACGACAAGGGTTCAACCAGGTCTTTGGTCGAGCGTACGGGGTTTGGACCAGGTCTCAAATGGTCTCAAGCATCAAAGTATGTGCCTGGACTGTTCCCACCCACAAAGACTCAAGCTCCACCCATAGAAACTCGTGCCCCGCCCACAAAGGGTAAGCACCACCGTCAATCAAATAGATGTGAACTCGAATGGCTTGAAGAATGACCTTCGAAGGCAGATAACACATTTACGTACTTTTAAAGAAACTGTACTTTTGTAATTGTACTTTTCTAGCAGCCTATTTTTACTCCTACTTAAAATATTTTTTTATTGAAGTATCTGTACTCTTACTTGAGTAAAATGTTTGGTTCTTCGTCCCTCTGTGAGCAAGTCTACAAGTGACAAAAGCTTTATGTAGACAATATGAAATGATTTGGTTTATCTCATTTTTTTGCACTTATAATTAAATCAGCTTCAAATTATAAATCAGACGTTATGTCCCAACAATTACAGTTGAGTTATTGTCTTAGCCACATCTGGTTGTCATAACTGTATTTTGCTGAACTTGCATGGCTGAAAAAAACAAATCAAATGAAATGAAGTTAAACTATACTGCAATAAATGGATGTGCCTCAGATTTGCCCTTTGTATATAAGTTTTAGTCATATTTCAAAACATGCAAGCTACAAATATTACATTTCAAAGATTGTCTGTATTTGCATTTGTAGTGTTTGTAATAGAATTGTTGAAAGAAAAAATAACTCAATAAAAACATAACCTTGTTGTGTTGCTATTTATAAATCATAGCACAATTAAGATAACCATATTTATTTGATATATTATTTTGAATCTTAGATGGGACTCCTGGTTCAATAAGTTCCTGTAACACCACAACATTCTAGAATCTCCATAGTTTAAACTGAGCTGGAGGACACAATTCTCAGATTCCGAATGCAGATTTGTCCTGGTTTAGGTTCATATTTCTGTAATCACTGGGTCTGACACATGAGACAAAAACTGACACCAACTCCAACATCTTTTCTGTTATCATTTAATTAACTTCAGTGGATATATTTTTTCACATTTTAACCCCAAAGATGTGCGCTGTCAGTTGAGAAACCTAAAGGTGCACTATGTAACTTTTTGGTTGGGAGTGGGGTTACTGGGGGTGCTTGTTTCTATGGATATGTCACTGCTCTGCCTGGAATGTTCCACAGTATGACATTAAACAGCTCCACCTTACATTTATTCAGTTACAGGTGGTTTTATAGCTCAAAAATACCAAAAAAAAAAAAAAAAAATAGGCATTCTGACTGTGAGCGGGGTCGCCTCTCCACAGATCTGACCTGTAACTTGGTTTGGTTTGGTCTCCACGGAGATGGAAAGGTTTAATGCCATACTGTGAAACATTCCAGACATCATAACAATAACAAAATGAGACAGACCCTATATCAGAAAAGTTACACAATGCACCTAAGAATACACATATCCAAAAGAATAATATGGCTGCTTTTGGAGTCAATCCTTCACATATAACGTTAAACATTTGAAGAGCATGTATTTGAATATTTCTTTATAAACAGTGAATCTCCTGTAGAGTTATATAGACCCCCACCCACCTTCTGAAATCATGACAAAATCAACTTCTGATTCAGATGAAAAGAGAAGCGTGTCTTCAGGGGAATGGTGGATTATTTAGGATTTCCGTTGCGACACCGGGCCAGTCACAGGGGCTGCCATAGCACACCTTGTAGTATTTACAACACTGCCCACCGTTACCGCCAGTAGAGGAGCCACCGTTACAGCAACAAGGGGAGCCACTGTTACCGCTATTAGGGGGCGTAACAACTGCGAAAAAACAGAGTAAAAAGCATGGTTTAATGAAGTGTATTAGAGGTGCACTGTGTGACTTTTCTGGTAGAGGGCCCACCACCAGCTTGATTCCTTGTTGTATTTTTTCCGGAATGTTCTACAGTACGGCAATTAATTTAACTATCTCCATGGAGACAAGCAGGTCAGATCTGTGGAGAAATGGGCCCGCTCACAGTAATAGCGCATGTTTTTGCGGTAGTTTCGAAAAATATAATACCTGTAATTGAATAAATACAAGATCTATTTGTTTAATGCCATACTTTGGAACATCCCAGGCAAAGCAATAACATCGCCATGGAGACAAGCAGACGACGAACCCTCCTTTGTCTCTGGATTGAATTTAACATACATGTATTTAATGAATTCATACTTTGGCAAGGTGAGTGTGTTGACAGATGGAAGCTGCAGTCGATGTATTTTTATGAATGTTTTAAACTGAACGTACTTGTGGAGTTGCAGAAGGCTTCAGGGCAGAAAAATCTCACTCTGTAATCCTCACATCTTCCATCGGGCTGCTCTGAGTTCTTGCAGACAAAGCCGGTGACTGTGTCAGATCTGTTCAAATATATACTTGGGATTAGGGGTGGCGAAAATAAAACTGGGTGCCACTTCATACTAGCAACTACATGTGGCGCAAAATGGACTCTCGTGAGCTTTAAGCCAGGTTATAATGTTGTTTCCTCCTCAAAAACAGACCTGGAGTTGTGTTTTGTTTCATTCATGTTTGAGTAATCCTTTATTATTAGTCTGTCTACATCTCCAAAGCTCAAAATGCTCTGTTCCAACTTGTGATGTCATGAAGTGATAGTTTTCATTTTAACAACTACTTTTTACCTTTAGTTCCGCATATAAAATAGATCAGAAAACAGTGTAATATAGGCCCTTTAATTAGTCTAAAGAAAGACACAAGGTTTTAGGATTAAGTTGGTCAGGTTATGAATGAAATACTAAGCCTGAATCTCTCTTAATACTAATTCTTGAGTTCATTATGAATTGTTAGGCTTTATTAAGGCTATTAAAATGTACTTATTATAACATGTTACCAAAAACTAATACTGTTTAATTCTGAGGGGGAAAAATGTTAGCAATATTCAAGAATCTCCAAATATTTTTAGTTTTTAAAATTCTATTCTATCGCACACGATGTGGTGACAGAATTATTTATTTATGTATTTATGTATTTATTTATTTATTCATTTTCTTAATATCGAAATTAAGTGTAAAATTGCCAACACATATCAGTGTCAGTAAAATTATACTTACACATTAATTATGTCTCCAGTCGAGGACACACTGTTCCCAGATGTAGTTTGGACCTCGATCTTAAGAGGAAACTCACAGATTTTTCCTGGATTTTCTTTCAAAAGAGTTTCCAAATCTTCTGAGTCTCCATTCCCACCGGGGTTGTCTCTGTCGAACCAGTCAGTCCAGCAGCCTGCAGTGGACATTAGAACTCCTCAATATTTGGATGATGGCCTGTCCTCAGCTCATGGAGGTGTGTCGTAATTTTTAAGTATTCTTTGTTTTCAAAAGGTGCAATTCCTCCTTTAAAGTGGGACTACACAACACTACATAAACTTTTTTTTTTTGCTACTAAACTGCACTGCAAAAGACTCAAATCTAGCCAAGGTAAGATGATTTGGATTAAGAAATTTATTAAGTGAAAGTACATTTCACTTGGCAAGTAAAACGATCTAATGAAACAGAAAACGCACACTAAAGTTCTTGTAGTGAAAAAATACATGGCACACTCATTACCAAAAGCTTTTTATTTTCAAATAACAGCAAAAATAATTTTTCTTGCTGTGGGTATGAAAAGCAAGAAAAATGATCTTATGAAGGTTTTTAACCGAAATATTATTTGAAAATAAAAAGAAAAGCATTTGGACGTCGGCCATCTGAGTGTGCGATGTATTTTTCACTTTACAAGTAAAACGATCTAACATTGGAACAAGGGTTTTTGTACTTAAAATATGAAAATACATCTTGCTACACTTAAGATAAGGAAAACAACAACTCTTTGCACTTAAAAGAAACAAAATCATTCAAAATTCAAACAAAATTCAAGCTGAATCTGCTAAATAAAGTCAGATGTTCTTAATTTAAGTCATTTTAACTTACCTAGATGAGTTTCTGCAGTGTGTGTATATGGTGTTTTTACTTTTGTGTACAGTTCCTAGTCCTTTTTGGCAATTTTAATGCAAACTAGGTATATTTGCTGCTTTGCGTGCTGCCTCCCGTGGCCACAGCAATGTCAAGTACTAAGTGACATCACACAGGACTGCTCTGATTAAAGCCCGTTGTTTCTGATTACAAATACTGGCTGCGGGGCGGAGTTTGAAGTGTGGATACCTGTTCGACCAATCACACTGTTCCTTATACCCCCAGAGCGCGCCCTCCTCATCCCTCGCACATGTTTTTTGTCCCACTTTAAAATGTAACGTAATTCAGGTTTAATTTGTATTTGTATAACAGGGCCCCGCTGTCTTTTGAGGAAATAGAAGATGCTTTTTAACATTTGAATAATAAACCAACTTACCTTTTGATACACAGAATTTTTCCGGACAGAAGAAACGGACCTTATAATCTTCACACGGGGGAATGAGTTGGTCAGAGTTCTTGCAGACGAAACCGGTATATATGTCAGATCTGTTATAGAAAAGAAGTAAGAATTCATAGCATTTGTATCTTTCGTGTTATTTTAGTTTGGCACTGTAAACCAATCCTACATCTTTGCACAGTCAAACTCACACTGAAATCACATCTCCGGTTGAAGCCACACTGTTCCCAGATGTGGTTTGGACATCGATCTTGAGAGGAAAGTCACAGATTTTTCCGGGATATTCGTGTTGAAGTATTTCCAGCATTTCCCAGTCTCCGGTCGCACTGGGGTTGTCTCTGTCGAACCAGTCAGTCCAGCAGCCTGCAGCGGATCAAAATTCAAGAGTTTGATTCAAAAATGTTGCTGAGACTCAACAACACTGCAAAAACTCAAATTTAGCTAAGATAAGATGACTTGAATTAAGAAAGTTTCATCATGATTTGAGTCATTGGAACAAGAGTTTTTGTTCTCAAAATATGAAAATACATCCTGCTACATTTAAAGGTGCATTGTGTATTTGTGCTGTGTCTGGTGTAGGGTTCGTTGCCTGCTTGGATATGTCACTGATCTGCCTGGAATGTTCCACAGTATGACATTAAACAGCTCTACTTTACATTTATTCAATTACAGGTGGTTTTACAGCTCAAAAATACTTAGAAAAACAGGCATTCTAACTGCGGGGCCGCCTCTCCACAGATCTGACCTGTAACTTAGTCTGGTTTGGTCTCCATGAAGATGAAAAGGTTTAATGCCATACTGGGAAACATTCCAGACAAAGCAGTAACATCTCCATGGAGAAAAGCATTTGATAGAACCTCCACCAGAAAAGTTACACAATGCGCCTTTAAGGTAAGAAAAACAACAATTCTTTGCACTTAAAATAAGAAACTAAATCTAAAGTTGCTTAAATTAAGAAACACACTTGTTCCATTGGTAGATCATTTTACTTGTCAAGTTGAATCGACTCAAATCAAGTCAAATGTCCTAAATTTAAGTCATTTTAACATATTATATTGCTTTTTGGGGTGAAGATTCACGGTATCAGTTTCTCGTTTATAGAAGTCATTTGCGTATTTCAGAGATAAAGATAGATTTTGTTGTGAATTGTTAATTGCTATGGCAACAGTGACAAATAAAACGTGTCCATTTCTGCCCATTCATAGGTAGTGTTCATGTATTCTAGAATGCAATGCCATAATTGCTGATGGAGAGCAGGGGCTTTTGTATGGGAGATTCACAGAGTTTTTGGTTTGTTTGTTTGTTTGTTTGTTTTAATAAATATTCATTCTTAATCCACAAATGTTTAATCCATAAACTTTCCATATTAATCTTGTGATAACGTTTCAACGACAACTATTTTGTCTTTGGGAACTCTGTACCAGTAGTCTCAAACCAGGTCAATAAATCTGCAGTCTGATTCAAATCAAAATTATGCCTTGGCCTTCCAGAACGTTATGATTAGGGTGACCAGACGTCCCTATTTACCCGGGACAGTCCCAGTTTTGAGCCCTGTGTCCCCTGTCCCAGCGGCCTGATCCAAAACCAGTGATTTGTAACAGTTTTATACAAGAAATGTCCCAGGTGTCTCAATTTTTGACCAATCTGATACCTGCCAACAGTAAAGAGAGGCATAAACTGTTATTTGTTTAGGTAAAATACAGAAAAGCTGCTTAAAAATCACCAAAACACAAAGAAAATGTGACTATACTGACTCACATGTTAGTCGTGAAAAAAAAAAAATCCTTAATTACGCACTTGTTTCACAATTTTATTATTACCAACCACAACAAACCGGGGGTGTCAGTTTTTTAATTTGGAAAATCTGGTCACCCTAGTTATGATGTGAATGCAACACTAGTCACACTACGGTTGAACTACAAATTAACATTAGCATTAGCATGGGGTCTGAAAAACTGTTAAACACGGTAAACTGTCTCCTGAAATGGTTCCATCTCACCTTTCATGAGGCAGAACTCCTCAGGGCAGTAGAATCTCACTTTGTAATCCTCACATGATTTGTCTCTTTGTCTGTCGTTTTCACACACAAAACCACTGCTGGGACTGGCTCTGTGGAAAGAACATGGACAGTATAAAGACGTGAACTAAAGGAGTGAAATCAAAACACCAGGATCACGTAGAGCGGGTTAATACGAACATTTTAAGACCAAAATCACGACAGTCGATGGAGCCAGAAGCGCTTCCATGAACACTTCCTATTTGTAACGCGGTGGTTAGTGGGTTAGTTGTATGTCCATTTACATATACAGTCTATGGGAAAGAATCATCAAATGTGTTGTATAAATGTATTTTTATTACATTTATACAACATGTAATATAAATTTACTAACACACAAACCCTGCAGATTGTGTTTCATGGAATTGTAGTGTATTGTTTTGTATGCTTTTTATTGAACAGAATCTTACAGCTAACCATAACATGGGTTCAAATAGGGCCCGGGAGAGATCACTAGATTATTCAAACATGCATGCATGACATCTAAAATCTCTTCAGATATGTTTTTGAGGAAACAATGTTATAATATTGTAGAAAGCTCCAAAAAAGTTGATTTTGTTTAATACTCCCTCACTTGTTCATGTTCCGAGGGCGCTGATAAAGGCTCTTGTACTTTTTCTTAATTCATTTCTGTTTGTCCTGAAGAATATATCAACTAATAAAACTTTTCAGATGCACACACACGCTCATATACACACACAAGTCATATATTCATGATATTGTTTTAATACTTAAAGGTTGTAATCACATATTTGTTATATTGTTTAAACACTGGAGTCGTATGACTGCTTTAATACTCGCTTCATTTTCTGTGCTCTGATGGTACTAAGGAGAGCGCCGCTGTGCCTGTGGAATGTTCTTTATGACCAGGTTGACCTTATGACCTTAGTAGAGGAGCACGGAGCGGAGTAAGAAGGAGATGTCGCCGAAAACTGGCCTGTGATCTCTCACACTGCAGCTGAGAGTACGGGAGAGTGAGGAGGAGCTCGGGCGGAACCTGATCAACACGTTATTTGCATATTCATACTGTATTTCTGTCTGGGTCCGAGGGAAAGGTGAGTGGTCAGTCAGTTTTTGCTCCTGGAATAAGTCTTGCATACTGTGAGCTACTAGGGAGAGGCTGACCCAGAGCTCTGTATTAGACTTTTTGTTAGGGGAATAAACTTTTGGCTAAATGGAACCTTTTTTGAATCTTGGTCGTCTTTCGATAGAGCGCGCACCCCAACAGTCTCAATCTCATGGACGTGTAAAACATTAATGGAAATCTGTAACCCACTTATTTTCAGTCAAATCAACCTGAATCTGGGCCCGTTTGTACTCCAAAACCACAAACAAAAATAACTTAAAAATTCGAAAAAATGTAATAGGACTTTTATATGAATTCCGTCTGGACTTCTTTGCCTAATTAAAAGTCCCTAAATTTCATATTTAGTGAGATCTGCTTCAGTTTTGACATGGGAATTGTCAAAACCCAACAAAAGCTCAATCTACTGCCTCTCAGACCGTCCCCAGGGACAGCAGCCGTATCTATTCTTATATTTACCTCAGAAAATGTAGGCAGAATTTGAAATCTGACTTCCCTCTGTGCAGAGCTTGTTCGCTCTTAGAATTAGCATATAAAGTAGAGTCAGAGACAGCAGAGGCCAACCCTCCAGAGCCTCAGCTTCATAAAGAGTCCAGCCGTTCGTCTGTGCTCCAAAGCGTTCAGAAACAGCTTCAGTTTTAATTGAGAGTCATCTTAGTCAGGCATTTTCGGAAATATACGCCAAAACAATATTAAAACCGTCACTCACATAACAATGATATCCCCAGTGGACTCCACACTGGCCCCGGCGGTGGTCTGGACCTCGATATACAAAGGGTTGTCACAGATTTGTCCTGGATTTTCACTGCTGAGTCGCTCCAGAGTTTCCCAGTCTCCGGTGGAGGTGGGATTGTCTCTGTTAAACCACTCAGTCCAGCAGCCTGCATCAGAGCATATATGCACCTTTTGACCCTCTACATTTCCACTCTTCATCTATACTGTTAAAGTCGCACTGCGTAACTTCTCTGGTAGAGAGTACGCCAGTGAACACCACTAAAATTCTATTACTTTGCCTGAAATGTTCCTCTGTATGGCATTAAACACATCTATATAACTGTATTTCAGTACAGGCATTGTTATTGTAAAGAACATTCCCTGAAAAACATGCATTCTTACTGAGACCATGGTGGCCTCTCCAAAGATCTGACCTATAACTTGCCTCCATGGAGATCGATAAGTGTAATGGCATACTGTGGAACATTCTGGGCAAAGCAGTAACGCCTCCATGGTGGAAAGCACTTGGCGCACCTTCCAGCAGAAAAGTGGCACAGTGGTCCTTTAAACGGTGAGGATTCTGGACGTACCTTTGGGGTGGCAGAACTCCACTGGACACAGGTAGCGCACTTTATAGTCACTGCACATCTTGGTCTTGGTTTGTTTCTTGTTCTCGCACACAAAGCCTGTGATAGTGTCAGATCTGCACAAGAACATTACAAATTTATCAATAAGAACTCATAAGAACATAGTTACAGCACCCTCAACTATGTGTGCAGATAAGGTACAGAAATTTTTATACTGTTTTCACATTTTTAATCAGATAATCCCGTTTTAGCTTCGTTAGCTACTGGTTTAGTCATGATTTAGTCCTGGTTTCATTCTGGTTTAGTCTTGGTTTAGTCCTGGTTCAGTTTTGATATACTCCTGGTTTAGTCCTGGATTACTCCTGGTTTAGTCCTGGTTTAGTCATGATCTAGTCCTGGTTTAGTCATCATTTAGTCCTGGTTTAGTCTTGATATAGTTCTGGTTTAGTCCTGGATTACTCCTGGTTTAGTCCTGGTTTAGTCATGATTTAGTCCTGGTTTCATTCTGGTTTAGTCTTGGTTTAGTCCTGGTTTAGTCTTGATATAGTCCTGGTTTAGTTATGATTTAGTCCTGGTTTCATTCTGGTTTAGTCTTGGTTTAGTCCTGGTTTAGTCTTGATATAGTCCTGGTTTAGTCATGATTTAGTCCTGGTTTCATTCTGGTTTAGTCTTGGTTTAGTCCTGGTTTAGTCTTGATATAGTCCTGGTTTAGTCATCATTTAGTCCTGGTTTCATTCTGGTTTAGTCTTGGTTTAGTCCTGGTTTAGTCTTGATATAGTCCTGGTTTAGTCCTGGATTACTCCTGGTTTAGTCCTGGTTTAGTCATGATCTAGTCCTGGTTTAGTCATCATTTAGTCCTGGTTTAGTCTTGATATAGTTCTGGTTTAATCCTGGATTACTCCTGGTTTAGTCCTGGTTTAGTCATGATTTAGTCCTGGTTTCATTCTGGTTTAGTCCAGGTTTAGTTTATGTCATTTTGTCTGTTAGAATATCAGGCTGTGGCTCCTTGTGACACAGTCATTGGTTCTAGTAGAGACCAGGAATTGTGTTTTGTTTCATTCACATCTCCTTTATAATTAGTCTGTCTACATCTCCAAAACTCAAAATGCTCTTCTACCTTTTCTCTTTGGTTTAGTACAGATTGGCAGTTCCAGGGCTGAAATTATCCAAATAATTCTAGTGAAGGTGTATGGAGTTTAAAAAGACTATATTAAAGACTGTATTACCACATGACATCACAAGGTGAAACAGTGTTTTTTGTTCAAGAGAAGAACTCAGCCTAAATCTGCAGGGTTTGTGTGTTAAACATGTGTGAATGAAACAAAACACAACTCCAGGTCTGTTTGTGATGAAGAAACAACATTATAAAATGAGAAAATCATATGGATCCTGTGCACATTAAAGTGAGACATACTTGACTATTTCTGCTGTTTTAGATTCATTGCTTGATATGTCCTAAATGTATGCACTCACACAGTGATGATGTCCTCAGTGGAAAACACAGCGCTCCCTGCGACTGTCTGCACTTCTATTTTCAGAGGCTTGTCACAGATTTTGTCTGGAGTTAGTTGGCGTTGATCAGAGAGAGTCTCCCAGTCTCCAGTCCCTGTGGGGTCATCTCTGTCAAACCACTCAGTCCAGCATCCTGGGTAGAAGGTCCCCTGCTGGTGCGTCTCTGAATTACACAAAACGGTAAAACAAACAGTGATTTTTATACATTTCAAATTTGACATTGATAATTATTGTTACTGCGCTGATTTTTGGTGTCATTGGAGAAATATTGCCTCAAAATCATAGACTGCAGATTGGTGATTCTTGAGAGTCGGGACAAAGGTTTTGAAAATGACTTTTTTCAAAAGCATTTCTACATTCATGAGAGTTTGTAGAGTGAGGTCTGAGCTGTACAGAAACTCAAAGGAACAGGTTAAAGGTTACAGGATAAAAACATTTTTTTCCAAAAAATTTCCTGATACAACTCAGTTACTGTCAACTCAAACATACTAAAAACACATCAAATTTGATTTACTCCAATATAACAAAAATGTCACTTAAAATGTATGTTGTAATAAGGGTTATTTACCACTGCGTCCAATTAAAGTTAATCTGAAAACTTAAAATGTAATTTTCTACTTTTATGAACATTCATGTTTCATAATGTCTCAATTTCAAAAAATATTTTTCTGTTTTAATGTTATAAAATACATTTCTAAAAACAATCAACACAAATCAGGCCATAGATTTCAATGTCCTTTACCACTTAAACCACATAAACTGAATTGCCAGATTCAAGTTTCTTTAAAAATTGACTAAAACACCCTCCAAATGCATGGATCTGACGGAGTTGACAAAAACCTGATGGCGTTGACAAACTGTGTGAACTCTGCTGAAAACTGAAAAAATATGATTTAATGCAGCTGGTACAGGTTTAACACTGACCAGACTTCACAACACTGACAACTATTTCACTTTCAACTTCCAAATTCACTATAGGAGAGGAAAGTCCACTCTCCTCCTCCCTCGACCCTTTATCCTCCTCTACCGCTCCTCTGCTCCTCCAGTGTTTCTCTCCTCTTCTCCCTCTCTTCTGTTCCTCCATGAGATTTCATTCTGATATTAATGATTTTATACATTTTACTTTTCATTTGAAGCGCTGGTGTCACAGTATGATTGGTCTAGAACAGGCTCATAATATAAGTGACAACTGACAATACTTATTTATATTTGAAAAGGTGAAAAATCTATTCAATGATACATCTTTGTTAAGGAAACTTTTAATTCTTTAGTAAAATTGGTCAGTTTGTCAACTCCGTCAGCCTAAACTGTGCAGGTTTTCAAAATGTTTACCATAGGCACTTTTAAAAAATATTTAAAGCCTTTTAAATGTTTTTTAAGCAGATGAACTCTCTGAACCCTAAATAATGTCAAAATAATTTTCAAATAAATAGATCCAGTATACAGACCTCTTTTAGGTCTAACTTTAGAAGTGTACCAACTATGATATTTTCAAATTATTTTTCTACAAATTGCTGTGTTTTAGAGAAGACCTGTTTGGTTCCGACTCTCAAAAATCACCGGTATATAAATGGACAGATCTAACCCGCCAGCCACTGCGTTCCAAATAGGAAGTGAGCATGTGCGCGATTTGACTGCAGCTTGTTTCTGGCTCTAATTCACTTTATATTGAAAAACCATCACCCCTCTCTCTTTAACTGCTGCTGTCAGACTCCTCATTTTGGTCTTAAAATGTTTGTATTAATCCACTCTGTATAATTCTAGTGTTTTTAAATCAAGATATGAACATTAATAACAGACAAATCAGGAAATATGGCAAATATGGAGCACCACAACACTCTATAGGCCAAAATTAAGTAATACAGATTAAAATGCAAAATGATGCCATAATGTTCCACAGTATGGCACAAAACTCATCTATCTCCATAATAAATTCAAACTAGATCATTTTAATACTGTAGGGTACATGTCACGGATACAGTTACATTTCCATGGAGACAAGCAGGTGCGGCAAACCTCAACCAGATAAGAATTTTGTAGATTTTTCTGGACAGACTCACCCACGAGCAAAGTTGCAACCAGGATAGTGACCACCTATTGAAAAACAGACAAAAGTTCATAAAAAACAGCTAAAAGATCAACTGCAAAACGCAATATGCAGGTAAGTTAAAATGACTTAAATTCTGAACGTTTGACTTTATTTGGGTCGATTCAACTTGACTAGTAAAATGATCTACCAATGGAACAAGTGTCTTTTTCTTCCTTCAAGCAACATTACATTTAGTTTCTTATTTTAACAGCAAAGATGATGATCAGACTTTCTTAATTCAAGTCATCTTAACTTGGCTGGATTTGAGTTTTTACAGTCTAATGTAGTTTTAGAGGTGATAATTCTTTACCGAGGCCTTCATTGTTGTAGATTTGTTGCTCTCTTCTGCTCAACCTGTGTGAAAAATAAAAAACAGAGAGTTTAAAGAGATGTTCACTATAGGGACCGTGTTGTAACATCTCAGAGAAGCTTATATTACACTTATATTACGCTGTTTTCTGATCTATGTAATCTCATTTTGTCAAATAATAATCTCTGTGAACATTAGAGGAGTTTTGGCCTACTTTACATCATGGTTGCTAGGTAACAGTTATGGAATTCCCCAGTGTGATGCCATGATTTGGTGGTATACGGAACGGTCACGGGCGTGTCATGATAAGTCTTGTAAAGCCAGATTCATGGTGATGCGCACCCCTAGACTGGAGCATGCCCCTCATCAGAACAACGCGCCGGACCCTGGGGGACCGAGCCTTCGCTGCTGCCGCCCCCTTGCTCTGGAACTCTCTCCCACAATTCATCAGGAACTTGGACTCTCTGCAGCACTTCAAATCACAACTAAAAACTCACCTGTTCAAGCTGCATTTCCCCCATGATTCCCCGTGTTTCTTACAGTGTTACTTCCTATTTTGTTTGTTAAGCGTCTCTGAGTGTCCAAAAAAAAAAGTGCTATACAAGTCTGATGTATTATTATTATTATTATTATTATTATTATTATTATTCGGACCGGAAGACAGGGAGCAGATAGAAATAAACAAAAACAGCATAACATGAGGATAGGGCATTTTAAGGACTCTGATCGGCCCGTGAAAGGTTGCTTGGAATTAAGAAAATAAAACCTACTTTCAAAATTTGACATAATGCGTGGACTAAAACCGCAGAGCTTTTACTTTGAAGCCTCTGTTAAAGCTCAACAGAGGCGAGATTTCTTTCACTGAACAAGAAAAAAAACACTAAAACATGTTAACTTTGACTTTTTTTTGTTTGTTTTGCAGTTGGACAAAAACTGTGTGACATATCTTGTATTATATTATTTGGCATTGTGGTGTCTTAATAGAAAGTTAAGAAAGTTAAACTCAGAAAGCATTGTGGGGTTAATGTGACTGAAAAAGATTTACAAATGTTTCACGTTTACCATTGTTTTGAATAATTGTTTTTGTAAAATAACCTCACTCTCTCATTACCTAATAATAACACAGACTCTGACCAGCTTCTGTAAACAATGCCATTTACTGATTTCAACGTAGAAATAAAATTAATCACCACAGTAGACTTCAAACTTTTGGCCCGGCCCTCCACAATATTTTTTGCTTCTCATTTGGCCCCTGGGGAAAAATAATTGCCCACCCCTGGGACAGGGGGAGGAGGAAAAAAAAGAGAACCGCCCCCAAACCGTGCTCCTATCGGGGCATAGTATGGAATGAGTACACAAAATAAAAAACACCTCCAAGCATCAGCAACATTGTCAAAACACAGAACAAACATTCCACAGGACGAGCAACAGGGGAGGGGAGGGGAGGGGAGGGGTGTGGAGGAAGTCCAATGTAGGCAAGCAGCATCCGGATCCTGCAGATCTGATCCGTAACTTGCTCTGGTTTGGTCACCATGAACGGTTTAATGCCATACTGTGAAACATTCCAGACAAAGCAATAACATCTCCAAGAAGTAAAGCATTTGACGGACCCTCTACCGGAAAAGTTACACAACGCGCCTTTCATGGAGGTATTCAGTATTCTGTCTTTAAATACATGTTCAAAGTATTCTTCCTAACACCGCTGATCGAAACGCAGTGTTTTGTTGCTGCAGCACGTTAAATATTTAATATACTCAGAGGTGGGTAGCACTCAATTACAGTTTATAAAGAAATAGTACTTTTTAGAGTAGCTGCAGTGTCTTACTCCTACTTGAGTAAGTCATGTGACCAAAGCTTTAAACTGACAATGTGAAATTAGTTTGTGTTTCTTGCGCCGCTCCTTTAGATACGATTTCGTTTTTCTAATTCTGTGTCTGTCCTTAAAAAAATAGCAGGTTTAGTCAATTATGCTGTTTTGTTCTTCCTTTACATTAGCATAAATTTATAAATAAGCTGGCACATCCCGACAGTTACTCTTTAAGCTGCTTTTACATGGGTAGTACTTTTCCCAAATACTTTTTTACTCTTTTTTTTTTTACAAATTTGGACTACTGTGAATATGCCAAGTTATAGGATTTACATATCATTGCGTCCCATATACTGTACGCTACGACTCTTGGACACACCCTCTCAATTAATTTTTTTTCTTCATTTACATTTACACACAGAAGAAATCAAATAACTGAAGCAAAATATATAAAATTAAATATCTTCTCCTCAAAGTAGCCACCCTTTGCTTTGTCTTTAAATAGTTGCTTCATATAGTAGATTTTTTCTGTATATCTAAAATGCAGAAAGTAGTAAAAATAACATTAAATGAGAGGGTGTGTCTGGTAGTGTATGCAGAAAAATAATATTAATATAATGTATTGTAACTCACCAAAAAACAGAAGTGTCTCCAGCTCTGAGCAGTACAGCACAGGCTCCTTATATACACCCTGAGGTTGTAGTAAACTCCCTTGAGCTCATGGCATCGTCACAAATAACAAATGTAATGACACCCTGCATGTTGAAATGGCTGTCCCACCTTTAATTACCACAAAAAATCCAGAAATGCAACATGACCAGTTTCAGCTTTCTTCTCGTTGACAACGTAATGGCACATTCATTACAGTCATTAATTAGATATACCTTTTTCCAAGAAGACGGCAGCTTTTTTGAACTGTATGTAGCCTGTACTGTTAAAAAAGTACTACAATCACAACTGAAACTGAGTTGCCCGTGTCTTAAAGAGCCCATATTACACTATTTTCTCTTTTATGTTTTCATACCTGGGGTTGTGTTTCTGTTTCATTCACACGTGTTTAATACAAAACCGTGGCATATTTAGGATGAAAGAAAACACTCTCTTCCACCTTGTCACATGTTAATACAGGAAGTGCTCCATTGTGTTTTTAAACTCCATACACGTTCACTAGAATTATTTGGAGAATTTCAGCCCTGGAATTGCCGATCTTTCCTAAAATAAAGGTAAAAGGAGCTGCTTCATAACATTCAGCCAGATTATGCAGCATTACTTAAACGTGTGAATGAAACAAAGCACAACTCCGGGTTTGTTTTTGAGGAGTTAACAACATTTTGCATAATATAACCTGTAGATAGAATGCAGGTTAATTCTGGGAAAGCTTTTCTCATTCTCAGTATTGACCTTATTCCACTTGCCCACTCTTCCTGTAAACATGCTTTCTTTGTGGTGGTTTACCTTCCTGGCAAAAGTGTAGCAAAAGTGAAATTCAATTCTGTCAACTTGTTTAGTTTTTTTTTTTACCAAAAACTTTTGTCCAGTTGACAGAATTGCCTGGACGACTGAGGGATTTCACAGACATAGATTTATTTGTGCTCATATGACCAACAAGTCAACACTGCACCGATTCTCTGGGAGGCTTTGTGGTCCATATATAAGTACCATACAAAATAATACAGCCTCAATGACGATGATGGAGCAACTTCTGGAATAAGGTGAAGATAGACAGCCTATGGTTTGGAAACAGGTGGATGATGAAGATAGTAACTCTGGGAAAAATCTGGGAAAACTGAGAAAATGCCCTGGTTTTCTTCATCCAGATGTCAATGTATTCTTTTTTTTTCCTTTTATAAATTGCCTATTAATTTGTGTGTTTTATTTATTTATTTTTTTAAAGATGTCATTGTAGCATTCCGTTATGTTTGTCAGATCAACAGTTCCAACAGTGCCTGTACGTGACATCTATAACACGATTAGAATCCCATCCCCCATGGAAAGCTTTGGCAGGCTGTGAATGTTTGTCAGATCAACAGTTCCAACCAGCTGCCTGTAAGTGACAGTGAAGGTTCGATTAGAATCCTGTCACCCGTGGAAAGCTTTGGCAGGCTGTGAAGACGCTGCTGCTGAATCCACGGTTTTATCACATGCCCAGTGTCTGGAACTACACCGGAAGTCGTCATCCGCATGTTTCCAAACGTCTTCTGGTAAGCGTAGCCTGTAGTGCAGCAGCGGAGGCACTGATTAATGACTGGCTGCAGGTATGGGAGTTTAGGTAGTGAGGATTCAAGTTTAAACTGGGTTTCAGCATTAAGACTGACAAGCCACATGAGAGACTCATGGGATGTTTATTCTGCTTTCTGATTGGATAATCGTCTTGAGAACCAAAACACCAAATTATAACATAAACAACTTGTCCATCATGCCCAGTGTAACTAAGAATAAATCAACATCAGAGTTGTAATCAGTAAAAGCTAGATTTGATTTGAACATGTCTGGGGACACAGTTAGGTCATGTTTATGGAATTTAAAATCAAAATCTTATATACAGTTCCTTATTTTAACCCATTCTTCAACCTATGACAATGCCTATTGTTGTAGAATGAGGTCAAGGAACACAAGAAAACTCTCAAATAAACAATAGGAAATGTGAGTCATGTGATGGTGACAATGACCAGGAGCACATTTGTCATCATATATCAAAAGGTGTGATCATATCTCATCTTATCGTATTTGTCCCATGGAACTGAGATGTCCATTTCAAGTACAGTGACACCCACCCAGGTACAGGTGACACCCACCCAGGTACAGGTGACACCCGCCCAGGTACAGGTATTCATCCATTTGTATGAGAAATACCAGCTCACTGTACAGAAAATCACCTTTAGATACACTTTACTTCTCTACTTACTCTCTGCTTACTCTAGCCTGATTTGAAGGTTTCAGAGTTAGAGACTGGAGGTGACTGCTGACACTTTCTCTTTGTTTCTGTGAACCAAAGATGATGACTACAGTCTTGTCTGAGTTAAGCTGGAGAAAGTTGTTTTTCACCTACACACTGATGCAGTAGCAGAGTGAGTCCACTGGTCCATAGTCCCTGCTGCCAGTGAGACATGGATCTGAGTGTCGTCTGCAGAGTTGTGGTAGAACACATTATTGTTGTGGATTATCTGGCCTAACGGCAGCATGTAGCGATTGAACAAAAGGGGTCCCAGGATCGACCCCCGGGGGCACCCTTTAGATCAGGACCATGTGATCTGAGACACAGTTTCCAATTTCAACAAAATACTTCCTGTCTTCTAGATAGGATTTCAACCAGTTTAGTGCAGTACCAGAGATGCCCATCCAATCCTCTAGTCTCTGTAAAACATCAAAGGAGTTGTTCATTTGGAGAAAGATAGTAAGCTGTTGGTAAACAGCTTTTTCAAGGACTTTGCCAAAAAAATGGCAGATTTGAGATGGGTTCAGTGTGGCATCAATACTGCTCTTCTTTAGGAGAGTCTTAATGACCGCAGTTTTCAAAGCTCTTGGGAATGTTCCAGATTGAAGTAACATGTTAACTATGTGAGTGGGTTGTTATTTGCTTTGTGGAACTGATGGCATTTTAATGTCCTGAAACTTGTCATTAAAGAATACTTCAAACTCATTGCACTTAGAAGTGGAAATGAGTCCTAACAGCAGTGCAGCTGGAGGGTTTGTTCATCTGTTCACTGTTGAACAGGAGAGCTGTTAATGCAATTTCCAACAATGTGGAAAAATATCTCTCCCTTGTTCTAGCCAAACTGTGTGTACATGTGCGTCTTTTCTCTATAAATCTCACAATGAACCTGGAGATATGACTTGCACCATTCCCGCTCGGCCCTCAGAGACTCCCTTTTCTGTGCCTTGACTCAGTTATTCCTCCATGGAGCTTCCTGCTTACAGAGAGACAGACCTTTATCTTTAGCCATTTTAACCTTCACCGGGGCTGTGGTCTCCAAGACAATGAAATCAGATGTCACAAAGTTCAACAAATCATCAACATTAGAACATGAGGCATTTTCAAAGTGCATCATTTCCATGAGTAGTGCATTATCATTTATCTGCAGGAGCAGCCACTGGTTTGGGAATAACAGACAGGTCAGAGAAGACACAGAAATGATCAGACATCCATAAAATCCACCATATTGACCATATTTAATGAGCGGGCTTTACCCCCCCAGTCTGACACCCCAGAGTGTGCCCTCTGCTGGTTGGTGGGCTCGCTGACATGCTGAGTCAGACCAAAAGTTTCAAGGCAGTCCTGAGCTCTTTAGTGTGTATCATCTCAGTTCAAGAACACACAGAATATAAAACACAATATCACAAACATTAGGACCACACACAACAGGAGCAGACAGGAGCGATTCACCTCTGCAGATTTAGGAATGGAGTTGTTACATTTCATCATGTCAGGTGAGTTCAGGTGATTTGAAAATGTTTAAAAATGCTTTGAAAATTTCATCTTGTTATATTGATGTTATGATGTTGTTGTGTGTTGTTTTCATCAAATAATTTCAAATAACAGGACAGGTGACACCCGCCCACGTACAGGTGACACCCACTCAGATACAGGACAGGTGACACCCGCCCAAGTATAAGTACTTGCTCCATTTGAGAAATATCAGCTCGTTGTGCAATAAAAAGAAAAAAGAGCCACATGACTCACTACAACACCGTATTCATAGTAGGCAAAGTGAGTGAAGTGTCTTGCCTAAGGACACAATGACTTGGCCTGAGTGGAAATTGATCCTTGATTGCTTAAAGATACCTTGAAAAACAAGAGGAGAGCAGGATCAGGAAAGAGCAGGGCACGGGCAGGACAGGAGCAGGACAAGTGCAGACAGGAGAAGGGCAGGTGTAGACAGAAGCAGGGCAGGGGCAGACAGGAGCAGGGCAGGGGCAAAAAAAGGTGTAGACAGGAGCAGGGCAAGAGCTGACAGGTGCAGGGCAGGAGAAAACAGGAGCGGACAGGAGCAGAGCAGGACAAGAGCAGGGCAGATGCAGACAGGAGCAGAGTAGGGCGGGAGAAGGCAGGAGTGGACAGGAGCAGGTGCAGGGCGGGAGAAGGCAGGAGTGGACAGGAGCAGGCAGGGGTTGACAGGAGTGATTCTCCTCCACAGACTCAGAACTGGAGTTGTTACATTTAATTTCTCATCCTCTCATGCACTCTGTAGGTGGGCTACACTCTAGTCCCTCCTCCATGTGCACAGTTCACTCTGTAGGTGGGCTACACTCTAGTCTCTCCTCCATGTGCACAGTTCACTCTGTAGGTGGGCTACACTCTAGTCCCTCCTCCATGTGCACAGTTCACTCTGTAGGTGGGCTACACTCTAGTCTCTCCTCCATGTGCACAGTTCACTCTGTAGGTGGGCTACACTCTAGTCTCTCCTCCGTGTGCACAGTTCACTCTGTAGGTGGGCTACACTCTAGTCCCTCCTCCGTGTGCACAGTTCACTCTGTAGGTGGGCTACACTCTAGTCTCTCCTCCATGTGCACAGTTCACTCTGTAGGTGGGCTACACTCTAGTCTCTCCTCCATGTGCACAGTTCACTCTGTAGGTGGGCTACACTCTAGTCTCTCCTCCATGTGCACAGTTCACTCTGTAGGTGGGCTACACTCCAGTCTCTCCTCCATGGGCAACTTCACTTGGGCCCTCGTGTTTCCATGCCCCGGGCTTCGGGTCTAAGGGCAGGATTCTGCCACCTGAGCAACGTCAGCCAACCCTGATGTTCACTTAATAAATACAATCTTAATCATTTCTGAATTACAGTGGTAATTATAAGGCAGATTTCAGATTCTCAAAAAGGAGTTTAGCAATTCCAAGTTTGTGGTGTTGTGAAACGTGGCTAAAGCTAGAGTAAACACAAAACTACTTCTGATTTATTATTGACTTTGTCTGCATTTCTTTCACTTCTCTGTGACTCTATATCACCTTCTAGCCTCTCTTTCTGTGCTGCAGTGGCTTTGGCTCATGTTAGAAGCATTATTCAATGTAAATATCACATTTTGGAGCTTGTCATGGCAGCCGAGCATTGATTAACAAGAAACAGCTGTTACAAACATGCTAGCTTTGTTTTGCTCAACACATAAAGTTGTTGTAACTGGAAATATTACAGTTTATCACAAGATCAAGTCAGCATTTTGATGAGAATTATTATCTTCTATCTGCTTTTTGCTGTCTGGAGTTCACTTTAGACTGATGTACTCCAAAGCAAACCTGTGTAAACTAGGCTTATGTGCCTGTAAGGTGTGTGTGTGTGTTTGTTTTACATTTCATAATCTTCTCCATGACTAATCCTCATGATGTCCACGTTTGTGTTTTCTTTTAGGTAATCAGGTCAGTCAGGTCATGCTCTACTCCTCCACAACAGAACTTGGTCTGAACGGGAATCAACCCTTCAACCTTCAGGATGGGGGGGTCACTGCTCTAACCCCTGAGCCATGGAGATGCTGTTTCTCAAATGTGCCACATAATGTTAGTATCTATTAATTTTTAACATTCTATGTGTATTGAAAAACATGCCTTCTTACTAAGGTCATCTCTTCACAGATCTGACCTGTACCTTGGCCTGGTGCTGTCCATGGAGATGAATATGATTAATGCCAGTACTACCACTATAAAGTCCTTTGGCTATGGCTAAAATGACATGAGACTTAAGGACTGTGAATGTAAAAAGAAGAGACGATGGACATCGTGGGGTAAAAGTAGATCAGCTTGTGTGAGTGATTTATTTGTTTTATGATAATTATTTCTATTTGATCTTAAGTCTATAGGGCTTTAAAGTTGTGTTTTGTTTATTTGTAATTGCAGTTCATTGCAGTTGTGTCAGTTACCACACCCGAAGCACGCCTGTCTGAAATATGCCCTGTGTAATTGATTTGGCCTAATTAGTGGTTAGAAACATATCATTTAGAAACAAAGATTTTACTGGGATGAGTAATCAGAAGCAAAACACAGAATGTCCTGTTACAGTCAAACTGTTTAAAGGTTCATTGTAACTTTCCTGAAAAGCCTGCCAGGTCGTTCTGGAGATTACTATGTAGAGTTATTGCTATTGTTGTTCCATAGTGTGGCATTAAACCTGTCTATCAACTTACACAACAAGATGACAGACAAGACAAGCTGATCAAGCTAAGATACAGGCCAGATCTTTTCCCCATCAATCCAAAACATGCACAAGCCTCCAGCTCCGGTCGGTACGGTGGTCCGGAACAAGACTAGCTCAACATCTGGACACAGCAGTGCACTGCCCACTGATCCTGAGGAGGTGTCCCAGCAGCAGTGAAGGATGGGTCAAATGCAGAGGAGACATTTTCCCACGGGGACAACAGTGTGCACTGTGTAACTATTGGTAGGTGTATCCCAGCCTAAAAATATTCTGCCACATAAAAATGTTCTTATTAGTCACTGGCTAATTCTTATGCTAAATTTATCTTAATCTTGACTGGAACCAAACCACAATAATCACAAAATTACAACTATGTATACTTTTTATATTATATATTATAATTATATCATAAACACAATAATTCTTTTTACAACTTTTATTTGGGTTTCCATGATTTAGACAAGAAATAAAAAAAAAATTCACACAAAGCTTTGCTATCATTATCTGAAGTCTCCATAAAAGACGACAGAAGGTGGTAAAAGACATAAGGCCAAATCACTGATGATCACATGGTCATGTCTCTGCTCAAACACCGATGTAACTGCCCACATAATTTTTAATGTTCATAGTCTGTATTTCTTCTAAAGCATTATTTTTTACCCTGGAGTACAGCTGGTGCACTGTTAGCATGCTATTTGTTGTTAGCTGTGTAAGTGAAATGCACTAAAAACTACTCTTGCCGAAGAATTGGAATGTAGTGTTGTTCTAGCCATCCATCCATCCATTTTCTTCCACTTATCCAGGGCCGGGTCACGGGGGCAACAGTCTAAGCAGGGACTCCCAGACTTCCTTCACCCTGGACACTTCCTCCAGCTCCTCCGGGGGGACTCCAAGGCGTTCCCAGGCCAGCCGAGAGACATAGTCCCTCCAGCGTGTCCTGGGTCTTCCCCGGGGCCTCCTCCCGGTGGGACATGCCCGAAACACTTCCCGAGGGAGGCGTCCAGGAGGCATCCGGAACAGATGCCCGAGCCACCTCAGCTGGCTCCTCTCGATGTGGAGGAGCACCGGCTCTACTCCGAGCTCCTTCTGTGTGACTGAGCTCCTCACCCTATCTCTAAGGGAGCGCCCAGCCACTCTGCGGAGGAAACTCATTTCGGCCGCTTGTATCTGCGATCTTGTCCTTTCATTCATTACCCAAAGGTCATGACCATAGGTGAGGGTAGGAACGTAGATTGACGGTAAATCAAGAGCTTTGCCTTTCGGCTCAGCTAGACTAACACAGATCCTAAGCCCAGAGGTCGATGATCGACTTTGTTGTCGTGTCATTTGACCTCCAGCCGCATGTCTTGGACACTCAGGTGGGGAAAGGGGCAGAGCTGTCAACCGATCACCACCTGGTTATGAGTTGGGTCCACTGGCGGAGGAGGAAGCCGGAAAGACCTGGCAGACCCAACAGTATAGTGAAGGTCTGTTGGGAACGTCGGCAAAGCCCTCTGTCAGGGGGACCTTCAACTCACACCTCCAGGAGAGCTTCTCCCAGATCCAGGGGAGGCTGGGGACATGGAGTCCGAGTGGGCTTTGTTCTCAGCCTCTATTGTCGATGCGGCCGCTCATAGCTGTGGTCATAAGGTCTGTGGTGCCAGTCAATCCCCGAACCTGGTGGTGGACACCAGAAGTAAGGGATGCCGTCAGGCTGAAGAAAGAGTCTTATTGGGCCTTATTGGCTCGTGGGACTCCTGAGGCAGCTGACAGGTACTGGCGGGCCAAGCGTGCTGCAGCACGGGCGGTTGCAGAGGCAAAAACCTGGGGTTGGGAGGAGTTTGGAGAGGCCATGAAGGAGAAATATCGGACGGCCTCAAAGAAATTCTTGCAAACCATCCAACGCCTCAGGGCAAGGAAGCAGTGCTTCACTAACACTGTTTACAGTGCAGGTGGAGAGCTGTTGACCCCGACTGGGGATGTTGTCGGACAGTGGAAGGAATACTTTGAGGATCTCCTCAATCCCAACACCACGTCTTCTGAGAAGGAAGGTTTTAAAGATAGATACATTTAATGCTATATTGTTGGCTTAAAAACATAAAAAATATATATATATATATATATATATATAATTTTAAACAGTTTGCAGTGGTCCAAAGTCATTCGTCACTTACCTTATGCATTTAGAGCGTTTCACAATTTTCAAAGGCCGGTGCAGAGTTTTGCTGTCACAGTAAAGCGGTAGCATGCTAATGTACATTTGTCTGATTATCTGAAAATAAAACTCTTTATAATTAGATGCAGACAGCACACAGCGGCCTCACTTCAACCTCAAGATCTGCTTCTATGATATAGTATCTGTACTTTGCCAAGTCTGCTCAAACACATGGGAAAAATCAGGTATGGCCCTTTGAAAATGTATTAGACATGTACGCTTACAGTTTCTCCTCTATTTTGAGCTGGAATTGGCAGATCTTTCCGGGGTTCAGGTTATACAGGTTTTTAAAGGGCTCCCAGGTTGTGGTGATGGACGAGGGGGAATCGAACCACTCAGTCCAGCAGTCTGCAAAGTCACCAACAAAGACAACAGAGCCGCAGGTCACTATAGGCTATGTGACAATATGAAAAGATTTGAACATTTGTGTTTCTTGTATCGCTCCTTCACATATGATTTAGTTTTTCACATAAACTTCAAATTATAAATCAGATGTTACCACCAGACAGTTTTACTTTACTTGAGCAGTAGCTTCCCCAAACTATTTGACTTCGTACATCAACTTGAGTAATATTATTCTGAAGTACCAGTCTTACTTGAGTATTTTTGGCTTCTCTGTGTTGCCTCTGGTAAATGTCATTGTGTGTGTCTCCTTTTCTCTAATACACACTGAAACTCCTCCAACGTCAAGGTCTGGCTGTGATTTTATGTAATATATTTGACCAAACATTTACACAGAAACTAGCTAGAACACACAAAGTTACCTCTGAACATAGCGGTAAGAAGAACAAAACAAAACAACACAATATATTGTAGCTGTGTGTTATGGGAAAGACGGCACCAAATGAACCGGACCGGCCTTGTTTTGAACACAACTCCAGGAAAATGAAGCGGCACATTTGTCCTTCAGTATTTTTACACAATACAAAGTTACACACAGTTGACTGGAAATACCATGAAAGTGACCAGATTGTGCGTCTGTCTCAACAAACAAGTTAATCTGTTGTTTTTAACCTTTTCCTATTTCGTTTTAAATCGAAAAATCTGAAAATCGACAATTGTTTTTAGCCTTATTTAATTTTGTAACTATAAAACTACATCGGAATCAGCTCCCTGTTATAGAAGGTTTGCACCACCACGTGACCCCCATAGCAACGGTAACTACGCCGCCATGACACCGGGCATGCAATTGACTTCAGTTCAGTAGCATCAGAGAAACATGGGCAGGTTTTGTTGTGTATTTGGCTGGTCTAGCCGTTCTGAAAGAGATAAAACAATTTGTTTTTTCACTGTTCCTCTGGAAATTACTCATCAGGGAGCTCAAACAAGGGAATTATTGAAAAAAAGACAGGAATTATGGCTTGCAAACATAAACCGCAAAGAGATTTCAAATGGTACCATCATGACACCTGAAGTTTGCTCACGTCACTTTCATCGAGGTATTTGCTATTCAGATTGTTTCATAGCTTATTTAATGAAAGAAGCAAACTTACTGAACTAAAATTTCATTCATTTATCCAGGAAAACCCGCACTAGTTTACGATCCAACGAACCTTGAAATGAAACACTTACCTTTCAAATCAAAACCTTGACGTTACTGCTAGCTTTTCCTACATAAACACACCAGCAGATGTGTTTATGTAGGAAAAGTTAACAGTAACATCAAGGTTTTGATCGGAAAGGTAAGTGTTTTCCAACTCGCATAGAACCGTGTCACTCACCATAGGACCAACGTTTTCTTTATTGCTTTGCTTATCAACAACGATGTCTTCTAGAATTAATCATTTTTTGCGAGCGAATCTTTCTAATATTCCCGAGTATCTTTTCATGGCCGATTCTTTCGAAGTTTGGTTCACAGAGCTCTTCGACTCGTTGATCGTAGGAGCCCAGTCTGGGTTCATTGGATCGTAAACTGGTGTTTCTCTGATGCTACTGTACAGAAGTCAATCGCGTGCCCGGTGTCATGGCAGCGTAGTTACCGTTGCTATGGGGTCACGTGGTGGTGCAAACCCTCTATATGCAATATTTTCAGGACTTTATTCCCCATTTCTAAAATAGAATATGCTGTTTAAAATTGTCAATTACTATGGCAACGGTCCAAACATAGACAGCTTACATTTAAAAATATGAGGAAATATAGGAACCATGAAAAGATGTAACCAACAAAAAACCTTTATAGGACTTTTTATATATTTTATTACATTTTTATTATAATTCAAAACAATAAACTGTTGCAAGAATTACATGAATAGAATGTTTTCAATTTTATTAAACACGAAAAATGACGAAATAAGTTGCCATGCCGTAAAAACCTTGCAGCTATTTTTCCCCATATATTTGTCCCCAGCTCTTGAGGTCAAAATAAGTCCACTGTACATCTAATTAAAAATCATTTTATTTTCCGGTAATCAGGGGGTGTATGGTAGCATGCTAGTTGTTGTTATCGTTACTGTCACGGCGAATCTCTGGTCTTGTGGAAAGAGCTTATAAACTCATTGTGGTGAATAATTAGGATAGTCTGAATGCATAAGGTAAGTGAGGAAGAACTCTGGATCTCTGCAAACCGTTTCAAATAAACTAGTTCTGTTTTTTTTATGTTTTTAAGTTTGTAAAAATCAGGTACGTCTTGTTAAACTCCTCTAAAAATCTTCCACTCCTTCAGTCATGTCAGGCTGGATGAGAGAAAACAAAATCAGAAAACACAGATGTGACTTAAATGAAACAAAATCAATTGATACTTTGCAGCTGATGTCTTGGGGGTGTCTTTCTAGCTGTAGCAAAAGGAGAAATTTAATTTGTCAACTGGACAGAGTTTATTTGGTCGAATACGTTTCGCAGCTCATCCAAGCTGCTTCTTCAGTTCTGGTCAGATGCTGGTGGACACTGCTTTATATCTGCCTGAAGGGAGGAGCTAATTACAATGAAATTACTCTGAGACAACACATATTTATTTACAGTTTCTGTTAGTCAAGTGAGTCTATTCAATATGGAGTTGTTTACAGTTTCTGTTAGTTAGGTGAGTCTATTCAATATGGAGTGGGAGTGGGGGAGTAGTTAGCATATCCATTCAGGGCCATGATGGGTGTTTTCACACCTCTGGACATGTCCTGGCTAGTCCCATTGTTTTCCCAGTTTGTTTTGATTTAGGTTTGAGGATAGAGTTATAGATGGGAGACAAATGATGTCTGAGACCTCCATTTCTGTTCAAGGAAGGATTCTCTTTCTTGACAAAAATAGCTTCTTTAACTCCCCTCTCAAACCAGTTCTTTTCTCTGGCCAAGATCTGGACCTCGCTGTCCTCAAAGGAGTGGCCCCTGGCTTTTAGGTGGAGATGTACGGCAGATTGCGGCCCACCCTGGTTTTCCCGTCTGTGTTGATACATCCTTTTGTGAAGTGGCTGTTTTGTTTCTCCAATGTAGCGCTCACTGCAGTCTTCACTACACTGAATGGAGTAGACCACATTGCTTTGTTTGTGGCTCGGTGTTTTGTCCTTAGGATGGACCAGTTTTTGTCTTAAAGTGTTTGTGGGTTTGAAATAGACTGGGATTTCATGTTGTCTGAAGATCCTCTGTAGTTTTTCGGAAACGCCAGCCAGGTAAGGAATAGTTACACCCTTTCTCCTGGGTTCTGGTTCTCTGTTGTCCTGTTTCTTGGCTCTCTTCGTTTTATTGAAAGCCCATTTAGGATACCCACAAACAGAGAGGGCTTTCTCCACGTGTTGTTCTTCTTTCTCCTTTCCCTCTGCGCTTGTAGGAACCACTTGGGCCCTGTGTTGTAATGTCCGAATGACTCCCAGTTTGTGCTGCAGTGGGTGGTGTGAATTAAAAAGCAGATATTGGTCGGTGTGTGTGGGCTTCCTGAAGACCTCTACCTGGAGTCGCCGGTCTTCTCTTATCGTTACTGCACAATCTAAGAAGGCCAATGTGTTGTCCTTGGCATCTTCACGTGTGAATTTGATGTTCGGATCTACAGAATTGATATGTGCAGTAAAAGGTTCCAAATCTTGAATTTTGATTTTTGAGAAATTATCATCAACATAACGATACCAGTGTGTGGGTGGAGTGCCTGGATATGAGGCCAGGGCTCTGTTCAAATTGTTCCATGTATAAGTTTGCAATGATAGGGGAGACCCGTGAGTCCATTGCACAGCCGTGGATTTGTCTGTAGAAGTTTCCTCTGAACTGGAAATAGGTGGTACTTAAACAAATTTCCAGCAGTTGGCAGATTTGGTCGGGTGAAAGTTTGGTTCTCTCTTCTAGCTTGGTATCCTCCAGTAGTCTCCTCCTTGCTGCCTCCACCGCTACCGATGTAGGGATACAAGTGAAAAGAGAGGTCACATCAAAGGAAACCATTGTCTCATCCCGGTCAAACTGGAGATGCTTGATTTTGTTCACAAATTCGGCTGTGTTCTCAATGTGGTGCTCCGTGTTACCCACCGGCGGAGCCAAGATGGTTTTTAGGTGTTTGGCCACATTGTACGTGATGGAGTCTGTGCTGCATACAATGGGTCTGAGTGGTACTCCTTGTTTGTGGATCTTTGGGAGGCCATAGATGCCAGGGATGGCGTCACCAGGGTACAGTCTGTCGATCAATGACTTCTTCCTTCTCCAGCTTCTGCAAGCAATCAATGATCTTCTTTTTGTACACATTGGTGGGGTCCCGTTTTAGTAATTCGTAGGTTGTGGTGTCACTGAGTAGGCTGTTAACCTTAGCCTCATAATCAGCTGAGTTCAGGATCACAGTGCATCTCCCTTTGTCAGCTGGGAGGATGTTGATGCTGTGGTCCTTCTCCAGAGCAGCGATGGCCTTCCTTTCCTCCGGTGTTACATTGGAGGGTGGAGGTTTAGCATTGCTCAGTGCAGCTGTTAATTTCAGTCTAAGGTCTCCAGCTTCTGTCTCCGTGAGCTTGTTGTTCCTGATGGCGGTTTCTGCTGCTGTGATGTAATCCACCGTGGGGATTACATCAGATGTAGGTACTGCTCTGTCTGAAGCTATCGAAGCCATCAAACTCCTAAACAGAACCATGAATGCTCAGACTGATCACAGGCTCCTGAAAATGTGCCGTTTAAATCCATTTTGTATTTTTTTCTTGAGTTTTCAGACTTTTTGGGCAGTGTTTGCTAATGTATGCATTGTGTCACTATGGTAACTGCTGAACATTCCTCCACTGACATACACGCACAGCACCCCCAGCGTGATGTCACCACAGTAGTATCAATAAATAAAAAATAAGAACTTTGAAATGAGAGCACAGACTCGCAGGGGACGTCATTCACTTCATTATGACACAATTGTGCGTTCACGTTATCTTTCCTACAAAACACACAAACAAAAGCCATTTAAAGCTGCACTGCGGAACTTTTCTTGTCTCCTTGGAACCCGCTCTACAAGATCCCGGCGTTTTATTTCACTATTTTGTGAATCGTAAATTAAAATATGAACATTAATAACAGATTAATGAGCTGCCCTCTTCCCCCGAGGTCGGCCAAACCAGAAACCACCTCACCCCTGATTGGCTCTTTAGTTGCTACGTTTCTTGCAGTTGGAATTCCAAATAAGGATCTTGGTTCCAAATTAGCCGCTACAACTGCTGGCCTCGGTGAGCTTCATTTGGCTGAAGCCGAACACTATAGATGACGTCACACTGTCTTAGTCCACTTCTTTATGCAGTCTATGGGCTAAACATTACTCAGAGAAGTACAAAATGATGAAATAGTTACTCTACACTACAAAATCCAGAATTCAGAACATGTTATATTGATTTGAGTGAATTTCACATGACAAATCACATTATGAAACAAGACTTTTTGTAGTTGAAATAGGAAAATACACCTCGTTACACTGAAGATAAGAAAAACAACAACTCACTGCTTAAAATAAGAAACTAAACCATATGTTATTGGACTTCAGAGAAAAAAACTTATTCTATTGGTAGATCATTTTACTTTTCAACAGAAATCTTCTCAAATTAAGTAAAATCTTTTTAATTTGAATAATTTAACGTGCACTGTGTAGCTTTTCTGATGGAGGGTCTGCTACCTGCCAGTCTCCATGGAGATGTTATTGCTTTCCTTGGAATGTTCCATGGTATGACATTAAACATTTCCATCTAGCATTTATTCATTAGAGGTGTTACTATTGTTCAGAAGTACCATAATTCCTTCGGTGAACGGGGGCGACTCTCCACAGATCTGTTCTGTAATGTAGCGTAGTGCTGTAATCTGTAAGTCTTCCTTGCGATAGAAAGGTTTAATGCCATACTGTGGAACATTGTAGACAAAGCAATAAGATTCCATTTGACCGACCTTCTACCAGAAAAGTTACACAATGCACCTGTAAATATAACTTTTGGCAGTGCAGTAAACGTACCAGAGTCCCCGTAAGTCTGTGGTACTCACCAATCGTAGAGTTTGCTGAATGGAGCTGCTCCTGGCTTCACCATTCCCTTGATCTCAGTGCACAGGATGTCTTTGCAGATGTTATCAGACAACGTGCTCCTCATGGCCGCCAACACGCCTCAAGACGCCAGGTCTGGGGCGTGCTGGCGCTGCCACTGATGAACCAGTGTGTCCAGCACTCTGCATCAACATAGACAAGGTGCACACGTGGGCACAGAAAGGGTTCAAACTAGGATTGTCAAAAGTATCAAAAATCGGATACTAATCGATTCTAAAACGAGTATTGAAATTAGATACTCATTTGAGCAGGTATTGATACTAAAAAGTCCCATTGATAGGATAGAAATGGACCTTTCCTGAATGTCTTTAGAATGATCTTGAGCTGTATCAGAACAAGTAGAAAAGCACACAGACTAGGCAGCTTAATACTTAACTTAATCTTGAACCTAAATAGCAAAACAACTCTTAACCTTCTTTAAAGCAGAAGCTGTAAGGACACTTGAAGCGGACTTTATAATCCTGGCAGCCCTGTGGGTTTTCTGAAGTTTTGCAGATGAGTCCCAGCGCTTTACTCACTCTATAAACAGGAAGAACACGTGTCTGTATCCATGGGTTTCAGAATGATGACAAATTAACGGTCAGATTGCAGATTTGTTGACCTGGTTTGTGGTTAAAGGTTCTATTTTCTGATCTATGTTATCATCATGGACTGTATATATGTAAGGACATAGTTAACACACTAGCCGCCACGTTTCAAATAGGATGTGTGCGCCAGGCGGCTCTTCCGGCTCCTTCTGACCCTGGCTCCAATTGACTTACATTAGGATCTTGTGGCCCCTCTCTCTGTAACTGCTGCAGTGAGCCTTGTCATTTTGGTCTTAAAACGTTCGTATTAACCCTAGCATTAGCAGCAGGTTGGATTGACAGCTAGTGCGTAAGTCCGCTTCCTGCTTTCCTGCCCCTTCCACCGTTGTTTTGGCAGGTTTGAATGACATATACATGTATCCAATGACAGCACGACTTCGCTTTTAACAAGTGGATCAAGGCATTTAATACAACTATCAACGGATCCCTGCCTTTTTGTTTGTGGATTTTACTCTGCTGGCTGGTCGTTCATCAAGGAGTGCATCTAACAACTTTAACTAGTTAGACAGCTTTTTTTCGGGTTGTTGTACTTAATTTACTTTTAATTTACTTTAATTTGTTCTAGTAGTCTTAAAATATAGCGATATAGGTTCATTTACAGTTAGACATGGCTTGTTCGGCATTTAATTGTGCAAATAGACCTTCAAAGACCCTGATGTCCAGTTTTTCCGGTAAAATTCACTCCTGTAACCATCAAGAGCTTCATTTGAGTGGAGCTGAACGCTGTGGGTGACGTCACTCTTGTTCACTTCATTCACACGTTTAACACACAAACTCTGCAGATTTACTGCACATACAGGAACCCCGTCATTACTGGGCCTATCCGCATGAAACACAAACTGGCACAAAATTCAATGTCTTCTGTCAAACAAAAGTGAAATGATCTCACACAGTTGCTTCAGAAAGAGGTACATTATTTACACAAACCTAATATGGAAAATCGACTTTTTAGCTCCCACTGGGAACCTCAGTTTTCTAACACTGAAGTCAGTGTACCTGTTTTATTGAGTCGTTTTAGATGAATATTGCAGTTTCAAATGTTTAAATGATAACATAATGATCCATGATGTCATAGATATATATCTCAGAAAGCCAGATTTGGTGTGAAAAGTTTAAGAGAACCCTTGCTCCTTATTCCTCTGAACGGGTCATTATCACTTCTAGTATTTTACCCTCACTTGAAGAAAGCCTGTTTGGTGGTGTTGGCGCTGACCCCAGCCATGGTCTGCACGTCGATGTTCAGTCTCGTCTTACACACTCTGGTGTCACGGCTCACCAAACCGCTCAGGATCTCAAGGTTTCCTCCTCCGTCTCCGGGGTTATCTGTGTCAAACCACTCAGTCCAGCACTCCAGGCCTGTAGGGGGAGACAGCAACACAAGTTTCTATTGTGTTGTATTGTATTATATTGTTACTTTGCAGCTGATCAACATTTAGAGGTGTGATGCTAGCAGTAGGCATGTTTTGTTTGAGGCTTTGTTAGATTTTAATCTGGTCTTTATTTTAACACAATCTGACTATAAAGAAATTACTTAGCTGGAACTACAACGGTGAGGTCATTCGTGCTGTCAAACAAGTCCCCCTCAAATAAGATGAAAGTCACAAGCTAGCTAGCATTGGCCAACAGTTTTTTCAGTTAGTCACTCTCATCTTTTTGTTGAAAATTAAACACCAGATAGTGCCATGAACGCTCGTATTGATCACATGCTTCTGAAAATGTGTTTAAATCTATTCTGTGTTTTTCTTGAGTTTTCATTTTAAAATCGTGTGACGGCGTTTGCTAATGTGTGCATTGTGTCACCATAAGATAAGATAAGATAAGATATGCCTTTATTAGTCCCACAGTGGGGAAATTCCAGTGTTGCAACGCACAGTTCAAGAACAGCAGGAAAATGGAACATGCAATAAAACAAGATAATAGATAATGGCTAAAAAAAATAATAATTTAGAAATAGACTTAAAGATAGACTCTAATTTTGTTCCGGTGGAGCAAAAATATAAAATACAAAATATAAAATATAAAATACCAAAAAAAAAAAAAAAACCAAAAAAAAAAAAAAACTGCTGGACATTCCACAATACATACATGAAGAACACCCCAAGCGTGATGTCAGGATCACTTGAGATGCAGCCAAGGTGTAACTTTTATGATGGAGGAACGGAATGTCCCATGGTATGCTATATTAAAGCTTTTTTATTTATTTATTATTATTATTACAGTTTGTTATTGTGCAAAAATACCTTGAAAAACATTCACATTGGTGCAGAATAGTGTGTGCGTACCCATGATTTTGTACATTTTACTCTTCACTGAACAACTTCTTGCAAATAAATTAAACACATCATTTTTAAAAAATAATCCATCAGATAAACAGGAAAATAAATAGTGTAGTTGTAGTAGCAGTAGTAGTAGTAGTAGTAGTAGTAGCAGTAGTAATAATAGTAATAGTTATGGCTCACCTATAAGCAGTAGGCCTATTGTTGTCAGGCACAGCTATAGAAAACATATATATATAAAAAAAAAAAAACTATTACAAAAAGGTACAATTGAAAAGAATTTAACTAAAAAGCATTAGATACAGTGTGTTAAACATATCTTACACATTTGTCCATCTTTATGTGTGATCCTGCCAGGAGCATATTGATCCACAATGACAATAAATGCCAAAGAACATTTACACAACACTGGTAAAATCATTTCCTAATAACCAAACTGATGGCACATTTTATATTAAACTGCATGTATTAGCAGTGCTTCTCAAACTCTTCACACCAAGTACCACCTAAGAAAAGATTTTTGTCTTTCGAGTACCACCAGATCTAAACCAAGTCTAAATTAGGTCTAAACAGGACTAAACCAGGTCTAAAGTAAGACTAAACTAGGTCTCAACTAGGACTAAACCTGGTCTAAAATAGGGCTAAACCATCTGAACTAAGGCTAAACCAGGTCTAGACTAAACCAGGTCTAAACTAGGACTAAACTTGGATTAACCTAGGACTAAACCAGGTCTAAAGTAGGACTAGGTCTCAACTAGGACTAAACCAGGTCTAAAACAGAGCTAAAACCATCTGAACTAGGGATAAACCAGGTCTAAACCAGGTCTAAACTAGGACTAAACCAGGTCTAAACCAGGTCTAAACCAGGACTAAACCAGGTCTAAAACAGAGCTAAACCTGAACTAGGGCTAAACCAGGTCTAGACTAAACCAGGTCTAAACTAGGACTAAACCAGGTCTAAACCAGGTCTAAACCAGGTCTAAACCAGGACTAAGCCAGGTCTAAAACAGAGCTAAACCTGAACTAGGGCTAAACCAGGTGTAGACTAAACCAGGTCTAAACTAGGACTAAACCAGGTCTAAACCAGGTCTAAACTAGGACTAAACCAGGTCTAAACCAGGTCTAAACCAGGACTAAGCCAGGTCTAAACCAGGTCTAAACTAGGACTAAACCAGGTCTAAACCAGGTCTAAACCAGGACTAAGCCAGGTCTAAAACAGAGCTAAACCTGAACTAGGGCTAAACCAGGTCTAGACTAAACCAGGTCTAAACTAGGACTAAACCAGGTCTAAACCAGGTCTAAACTAGGACTAAACCAGGTCTAAACCAGGTCTAAACCAGGACTAAGCCAGGTCTAAACCAGGTCTAAACTAGGACTAAACCAGGTCTAAACCAGGTCTAAACCAGGACTAAGCCAGGTCTAAAACAGAGCTAAACCTGAACTAGGGCTAAACCAGGTCTAGACTAAACCAGGTCTAAACTAGGACTAAACCAGGTCTAAACCAGGTCTAAACTAGGACTAAACCAGGTCTAAACCAGGTCTAAACCAGGACTAAGCCAGGTCTAAACCAGGTCTAAACTAGGACTAAACCAGGTCTAAACCAGGTCTAAACTAGGACTAAACCAGGACTACACCACTGCTACAGCATTTCTAAACAGGAACTATCCCAAAAGAGTTGAAATATTAGGATAAAATCAACTCACCTCAGTTTGAGAACCACTGTGTTAGAGCCTTATATTAGCCGCATTTTACATTTTTGGTCTAAGTAAAGTTTAAGAAAGCACAGACAAAATTACAGTTTCAAATGTTAAAATAATAAATCTTTCCGGCAATCGTCTTGAGAATTAAAATAAAGGAATAGGTTTAATGGCATACTATGAAACACTCAAAGTAAAGCAATAACACTTCCATAGAGACAACACACGGAAAATTGACCCTGGATGGTTTTAATTTATTGCCGTCAGAGCGTCAGTCGTTTTTACAAATTGTATCCAAATTGAGCAATAGAAACACCCGTAATGAATAAATGTTAAATGGATATGTTTAAAGTAGGTAACAGACCATCTACCAGAAAAGTTGCGTAGTGCAGCTTTAAGAGTGCAGGCTACAGTTCCTTTAAATAATAATTGACTATCATAAGGGGGAGATGACTATGGGTAAAAGACTGTTACAGAGTTGACTTTTCTCTCTCTGCATCTTTGTGCACAGGCCTTAGTGATGAATAAATTGTTTTTCTGTTTGGACAGTAATATTTGTGTGGCATTTGAAAAAGTACAAGACTCCACTCCCACAGATAGACTACATTAGGCCGTGTTCATGCCTGTCCTGTCTGTTCATCTGTATAAGGCAAAAGAAGTGTAGTTATGATCATTTCAAACAAGTAAAACAAGGCCCCAGAGTTGGGAGAAAAAAGTATGAAAGGAACCAACCCAGGTCTACTCTGATCCGATTCATTTCCAGAAGGACCAAGGAGAAGATCTGGAAAGACTCAGTTTTGCAGAGGTATATAATATAATAAAAAAAATAAAATAAAATAAAATAAAAAAAATGTGTTCCTCACCTTCCAGGGTGGTTGGTCTCTCTCACCCTCATCAGCTCGGGCCCTCTACCAGAGTCCTGGGAGCTTGAGAGTTCTGCGCAGTATCTTTGCTGTTCCTAGTACTGCGCTTTTCTGGACTGAGATGTCTGATGTTTTTCCTGGTATCTGCTGTAGCCACTCCTCCAGTTTGGGGGTTACAGCCCCGAGTGCTCCGATCACCACGGGCACCACTGATGCCTTCACCTTCCAGGCCTTCTCCAGCTCTTCCTTGAGCCCCTGGCATTTCTCTAGTTTCTCGTGTTCCTTTTTCCTGATATTACCATCGCTTGGTATTGCAATGTCCACCACCACGGCTTTGTTCCGTTGCTTATCCACCACCACTATGTCTGGTTGGTTCACCATCACCATTCTGTCAGTCTGTATCTGGAAGTCCCAGAGGATCTTGGCTCACTCATTCTCCGCAACCTTCGGAGGTGTTTCCCATCTTGACCTTGGGGTCTCCAGCCCGTACTCTGCACAGATGTTTCTGTACACTATGCCCGCCACTTGGTTGTGTCGCTCCATGTATGCTTTCCCTGCCAGCATCTTACACCCTGCAGTTATGTGCTGGGCTGTCTCCGGAGCCTCTTTGCACAACCTACACCTTGGGTCTTGTCTGGTGTGGTAGATCTGGGCCTCTATTGCTCGGGTGCTCAAGGCCTGCTCCTGTGCAGCCAGGATGAGGGCCTCTGTGCTGTCCTTCAGACCAGCCCTCTCCAGCCATTGGTAGGATTTCTTGATATCAGCCACTTCAGTTATGTTTCGGTGGTACGCCCCATGTAGGGGCTTCTTTCTGCATATACTGTAACTATCCCCTGTCTGTCAATCCCTCAATACACGTCACATCCTGCACCATGTTACAGTCTCCTGGTTTTATGTTTTAAACTCTTTCACTTCCCTCCCTGAGCTGAACTATGAGGTCTTCTGACACTAGCCCCATTTGTGTTTTATAGTGTACTCACAATCATATATGCTACACATGGACTAATGTACATTTCTTATGATGCATTCAATAATATAAAACATAATAAAATAAAACTGTAAACAAGCACGCTGTTTATAATCACAACATTTTATTAAAGATATTTTGATTAAATAATTGCAGCAAAACATTTGATTTGGCTGATTATCCCAAACCAAAGGAAATTCCAGCTTTATGTACAACGGTTCACTTAAATCAAATAGTATGTGATTTACAAACATTTCTGGGGGTGACACGTCAGTTAAAACCATACTGTGGAACATTCTCCATGGAGATATATACACTTTATGTCTTACTATGGAACATTATAGCCAAAGGAATAACAGCTCGCTCACAATAAGGACTAATGTTTTTCTGTTCAGTTCAGTAGAGACATCAAAATGTAAACAAAAAGCAGGCTTTTACATTTGCCTGCTTTTTGGCTAAAAAGTTCCATACTGTGGCTTTAAACGTGTTGTGATTGATGTGTGGACTCTGTGGAGTCTGTGTCCACAATGCATTTACAGGGACATCCGAAGCGCACTTTGTAATCTCTGCACCCCCTGCCCGTCTGGTCCTTGTTACGACAGGCGAATCCTTCAGTGGGGCTGTAGCTGCAACAGAGAAACACATAAGATCAGTTTAAATGTGCACTGTGGAACTTTTCGGTTGGTGGCTCGTCACCTGCTTGTTTCTATGGATATGTCATTGCTCTGCCTGGAATGTTCCATAGTGTGACATTAAACAGCTCTACCTTACGTTTATTTAATTATAGGTGGATTTATAGCGCAAAAATACCTAGAAAAACAGGCATTCTGACTGTGAGTGGGGTCGCCTCTCCACAGATCTGACCTGTAACTTAGTCTGGTTTGGTCTCCGTGAAGATAGAAAGGTTTAATGCCATACTGTGAAACATTCCAGACAAAGTAATAACATTTCCATGGAGAAAAGCATTTGATGGACCCTCCTCTAGAAAAGTTACACAACGCACCTTTCATTATTTCATCATTCATTATTCAAAAACACAGTTAAAGGTGCACTGTGCAACTTTTCTGGTGGAGGGTCCCCACCTACTTGTCTCCAAAACCTGCCACTGTAAATGGTGTTAGAGTCTACGTCAGGGTTTACAGACATTTCAAACTATGGAACATTAAAGATGCCGTAGAGTACGCTACTTTCTGGATGTACCACGTTGTCTGCATGATTCCATGGAAACAAAGTTAAAACCACAGTTTGGAACGTTCTCCATGGCGATAGAGAGGAACAGAGTCAGGTTTATGGAGATGCAAGCCCGCTCAGAGTAAGGACGTATGTTGTTTTTTTTTTAAATACTTTTTCAGTGCAGTAAAGACAGCCTAATTGAAAAGGGCTGAAAAGTGACCTTGTGTGGCTTTAAGTACAAGGATATGAACAGTGGAAAGACAGGACGGTGCAGAAGGTTGAGGCTGGAGAAGTGATAAAGTTTTGGTTTCTCTACGTATAAATAAATTTCCATATTTGTTCCTGGTATGTAGGCAGTGTATAGATGTTTAAGCGCGTCTCACATGTGCGCGGTCTGTCCTGTAACTGTGATGGGCTGGTTGGTGTCCACAGTCCTCACGTCGATGTACAGGGGAGTGTCACAGATCTTGTTTGGATGAAGTTTCTTCAGAAAAGACAGAAGCTCCCAGTCTCCAGTGCCGGCAGGGTTATCTCTGTTGAACCAGTCCGTCCAGCAAACTGAGGGGGAGAGACGAGAATTAGGCTAAAACGTCATGAATATTTGACTTTGACTGGTAGAAACATTACAGGCCACTAAATCAAACTTTGGTTAAAAGTCCTATAATATTAAGCAAAAATTGACACTTTTAGCCATTTTCTAAAGCTGTTACCTCTTCAAAAACCTTCCTGGAGTTGTGTTTTGTTTCATTCACACATGTTTGAGTAACCTTTTACATCTCCAAAGCTCAAAATGCTCTGTTCCACCTTTGGTTCAGGAAAGATTGGCAATTCCAGGCCTGAAATTATCCAAATGATTCTAGTGAAGGTGTGTGGAATTTAAAAACACAGAGGAGCACTTCCTGGATTACCACACGACATCACAAGGTGCACAAGTTTAATGTCACACAGCGGTACATTCCAAGTAAAGCCATCTTCCTAGCATATCTCCATGGACGCAATCAGGTGCTGCACTTTTACCAGAAAAGTTACGTAGTGCACCCTTAAAATACCCAAGTGTGTCCCTCTCTGTTATGTTTTCCCCTAGAGGCCATCCATGTTACTGCAGTCACCTTTTTGTTGACAGAAATCCAATGGACACACAAAGCGCACTTTGAAATCGTGACACAGGCCTGAGGGCTGAGCCGAGTTCTGACAGATGAAACCAGTTGTTACATCCGCCCTGAAAACACAAAAGTGGTTTGATTGAGTAATTTTATATCTGAAGAGGGACTAAACACCTAAACTCTGCCAACAACCACATTTCACATAGAGCTACAAAACTGGGCAGGGCCTGGAGGACCTGGTGATGTTCCAGGACTTGCAGTGGCCACTGAAGGCAGCACAAAAAGGTGGATTTCGTGTTTAGTTCCAGTTTAAAAACACTTACGCGGTGATGATGTTCCCGGTGGCGGCCACACTGTACCCATTAATAGTCTGCACCTGGATCTGCAGAGGTTTGGGGCAGATGAGTCCCGGGAACTCGGCGCGGAGGGCAAATAAAGTCTCCCAGTCCCCAGAGCCAGAGGGGTCGTCCCGGTCAAACCAGTCTGTGTAGCAGCCTGTGGGTCACAAGGACACAGAGGGGAGGGGTCACTTAGGTTAAGGTTTAGGTACACTTTATTGTTCTCATAAGGATCTTTCTTCTTCTGCAGTCGGACCCATCTGCAGATCTTGAGCTAGTCTCAGTCAGGACTTTAGCTGGAGGATTTGACCTATTGTGCATGTTTTGGGCAAACTGGAGAAACATGCCCAGACACAGGGAGAACATGCAAACTCCACACAGAAAGGCTCAACCAACCCAGGGATTGAACCCAGAACCTTGTTGCTGTGAAGTGTGAGTGCTCAGCCACCGTGCTTTATTATTTCATTATTATTATTTCATTGTCTATTTGTTTTGTATATCATTTTTAGTATTCTTCATGGGCATTCATTAGAACATTATTTTACACAAATGTTTCCAGGTAATGCTCCTTCACCTTTGGGTCTGCAGAACTCAGGGGGACACAGGAAGCGAACCTGGAAGTCATGACACCTGATGCCCCATCTCTGCTCAGAGTTTTTACAGATGAGGCCCGCAGTCGTGTCAAATCTGTTTGGAAAAGATGAAATATGTTAGTGATGGTTATGGAATGAATTAAATCAACAAAAGGACATATTTAGTGTGGTGATAACACTGTAACTGAGGTGTACAATGACAATAGGCAGAACTTTGTGTAACTCCTCAGTCGTCCAGGTAGGTTCAAAAACAAAATGTCATTCTGTCAAATGGACAAAGGTTTTTAAGAGTGAAGACGTTTTACCAATCATTCAAGTAGCTTCTTCAGAACTGACAGGGTGCTGTATCTGCATGAAGGGGGGGCTATACTACACACACACACTAACACACCCTAGTACTTTATAATAAGAGGTATCTGTTATTAGTTAAGTCTGTTGCAGTAGCCTAAATCCAGACTTATGGTGTGAACTGTTCACATCTTAGGGTGCTTCAGTGGATGAGTGGTGAAACATACTAGTATTTTCTCTTCAAAACCTTTGTCCATTTGCAGTAGGCGATCATAATAATCATTGACAGAGCACACTTATTGTTAGAACACGTGTTCATGGGTGACATACGCGGTGAACACGTTTCCAGTGGCAGAGGCGGGCAGGCCTGTGGTGGTCTGGGCCTGGATCTGCAGAGGAGCGTCACAGATCTGCTCCGGGTAAGAGATGTGAAGAGCGGGTAAAGTCTCCCAGTCTCCAGAGCCAGAGGGGTCATCTCTGTCAAACCACTGTGTCCAGCAGTCTGCGCGCACACACACACACACACACACACACACACACACACTATAAGGTCAGAGGTCCACACTAAATATACACATTACACTGAGTTAAATATGTCCTCAGTTTTAGTGTGAAACTGTCCTTCCTTTATTGTTTTACCCTAGATGTGCATCTCAATCCCCCCATTTCTGTTCCAAACCCTTCGCCCTGCTTCAAATCTGCACCTCACTGCCTCATCATCTAATTCATCTAATTCTAATTCAGACTACACATGGATTCTAATAAACACAACATTGGTGAAGTGAAGTCAGACTTAAATAGAGAGGCAGACTTACTGGACTGGACACAGAACCTGAGTGGACACCTGAAGCGGACTTTATAATCCTGACAGCGGCCCTTCTTCTGGTCCCAGTTTCTACAGATGAAGCCAGTCACAGTGTCGGCCCTGAACATGTCACAGAAGAGACAAAAGTGCAGGTTTAGGACATGCTTCAATGCTTCAAATACTTTTTTTTTTTTTTTCTTTGCATTTATGTTTACATGTGATTTTTTCATAATAACTGACTATAACATTGAGATAAAAGAGTTAAAGGTGCCCCATGTAACTTTTCTGCTAAGTGTTGCAGCTTTTTGATTTTATTTTATTTTTATTTTATGGGGGTTTCCCTGGGGATGTGATGCTAACTCAAGGTACTACTCTATCTGAGGCTTTGTTACTCAAGTTAGACTTTAATCTGATTTTTCTTTTAACACAATCTGACCAGAAAAAGTTGATTTAGTTGTAGTAGTACCGTAACATTATCCAGCGTTTTTTCAGTTAGTCACTCTCACTGTGTTGAAAATCAAACTCCTAAACAGATGTCGCTGCAAACTATCATTATGCCCCGGTACTGACTTGTGGATGACGTCCCCGGTGGTGCCGAGTGGTAGTCCGGCCGTGGTCTGGACCTGGATCTGCAGAGGTTTGTAGCAGATCCGACCTGGATACTCAAACCTGAGCTGCTGAAGAGTCTCCCAGTCTCCACTCCCACTGGGGTCGTCCCGGTCAAACCACTCTGTCCAACAGACTAAACACACACACACACACACACACACACGGACGAAGGGAAGTCTTTTGTTAATCATGTAAAGGAAGAGGTTCAAAAGAACAAAGTAAAAATGTTTTTTTTACTTATGGCATAAACCCACCCGATCAACAGAAGAGACATTTTCAATTCAATGTTTGATTAAAAAAGACTAAATTACTGCATCTTTTTTTTTTTCCTTTTTTAGTGTTTACTGTACGGTATACAGAATATTTCAGGTAACACATCTCACACTGTAATGCAAACATAGTGTTTACTTCATTCTCTCCATCAAGTAGAATAAAAGTATGTTATCAAATTGGAAATGAAGGTTCACAATAAAAGTACACTGTTATACAATGCACCTCAACATGAAAGTATTCACAGTGTACTCTGATTGGACCATGTAATGCAATATCTTACAACATATATTTTATTGCAGGCATTCAGTATTATATATTCAGAGTATTGTCCTCAACTCTGACTGTGGTACTTACCTGGAGGAGGAGCACAGAACTCGGGAGGGCATCTGAAGCGAACCTTATAGTCTGAACACCGGCGTTTTTTGGTTTGATCTGCGTTTTTACAGATGAATCCTGTCACCGTGTCACACCTGGAAACACATTTTACAATTAAATGTTATGAAAATCAACTTTTATGAGTTTTTTTAGGCCCATTGTGTGACCTTAGAACCCAAAAAACATTCAAATAAAATGTTTGTTATGTTTTTATTGCGCTGAAAAAATATGACTTCATACTTAAGGCTTGCATGTCCACAAACCTGACTCTTATTTGGCTTGGAGCTGGAGGTGGACCATACAAATGTTCCCATAGAGTTCCCATAGAGTGATGAAGGTCCAAGTGGCATCTTCACAGCTGTTCTAGCTTTGTTTTTGTTTTATTTTGGACCCAGACGTGACATCACATTTAATAACTCACAGTACGACATAAAACACATCTCTATGGAGAATGTTCCCAAGTATGCTTTTAACTTTCTATTTCCATGGAATCATGCCACTTCCAGAAACACAGTGTTCCTTTAACCACGTTATAACAGTATTCCCTCGTCTTTAAAGGGCTCGTATAACACTCTTGTTATAACGTTTCCTCACTCAGGTTTAACACAAACATGTGAACAAATCCTAGTTCTTCCCTCAAACTGAACACACTGGTAATACAGGAAGTGCTCCACTGTGTTTTTAAACTCCACACACCTTCACTGAATCATTTGGACACTTTCAGCCCTGGAATTGCCAATCTCTACAGAACTAAAGGTAATAACTTGAAATCTACCACTACATGACATCACAAAGTAGAACAGAGCATTTTGAGCTTTGGAGATGTAGATAGACTAATAATGCAGGTTTACTCAAACGTGTGAATGAAACGAAACACAACTCCACATTAGGAAGGTAAAATTATAACATGGTTTAAAACTCATGCGAGTCAGTTTTGTGTGATATAGGACCTTTAACTTACTCAGAGTTGAACTGCGATTGCTTCGTGCACATTTGAGTAACTCTGTATTGTCCTGCACTTTCAAACATTACTGTTGTAGCTCCACAGACACTCACTTGCTGATGACGTCCCCCGTGGAGGACAGTGGCAGGCCTGAGGTGGTCTGGACTTGGATCTGCAGAGGTGTGGAGCAGATCTTTCCAGGGTTTTGGAGACGTAGACTTAAAAGAGTCTCCCAGTCTCCACTACCAGAGGGGTCGTCCCTGTCAAACCACGGAGTCCAGCAGCCTGTCAACACAAGACAAAAGTACAGACCCTTTCAAAGTTTCTAATCCAGACATTTAAATACAGAAATGAAGGTAAATATGAAGTAGACGATAATGTGATTTCAAAGGAGAAACCTGGAAATTAGAATTCAGATATCCTGGTTTACATTTACAGTTGTAGTTTACATTATTTGTTCATTTAAAAGCTACAGTATGTAACTTTCTGGAGGTGGCCCGTCATCTGTATGTATGATTCCATGGAAATCAAAAGTTAAAACCATACTTTAAAACATTCTCCATGGAGACAGATACACGTTACGCCATATTGTAGCCTACAGGTCAAATAAGACACAGTAAGGACGCTTGTTTTTCTTATCGTTTTCGGTGCCATAAACACAACCAAAATGAAAAAAGAATCAAAAAAGTGACATAGTGTGGCTTTAAAATGAGATTGTGGTAGACACTTATCTTAAAACTTACTTAAAATCTGGATGTTTGGGTTTTACTGGAATTTAAAAAAAAAAAAAAAAATCTAAAATAAATGTTGACCCCACAATTGTTTTTAATTTTAGTTGCAGAAAAATTACTTCTTATCTATTGTAACTAATTTAAAGGTGCGATGTGTAATTTTGTGATGGAGGGTGTACCACTGTGGAATATTCTAAATCAAATGTTTCAGTGAAGACAAGCACCTGGTGTACCCTCTATGAGAAAAGTTACGCAGAACAGCTTTAAAAATATAAAGTGTGCCAAAAAATAAACGTTAAATAAAGTAGTTCCTCACTGATTTCCATGGGCTTTGTGAATGGAGGTAAGGTGGGCAAAGTGGGTTTGGTCTTTGGTGTGGTGATGGATTCAACTGTGGCAAGCGTCTCTGTGATGGGAACCTGGCGATCGGCTGAAAAAAGAGAAAAAAAAAAACCAGACAATCTTAAAGACATTTATTAATATTTTTAAAGGAGAAGGGCTGGTGGAGCAGAGGAGAGGACTCTATGGGAATGAAGGTCTTGTAGTGGTAGTATTTGTAGGAGTAGTGGTAGTTGGTGTAGTAGTGGTGGTAGTAGTAGTAGTAGTAGTAGTTGGAGGAGGAGTAGTTTCATCATGTTCCAAAAAATAAACATTAAATAAAGTAGTTCCTCACTGATTTTAATGATGTCCGTGAATGGAGGTCTGGTGTACCAAGTGGGTTTGGTCTTTGGTTTGGTGATGAATTCAACTGTGGACGGCTTTGTGGCAAACTTCTCTGTGGCAAACGTTTTTGTGGCAAGCGTCTCTGTGATGGGAAGCTGGCGATCGGCTGAAAAATTAGAGAAAAAAAAACAGACAAGCTTAAAAACATTTATTCATATTTTTAAAGGAGAAAGGCTGGTGGAGCCGAGGAGAGGACACTCTGGGAATGAAGGTCTTGTAGTAGTAGTAGTTGGAGTCATAGTGGTAGTAGTAGTAGTACTAGTAGTAGTAGTAGTAGTAGTAGTAGTTGGAGGAGGAGTAGTTTCATCATGTTCCAAAAAATAAACATTAAATAAAGTAGTTCCTCACTGATTTTAATGATGTCCGTGAATGGAGGAGGTCTGGTGTACAAAGTGGGTTTGGTCTTTGGTTTGGTGATGAATTCAACTGTGGCAAACTGGTGATCAGCTGAAAACAGAGAGAAAAAAAAACAGACAAGCTTAAAAACATTTATTAATATTTTTAAAGGAGAGCGTCAGATGGTGCAGAGGAGAGGACTCTCTGGGAATGAAGGTCTTGTAGTAGTTGTAGTTGGAGTAATAGTGGTAGTAGTAGTAGTAGTAGTACTAGTAGTAGTAGTAGTAGTAGTTGGAGGAGGAGTAGTTTCATCATGTTCCAAAAAATAAACAGTAAATAAAGTAGCTCCTCACTGATTTCAATGAAGTCCGTGCCTGGAGGAGGTCTGGTGTACAAAGTGGGTTTGGTCTTTGGTTTGGTGATGAATTCAACTGTGGCAAACTGGCGATCAGCTGAAAACAGAGAGAAAAAAAAACAGACAAGCTTAAAAACATTTATTAATATTTTTAAAGGAGAGCGTCAGATGGTGCAGAGGAGAGGACTCTCTGGGAATGAAGGTCTTGTAGTAGTAGTAGTTGGAGTCATAGTGGTAGCTGGAGTCATAGTGTTAGCTGTAGTAGTAGTAGTAGTAGTAGTAGTAGTAGTAGTAGTAGTTGGAGGAGTAGTAGTTTCATCATGTTCCAAAAAATAAACATTAAATAAAGTAGTTCCTCACTGATTTCAATGAAGTCCGTGACTGGAGGAGGTCTGGTGTACAAAGTGGGTTTGGTCTTTGGTTTGGTGATGAATTCAACTGTGGACGGCTTTGTGGCAAACGTTTTTGTGGCAAGCGTCTTTGTGATAGGAAAGAAATCTTTGGCTGAAAAAAACAGAGGAGAGGGTCAGATGGGGCAGAGGAGAAGGCCAGAGGAGCAGAGGAAATGGTCTAAATTTCTTACTGTAATAGAATTCGCTGAAAGGACCTCCTGGAGTAGTAATAGTAGTACTCGGTGTAGTAGTTGGAGGAGGAGGAGTAGTTTCATCATGAGTAAGACTCCACTCTACAGATAGATCATTGGCTGAAATAGAAACAGAAACATATTGAGAACAGGTTGGGTTCATGTTCTACAATTTGATCATGATGATTTCAAACTTATGATCCACTAATGTTGGACCTTCTTATTATTTGTTACACAGTGGCTCCATTTGCCATTAGGTCTTAAAGTTTTAAAGTCAGACTCCACTGAAAACTCTCACATTTTTTGAGTACTATTTTTTGAGTTAACTTTTTGGAGTGTTTGACAGAATGACATAAAAAAACACATGTTTCGATAATGGGCTCTTACTGTGGAAGTCGGTTGAATACGGCGGCACCATCGTTATAGGAACAGTGATGTTGCTGATGAGTGGATAATGAGGGACTGAAATAAAACACAAATTCAACTTTCAGCTTCCATTCATTACAAATTCATTCACACAAACATCATATTAACAGAAGATGCACGAGGTGAAGATGACTGACTGAGATTCAGGAGCAGGACCACACCTCAACCTCCCCCTGCTCCTCTCCAGCCAACCACAGCTCAGCTCAACCACACCTTCAGTTACCCAGAAGCCCTATGTACACAGGCTTATCCCGACAACACCGTCTGTCTCCGCTCTCTCGACCCTCTCCTTCCCACCCCGTGTCTCTCGTTCAGCCTGAAGACTTCATCGTCTACAAACCGGCCGGGCTGACCACCTGAGACAGAGCCCCCATCCTGAGTCTCCTCCCTTTTACGATGAGGAAGGGGAGAGGGTTAAAAAAAAGTGGAAGTCTCTAGGCAAGCAGAAAAAGTTAAGCTTATGCTACAAAAATTTTTCAGACAGTTGTAAAACGTGTAACTCTGCAGATGGTCCGTGTGAAAGTGAGCAGGATTCCCTCGTAGCTCGTTCTGATTTGTACCGTATATATACTATAATGCCCATGTTGCCTTTGTCTCATTCCTGTGCAGAATCGACATGCAGAAAGTAGAATTCAAGCACCTGTTCTGTAATCAGTGCTTTGGCTCTAGTTTTGTAGATGTGATGGTAAACTAAAGCTCTAAAGCTATAGAGACGGGTTACAGACGAATTACAGTTCTGCACCGTCAGCTCAGTCCTTGTTATTTTGGCCTACGTTATTAGAGGTATAATACTCCCTACAACAGAAGCATAGCCAGACTAGACTGTACTAGACTGAATGGAAAACACTATGACAGTGTGTTGAGGGTCACGTGTCCAGGTGCTGGGTCCTGTACTGATGGAAACTTCTCCAGCATCAGACCTCTCTTCCTTTAAGTTAAGAGTGGCTGAGTTTACATGCACGTACAGATTGGAATATTATCCAATTTGTGGAGTTGTAAATCACAAAATCTGGTGTAAGAAATCTGAGGGGCCATGATCAGAGGGAAATCAGATTACTGGCATCAGATTTCATCATTTGACAACTCCAGTAACCCGATAATGATCAGATTTTGAGGGCACATGTAACAGCAACCGCTTAAGAGACGCTAAAAAACCAACATGAATCTTAAAGGTGCATTGTGTAACTTTTGTGGTGAAGGCTCCCTCAAAAGCTTGTGTTATTTCTTTGTCTGGAATGTTTCACAGTGTGGCATTAAAGGCACTTTGTATCTTCACAGAGACCAAACCAGACAAAGTTACAGGGCAGATCTGTGGAGAGGCAACCCTGCTCACAGTCAGAATGCCAGTTTTTTTTAGGTATTTTTGTAAGGTAAAATTACAATATGTAAGTACAGTTTTTTAGGTATCTGTACTTTACTTAAATACATTTTACAGTGGATACTTTTTACTTTTTCTTCACTATATTTGGGGGCATGTATCTGTACTTTCTACTTCACTACATTTTAGATCTGGACTGAAAAGTAAAAAGTACTTTTCTTGATTGATTGATTTGAGACCTGCTGAAATGGCGGAGAATTATTTTTTGTACATTTAAATTGAGTTAATGTTCCAACTTTGAGAAAACCAAAGACACCAAAACAACTAGTTAAAAAAAAAATAATAATAATAAATTGATTGATATTGAATATCAGCCAAATTCTTCAAAATCACTACATTTGATTCTTTAATTGTTCCAAATATCTCTTATATATTATTTATTGTATATAAATATGTTGACTTTTTACTCTTGAAATACATTTTTAAACAGGTACTTCAATAGTTTTACTTGCAGATTTTTTCATGTGATTCTTTTATTTGAGTAATCTTTTGCCTCCATATCTGCACTTTTACTTATGTAACAAAATAGACTACTACTACTACTACTACTACTACTACTACTACTACTACTACTACTACTACTACCACTACTGCCATTAATAGAATAAATGTAAGGTAGAGCTGTTTAATACTATACTGTGAAACATTCCAGACAAAGCAATAACATCATGGAGAGAAGCACTTGACGGACCCTCCACCAGAAAAGTTACACAATGCACCTTTAAATAATCAGTGAAATCTTTCTGTGTGAACCTGTAAGACTCACAGAGGCTGTAGCAGAACTTGAAGGGGCACAAGAAGCGCACTTTATAGTCGTGACATTTACAAAAGGGGTTCTGATCCGCGTTTCTGCACACGAACCCCGTCACAGCGTCAAACCTGCACACACAGACAAATACACAGGCAAAAACAAAACCACTGAGGGTTAACAGTGTCAAATCTGCAAACACAGACAAATACACAGGCAAAAACAACACCACCAAGGGTTAAAAGTGTCAAACCTGCACAGACAAAGACAAAAACACAAACAAAAACAACACCACCGAGGGTTAAAAGTGTCAAACCTGCACACACACAGACAAATACACAGGCAAAAACAACACCACCAAGGGTTAAAAGTGTCAAACCTGCACACACACAGACAAATACACAGGCAAAAACAACACCACCAAGGGTTAAAAGTGTCAAACCTGCACACACACAGACAAATACACAAGCAAAAACAACACCACCAAGGGTTAACAGTGTCAAACCAGCAGAGACAAAGACAAAAACACAAACAAAAACAACACCACTGAGGGTTAGCTTAAAGCTATCATCTGTACTTTCATTGTGAGGGCCAATAATACCTGTTGCAAATATAAATGATAGTTTTACACCACTCAAGAAGAAATTCATGAAGAAAAGTTGAAAAATGTGTTGAAAATCACAGGAAGTAGAGCGTTCTATTTTAGACAGTCCCACACGCACACGGGAGAATTCTGTCCAAAGGTTTGACACAATTTATACTTACAAAAAACATTTTTCTGATACTTTAAACATGATTTCACCAAAATACAGGTGGCTTTTTTGCATTTCTATTTGTCAGATAATAATTTCTGTGCACATTAAAGGAGTTACGGCCCGGTGTACTACATGGTTGCTAGGTAACAGTTGACAACAGTAACAGTTACGCAAAATTGACTCTTGTGAGCTTTAAGTCAAGTTTGAATGTTGTTACCTCATCAAAAACAGACCTGGAGTTGTGTTTTGTTTCATTCAGTTTGAGTAATTCTTTATTATTCATTTGTCTACATCTCCAAAGCTCAAAACGCTCTGTTCCACCTTGTGATGTCATGAAGTGGTAGTTTTCAGTTACTTTTAGTTTAGTTAGAGATTGGCAATTCCAGGGTTGAAATTATAAAAATGATTCTAGTGAAGATGTATGCAATTTAAAAACACCGTACTTCCTGTATTACCACATGACATCACAATTTGGAACAGAGTGTTTTCTGTTTGAGAAAAGAACTTTTAAATCTGCAGGTTTGTGCGTTAAACGTGTGAATGAAACAAAACACAACTCCAGGTGTGTTTGTGATGAGGAAACAACATTAGAACATCTGAAAACAGAGTTATATGGGCCCTTTTACCATGGTTTAAAGAATTATGTCACACTACAGTATATGGTCAGTCCTCGTTGGTGTATTACAAACCCAGACTCTTACTTAAAGAAGATGTCCCCGGTGGAGGCAGCTGGAGCGCCCCCTGTGGTCTGGACTTGGATCTGCAGAGGTTTGTCACAGATTTTGCCTGGGTGCTCCTTCCTCAGCTGTAAGAGAGTCTCCCAGTCTCCAGAGCCCACAGGGTCATCCCGGTCAAACCACACCGTCCAGCAGTCTGCGTACACACACACACACACACACACACACAGATTCACACACACACACACACACAGATTCACACACACGCACACACACACACACACACAGATTCACACACACACACACACACACAGATTCACACAAACACACACACACGCACACACACACACACACACACAGATTCACACACACGCACACACACACACACACAGATTCACACACACACACACACACAGACAAGGTTAAAGGTGGATTGTATAATTTTTCTGGTGGAGGGTCCGTCAAATGCTTTTCTCCATGGAGGTGTTATTTCTTTGTCTGGAATGTTTCACAGTATGGCATTAAACCTTTCTATCTGCATGGAGACCAAACCAGACCAAGTTACAGGTCAGATCTGTGAAGAGGCGACCCCGCTCACAGTCAGAATGTCTGTTTTTCTAGATATTTTTGAGCTTTAAAACCACCTGTGATTGAATAAATATAAAGTAGAGCTGTTTAATGTCATACTGTGGAACATTCCAGGCAGAGTAATGACATATCCATAGAAACAAGCAGGTGACGGACCCCCAACCAAAAAGCTACACAATGCATCTTTAACATAGTTTTTCAATATGTTCTTTTTGTTGATGAAACTGAACTAATGTTCATAAATGCCTAAAAAAAAAGCAAAAATGAAGAGAAGGGAAAATACTTTCTAAATGTGGGAGAATTAAAGCTACAGACTGGTGGACCCGCTCCTGTTGTATTCTCACACTTCACCACTAGGTGCTGTCTACGTTACTGCAGTCTGATAATGTACCAGCTTTGGCCTGACAGAAGAAAACCAAAGAGCACAGGTGAGTCTGAACAAAAGGCCAGGTGAGGGGAGGGGCCAGGTGAGGGGAGGGGTCAGGTGAGGGAAGCGATGGGTGAGAGCGACGGGCCAGGTGAGGGGGAGGGACAGGTGAGGGGGAGGGACAGGTGAGGGGGAGGGACAGGTGAGGGGGAGGGACAGGTGAGGGGCCCAAAGGATCAAACTGAATTCATTTGCCTTGAATGTTCCATAGTACGGCATTAAACTAATCTCTGTGAAGACAAACAGGTCAGATCTGCGGAGAGGCAAGCCCGCTGTAGAAACGTAATCTTTTTTTAACCAGGAATTATTTAAATATAGATAGCCAAGTTTAATGCCGTACGGTGGAATCCCTCAGTAGAAAAAAAAGCCATAATGCAGCTTTAATGTTAGCATGTTAGCATTAGCAGGTGGTTTCTTACTGGGGAGAAAGGTCCAGATGGGTACAGGACGAAGAGGCAGTTTGGTCACAGGACTCATCGGCAAGGTTGAGAATTTGGCAACCTGAGAACTTCCTGTAATAATAAATCAATGAATGAATAAACTGCATAAAAATAATAATAATAGAATAAAAAAGTGTAGAAATGTTAGATAACTGCAGTATCAAGGTCCTTCAGTGTAGACTTTGATAACAAAACCACAAAACAGAAGTCACTTTTGAGGATAACGTACTAACTAGTGTCACTATAAAACATTTGACTACACAAAACTATTATATTTACACAAAACACACACGTCTTTACTTATCCATTGTTTTACCAAAATGATCAATGCATTTTAATTGACCGTAAGTATTCGGACTGCAAAGTGACAGTAATAAGAGTAGAAAATCAAACGAGTACTCACCCAGCTCAACCAGGGGTACGTGAGTTAATAACATGAGCTGCCAAAAATACAACAAAAAACACTCAAGAAATCCGTTTAAATGAACAATTATTAGTGTAGTTTGATTATAAGTAGATTACCCAGAAGAACATGTTTGCAGGTGATTTTGGGGCATCTGCGCAGAGGAAAAGTACATTAAAACTACATACAAGTACTGTGAGCTGAACATTACCGGTATTTACAGTATTTTTTTCACTATACACCATACTTTTACTTCTACTAGAGTAATACTATATTTGACACTGTGACAGTACTTTTACGCAGTGGTGGAAGGTAACAAAGTACAAAAGTAAAATTACAATACTTAAGTACAAATTTTAGGGATCTGTACTTTACTTTTTACTACTATTTACTTTTGCTTCACTACATTTGAGAGTGTATTTGTACTTTCTACTCCGCTACATTTTTGACCAGGACTGAAAAGTAAAAAGTACTTTTCTTTATGGTTTGAGACCTGCTGAAAAGGCTGAGACTTATTTTTAGCAACACAATAAACAAAAACACAAAAACGACAAGAAAAAAATAATTAAAAAATCAATTTAATCACTTCTTTTTCATAATCACTACATTTCATCCTTTAATTGTTCTAACAATCTCTGCTAAATTCTTTTTACTTTTAACTCTTTAAGTATTTTTTTGAACAGGTACTTTAATACTTTTACTTAAGTCGATTTTTTCATGTGATACTTTTACTTTAACTTTACTTTTTGCCCTTGTATCTGTCCTTTTACTTGAGTAACAAAATTGAGTACTTCATCCACTACTGCTCTAAAGTAAAAGTAAAAGTAAATCAAAGTAAGTGAAAGTTGTGCTTCCTCTTCTCTCTGTCAGTGAGTCTAAAGTGACTAAAGTTTTATGTGACGATATGAAATGTATTTGAACATTTTTGTTTCTTGTACCGCTCCTTCACTTATAAGAGTTTGTCTAAAAAAAAAAAAAAAAAAAAGTTTGTCTCATTTAGAAGTCTCTTGATTTTTAATCTTTTGTCCTTCAACTTTGCTCTTACTTTATAAATCTGATGTTAAGACCTGAGTGTACTTTTCCCAAATACTTTTTTACGTGAGTCATTTCTTGGACCTCTACTTTGTACTTCTTACTTTTACTCAAGTACAGTTTTTATCTAAATCAACTCCACAGACAGAGGTGTGAGAGTGGCCCAAAAAGAAGATACTTCAAAATAATATTAGTCAAGTAGAAGTACAAAACAGAGTCCTGGAAAGGGGGGAAAAAAGAAGTATTTGGGGAAATGACTACTCAGTATCTGTAACAGCATACTGTCACATAAAGCTTTTGTCACATGTACTTTTACTCACAGTGGGACCACTACTTTTACTCAAGTAAGAGTACTGTTACACTGTACTATATATTACTCAAGTAAGAGTACTGTTACACTGTACTAAGTATTACTCAAGTAAGAGTACTGTTACACTGTACTACATAGTACTCAAGTAAGAGTACTGTTACACTGTACTATATATTACTCAAGTAAGAGTACTGTTACACTGTACTATGTATTACTCAAGTAAGAGTACTGTTACACTGTACTACATAGTACTCAAGTAAGAGTACTGTTACACTGTACTATATAGTACTCAAGTAAGAGTACTGTTACACTGTATTATGTAGTACTCAAGTAAGAGTACTGTTACACTGTACTATGTATTACTCAAGTAAGAGTACTGTTACACTGTATTATGTAGTACTCAAGTAAGAGTACTGTTACACTGTACTATGTATTACTCAAGTAAGAGTACTGTTACACTGTACTACATAGTACTCAAGTAAGAGTACTGTTACACTGTACTACATAGTACTCAAGTAAGAGTACTGTTACACTGTACTATATATTACTCAAGTAAGAGTACTGTTACACTGTACTATGTATTACTCAAGTAAGAGTACTGTTACACTGTACTACATAGTACTCAAGTAAGAGTACTGTTACACTGTACTATATATTACTCAAGTAAGAGTACTGTTACACTGTACTATATATTACTCAAGTAAGAGTACTGTTACACTGTACTATGTATTACTCAAGTAAGAGTACTGTTACACTGTACTACATAGTACTCAAGTAAGAGTACTGTTACACTGTACTATATAGTACCCAAGTAAGAGTACTGTTACACTGTATTATGTATTACTCAAGTAAGAGTACTGTTACACTGTACTACATAGTACTCAAGTAAGAGTACTGTTACACTGTACTACATAGTACTCAAGTAAGAGTACTGTTACACTGTACTATATATTACTCAAGTAAGAGTACTGTTACACTGTACTATGTATTACTCAAGTAAGAGTACTGTTACACTGTACTACATAGTACTCAAGTAAGAGTACTGTTACACTGTACTATATAGTACCCAAGTAAGAGTACTGTTACACTGTATTATGTAGTAAGAGTACTGTTACACTGTATTATACATATTATATTATAATTATTCAAGTAGGACTGCCTGAATACTCTGTTGAGTAAATACCAAAGTAACAAAGAGGATTCAGTTTTCAGACTCTTGTATTTGTGATATGAGCAGGTCTGTACATTTGAAATTCAATTAAAATGAAGATATAATTATAATTCTCTAAGTATTCCAGCAAAACATATTTTTAAAAAGTAACACATTCTACTACTACTTCTACTACTACTCTCTTTAGTAAGAAACCTTGTGTATGTAGTACACAAGTAGCAGGTGAATATTGTATTTGATAATGTTACTCCACATGAATAATACGAGACAATATGAAGTCAAAATCAGATCCACTCACCAGATGCTGCAGCGTGCTCGGACTTCAGTGAACTTGAGCTCAAAGTCGGGTTTAAATAGATCTGAAGTCAGGCTCCTATCTGCACTAACTCCCACAATGCAATCTGTCAGTGGTTTCTGATACGGCCTGAGGATACAACAAACGATTATGAGCTCAATGATCAAGTTTATCTGCATTTACAAAAACACACGCCACAGATACAGACAACAGATAGAACACACAGATAGAAGGAAGAACGTGCAGATCTCAGGGGCCCTTCACAACCCGGCCTCTGCTAGTTCTGCCTGATGGATTCTGAGTTCTCGTTTTCGGTTTTTGTTCACAATATTCACAAGTAATCCTGCAAAAACTAAGTATAATCTAAGACCCATATTCATATCCGCACAGTCAAATGAAAAAGAAAAAGACATTTATTTTTTATTTGTATATTGTGTAGTGAGGGTTTTAGTTTTTTAAGATTCGTTTCACAGTTCATTCGTCAGCGTTATCCTCAAAATGTGCGCTCTGTCTTCAGTTTAAAGGTGAACAATGTCACTTTTCTGGTGGATGGTGCGTCATCTGCGATTATGCATTGACTAAATGCCATACTGCGGAACATTTCAGGCAAAGCAGTGACATCTCCATAGAGCTAAATCAGGTTACGCACCCCCCGATGACATTTTGCCAAACCTAAAAGCAATCACGATACTTGAAATCACATGCACATTAGATCATAAAAAATAAATATGGAGCCGTTCAGGATTCAGTAAAGACTTTTTTGTGTAAATGTGACCTGTTTGTGTGATTACGACACAAACTGGAGCAAGGCCAGAGGAGAGTCTAAACAGGAACCGCAGGCCGAGCTGATAATAGCTGAAGACGATTCGCTTTGACTCGACTCGGTAGGATTCCCACACTGTTCCCCGCTTCTGTTTGTATTTACAGGATTCTGACAGTGACTCGTTTTCAAATGTATTTTACCACCACAGGAAATATAGCGATAAACGAGCACACTGAAACGACTGGATTTTTGTCGTGTTAGAATTGTTACGTTATCACAAACAGACCTGGAGTTGTGTTTTGTTTCATTCACATGTTTCAGTAATCCTGCTTTATTAGTTTGTCTATATAAAAAAAAACAGTGGAGCACTTCCTGTGTTACCACATGACATCACAATGTGCAACAGAGTGTTTTCTGTTTGAGAGAAGAACTCGGCCTAAATCTGCAGGTTTGTGTGTTAAACATGTGTGAATGAAACAAAACACAACTCCAGGTGTGTTTGTGATGAGGAAACAACATTATAACATCACATTATAACACAACATTATAACATAACAATATATAACACAACATTATAACATAACAATATATAACACAACATTATAACATTATAACATCACATTATAACACATTATAACATAACAATATATAACACAACATTATAACATAACAATATATAACACAACATTATAACATTATAACATAACAATATATAACACAACATTATAACATAACAATATATAACACAACATTATAACATAACAATATATAACACAACATTATAACATAACAATATATAACATCACATTATAACACATTATAACATTATAACATAACAATATATAACATAACATTATAACATTATAACATCACATTATAACACATTATAACATTATAACATAACAATATATAACATAACATTATAACATTATAACATCACATTATAACACATTATAACATTATAACATAACAATATATAACATAACATTATAACATAACAATATATAACATCACATTATAACACATTATAACATTATAACATAACAATATATAACATAACATTATAACATTATAACATCACATTATAACACATAACATTATAACATAACAATATATAACATAACATTATAACATTATAACATCACATTATAACACATTATAACATTATAACATAACAATATATAACATAACATTATAACATAACAATATATAACACAACATTATAACATTATAACATCACATTATAACACATTATAACATTATAACATAACAATATATAACACAACATTATAACATTATAACATAACAATATATAACACAACATTATAACATTATAACATAACAATATATAACACAACATTATAACATAACAATATATAACACAACAATATAACATTATAACATAACAATATATAACACAACATTATAACATAACAATATATAACACAACAATATAACATTATAACATAACAATATATAACACAACATTATAACATTATAACATAACAATATATAACACAACATTATAACATAACAATATATAACACAACATTATAACATAACAATATATAACACAACAATATAACATTATAACATAACAATATATAACACAACATTATAACATAACAATATATAACACAACAATATAACATTATAACATAACAATATATAACACAACATTATAACATCACATTATACCACAGATGAGAAAAGAGACTGATACGAGCCCTTTATTGTAACAGTGTGTGACTTTCTGGAGGTGGTACCACACACTGGAACATTCTCCATGGGGACAGATCAATTGTATGTCATACTTTGGAAGATTAAAGCTAAAGGAAGAACATTTCCATGGGAACAAGCAGGTGTCACTCCTCCAGGCCATATAAGTCAGATTTGCGGCGATGCAAGCCCGCTCAGTAAAACGACACGTGTTTGTTTTTGGCAAAAAGTTACACACTATGGCTTTAAACAGGGTCAAACAGATACAATCTTCCTAAAGCAGGAGAATCCCACTAAACCATGTTCTAAAAGTACTTTGAGTGCGTATAAATGCACTCGAGTATTCCGGTTATGATCAGGTATTTTGAGTATCCTGGTTCTGTGAGTGTCCGTGTAGACGCAGTATCCTGATTTCAGTATCCAGGATAAGCCAGTGTCCCGGTTATGAGAAACCACGAGACTCTCACTGGGTTTTTCTCAGAGTATTCAGGATACTTTTTACTTTTACTTCACTATATTTGAGAGCTGGTACCTGTACTTTCTACCCCACTACATTTTTTAACTAGACTGAAAGGTAAAAAGTACTTTTCATAAGATTTTAAGGGTTATTTTCACCATGTTCATGGTAAAATCGTGACTACAGGTTTGAGCATCAAGGTTTGGCTTTGACACTTGAAATACGTTTTACTCTTAAATACTCTTAAATTTCAAAATTCAAAAGTGGGACACACCTGGGTTGGGATGGTTGTTATAATAAAATAGTGAAAAGAGCGCGGAACATTGTCCATTCTCGACTCACTTGTGGGTCAGTATAATCAGACGGACTTCTGTTGGTGCATTTTTTTTTACTTTGTGCTCATTTTTCAAGCAGTTTTCTGTATTTTAGCTTAATAAATTACAATATATCACCTCCTTTACTATTTACTCATATCAAACTGGTCAAAATAGGGACATTTCCTGTAAAAAACTGGGACAAATCACTGGTTTTGATCAGTCTGCTGGGACAGGGGACACAGGGCTCAAAACTGGGTCTGTCGCAAGTAAATAGAGACGTACATTTTTAAACAGGTACTTTAAAACATTTAAGTAGATTTTTCCATGTCAAACTTTTACTTTTACTTAAGTAACAAGACAGATAAACTTTAAAATCTGAAAGATTTTAAAGTTTATCTAGACTCTAGACTTTTCAATCTAATCTGTTTGCGGTCGAATGAAGGTCGCGTTGATTTGATTTATCAGCTTCCTGTGATAGACTCGTGTATCAGATGAAGACAAAGGTCCTGTCTCCTCCTCTACACTGCTGAAGCTGTTGAAATGAGGCTAAAAACAATAGTTGCTCGAATCAGCTGTGAATCAATAGAGATAGAAAGTTAAAGCCACACTTGGGGACACTGGCTACAGAAATAGAGACGTTTGATGTGATATTGTGGAAGATTATTTAATTCCAAAACAGCGGTGGATGAAGTACTCAATTTTGTTACTTAAATAAAAGTACAGATACCAGGGCACAATTTTCAGAACAATTACAGGATGAAATGTATTTTAGTATCATTTAAGTGATTTAATTGATTTGTTAATTTTTCAAGCTTTTTTTTGTGTGTTTTTGTGTATTTGTTTTGCTCAAAGTTTGGACGTTTACTCAAATGAAATGTGATTAAAAAAAAAAAATTAAATAAATAAATAAATGAATAAATAAAATAAAATAAAATAAAATAAATAATAATAATAATTTAACTCAAGTATTGTACTTTTATTTTGTACTTCATTACCCTCCACCACTGTTCCGGAAGTTGCCATGGGCGCCATTATCATCATTCAGGTTGTGTTATTTTGTATGAGGTTGATCCTCACAGTAAATCAGTAAAGTACAAACTCTAAGGTAGTAGTAGTAGTAGTAGTAGTAGTAGTAGTAGTAGTAGTAGTAGTAGTAGTAGTAGTCCAGAGAGTCAGTGCAGTGTGACATGTTGGTCACATGAACAAAACTTTCCCAAAATTCTCCACTGACCTGAATGGGATCCACAAAAACGTGCAGTTCAGGAGCATTTAGAGACAAAAATAAGGTGAATACTGTGGAACAACATTTCCATGGAAACGAGCTGAAGGTCCTGCTCCATGCCAGACATGAGTCAGGTTGGTGGAGATGTGCACTCGAAGTAAGAATACAGGTTTGTTTTGAGTTTTTAGAGCAATATTTTAAGTTACGGAATGGGGCTTTAAGATAGACAACTCCTTCTCTGCATTTGACCCGTCCTTCTGCATTTGACCCGTCCTTCTGCATTTGACCCATCCTTCTGCATTTGACCCATCCTTCTGCATTTGACCCGGCCTTCATCACTGCTGGGGCAACCTGTGCAGATCTGGAGCTGGTCTTGGTCAGGACCTTAGCTGGAGGATTTGACCTTTGACCTTAATGGAGGAAACTGGAGTGAACACAGGAAACCCAGCCAGACACAGGGAGAACATGCAAACTCCACCTGGGCCTCAAACCTGGAACCTTCTTGCTGTGAAGTGAAGGCCAACTCCTGTGCCACCAAATATAGTCTCATTTCATCTTTCAGAATCTTCCATCTACATGTATCTGTACTTTCTACTCTACTACATTTTAGATCTGGAAAAGTAAAAGTAAAAAGTACTTTTCTTTACGGTTTCAGACTTGCTGAAATGGCTGAGACTTTATTTTTATCACATTTAATTTGAGTTAACGTCCAAACTGAATTCTTTATCAAAACCACTACACTTCATCCTTTAATTATTCTAAAAATCTCTGCAAAATACTTTTACTTTGTACTACTAAAGTACATTTTTAAACTTAAATACTTTTTCAGTAGATTTTCTCATGTGATTACTTTTACTTTAGTAACTTTTTGCCTCTGTATCTATATTTTTACTTAACATGGAGTACTTCATCCAGGGCTACAGTCCTACAAGATTTGAAAGTCCCAACATTATGTACACACACACACACACACACACACACACACACGCACACACACACACACACAGTACACACAAACGCACACATATAGTACACACAAACACATACACACACATATAGTACACACAAACACATACGCACACATATAGGCACACATACACAAACGCGCACACACACACAAACGCACACATACACACAAACATACACAGACATGCACACATACATATACACAAACACACATGCAGGCGTACACAAACACACACGCAGGCATACACACACATATACACAGGCACACACACACATATACACACGCACACATAGACACAGACACAGACACCAGGCTGTGGAGAGCAAAACATTTTATTACTAACACTGGAATTTGTATATTATAATACAGAAACTAACTGCTTTACAAAAACAAAATGATACAAGATCACATTTATGTACAGCGTAGTAAATATACCACCTCCAATTGTACACAAACTATTTACAATGGCATCAAAACGAAACGCACTCCACACACGCGCCCATTTGCATAACATCAAATCAGTAAAACATGCCACACTTTGAGGTCTCTCTCCCCGGGGCTTTTTCTTTAGTGCAAGTCGACCACGTTTTAGGAGTTAGTAGAAAATAAAATGGGTTTCAAAGGCGCACTGCGGAACATCTCTGATCGTCTCCGTGGAGGTTACGATTAGTCCTTGTTTCGCTGGGAATGTTCCGCAGCATGACATTAAACGAGGTCTGTAAGAATGCGTGGTTTTGCGAGGTGTTTTCGAGCATTAATTAAAAACACTTGTAATTTGGAAGCGTAATGCCACACTTTGGAACATTCTAAGCAAAGGAATAGCGTATCCATGGAGACAAGCGGGTGACGTAGCTTCCAACTGAAAGGTTACATGGTGCACCTTTAAAAAAATAAGAGGTTTAGAATAGGTTTGAAACAAGGCAGTTTTCGTTAACGTTTTGAAATCGTGTATTGCCCCAAACACATGTGGCACTTTAATATTATACTAAACAACAAATTAAAGGTGGACTATGGAACTTTTCGTTTGGGGGTTCATCACCTCCTTGTTTTTATGGACATCTCATTTCTCTGCTTAGAATGTTCCACAGTATAACATTAAACTGCTACTTTTATTCACTACATTTATTCAATTACAGGTGGTTTTAGAGCTCAAAAATACCTAGAAAAACAGACATTCTGACTGTGAGCGGGGTCGCCTCTCCACAGATCTGACCTGTAACTTGCTCTGGTTTGGTCTCCATGACGACAGAAAGGTTTGACACCATACTGTAGAACATTTCAGACAAAGCAATAACATCTCCACGGAGAAAAGCATCAGATGGAGCCAACACTGGAAAAGTTACACAATGCATCTTTAAACAAGCCAGGGCAAAAGTCATATTGACGTCACACAACATGATCAAAATCAATGAGAAAATCGTACCGCGTGTGAACGTAAACGTGTATTTGGCATTAAAAACATTCTTCAGTTTTCCATCGTTATAAAAAGGCTGAGAATACAAAGAAAAAAGCAACACAAAAGTTTAAAATGTTCCAAAAATGACGTCGCAAGTTCAGCCGTTGGGTTTTAAATATGCGCATGAGGAGGTGTTTCAAATTGGATCATCCGGGCTACTGTAGATTGGATCGCCAACACTTGTGATTACATAATTACAATAAATATAAGCGCTTCTATAGTTAACAGAAAGGGGGAGTGTCTTTAAGCTCAAACATGATCTACTTCCTGGTACGGACTTCAGTTTTATCCAATCGGAAACGAAAACTGCTGTGGTATTGGTCTATGTAGTGCAACAACAGAATATATGGGTGAAAATGACATAGTTTGGGTTTTTTTGGGTACTTTTTTGACTTCTGGAGTGTAATTTTAACCATTTGAGGCCACTGCCATTAATTCAGTCTTTTCAACTGTCTTTGGGGTTGCGCCGTGACTCAAATTTCTGAAGCGATTGTAAAAAAAAATACTTGAACTTTTTGAAGAAAATGCTGTACTTTGGGCCAGTTTTTGTTTCGTGCAGATGGGCTCAGTGATTACAGCGATATGAAAGTGTCATGTTTTCACGATTCTCTAATTTTGACTTAATTTGGTGGGATTATAACTATTGTAAATATAAATTGTAGTGTTACACAAATTTAGAAGCAATCTGAAAAGAAAAGTTGAAAAAATGTGTTGAAAATTACAGGAAGTGGAGAGTTCTATTTGAGAGAGTCCCATATTGATGACATCACAACTAGGGAGGAGTCTATTCAAAAGTTCCACATAATTTTCTGATACTTTAAACATGATTTTGACAAAATAAAGGTGTTTTCTTATATTTGTATTTGTCAGATAATCAGTTTTGTGTGCATTAAAGGAGTTTTGCTAGGTAGCAGTTCTAGAATTACCCAGTGTAATGTCGCGATTTCTATACAGGAAGTCAATTTTTAAACCGAAAAAATGGCGAAATTGGAAAAACGTGCGTGAATGTTTTGCAAAAATTTGAAATATAAAGACCTTAAGTGTGTTTTAGTAAGATAGATAGAATTCCAACCGTCTCCAGCTCCATTTTAAACAGTAAAAAAGTAAAAAGTTAAAGTATTTTGCAGAGATTTTTTAGAACAATCTAAGGATGAAATGTAGTGATCTTGACAAAGAATTTGCCTGATTTTAATGATTGATTTCTTTTTATGTTTCTAGCCGTTTTTGTGTATTTGGTTTGCTCAAAGTTAGGATGGAAACTCAAATTAAATGTGCTAAAAAGTAAGTGAAACCATCAAGAAAAGTACTTTTTACTTTTCAGTTCAGATCTAAAATGTAGTAGAGGAGAAAGTACAGATACCTGCTCTTAAATGTAGTGAAGTAAAAGTAAAAAGTATCTACTGTAAAATGAACTTAAGTAAAGTACAGATACTTAAAATTTGTACTTAAGTGTTGTACTTTTACTTTTGTACTTTGTTACCTTCCAATACTGCACAATACTTATGATTAGACTAATAATAATAATTAAAAAAAAACTTTATTTTGTTAAATGAAGGTTTAAATTGTGAGAAAAACATGTTCCTCGTTTGTAAATTGTCTCTGCATTTTGGATTTTGGAGTTTTGATGGAGCTGCTTCCTGTATTTTTGTACTTTTCTTCAACTTTTTCCCCCCACATACTGCCACTTCACTGATGTAAAACTATGGTACATATATTCCAGAAGGTCCTATCCCGCCAAACCAAGTCAGAATTAGAAGAACATGAAAACCTGCCGTATGCACTTTAAAAAGATGTGTCCTTTAAAGGTGCATTGTGTAACTTTTCTGGTGGAAGCTTCGTCACCTGCTTGTGCTTTTGCTCCTATGTATATGTCATTGCTCTGCCTGGAATGTTCCGCAGTGTGACATTAAACAGCTCTACTTTACATTTATTCAATTACATGTGGTTTTATAGCTACCTACAAAAACAGGAATTCTGACTGAGTGGGGTCACCTCTCCACAGATCTGACCTGCAACTTGGTCTGGTTTGGTCTCCATGAAGATAGAAAGATTTAATGCCATACTGTGAAACATTCCAGACAAATAAATAACATCTCCATGGAGATGAGCATTTGACGGACGCTCCACCAGAAAAGTTACACAATGCGCCTTTATGTCTCTCTATCTCTAGTATCTTGTGGTCGGCAGTAGTTTTGTATTTGACACTTTTAAATGTCACCAAACCATTGTTGACTCTAATCTGTGAGATAACTCTGGGAACATGATAACAGCCCGTTCACAGGACACACAATGTACGGAGGAAGTTTGATTTTAGATTTGAAGGATTTTAGAGGCAAAATAGGACAGATTTAAAAAAAGGAAAAAATATTCTTTTTGCATTTTAAAGGGCCCATATGACGCTATTTTCAGATCTATGTTCTAATGTTGTTTCCTCATCACAAACTTACCTGGAGTTGTGTTTTGTTTCATTCACATGTTTAACGCACAAACCCTGCAGATTTAGGCTGAGTTCTTCTCTCAAACGGAAAACGCGCTGTTCCACCTTGTGATGTCATGTGGTAATACAGGAAGTGTTTTGAAACTAAACTATAAAGGTAGCTGAACAGAAGGTAAAAGGTAGTTCGTTTGAAAACTACCACTTCATGACATCACAGGGTGGAACAGAAGATTTTGAGCTTGGGAGATGCAGACAGACTAATAATAAAGGATTACTCAAACGTGTCTGAATGTAAAAAAAAAAACAAAAACAAAAAAACAACAACTCCAGGTCTGTTTTTAAGAAGGTAACAACATTATAACACAACTTAAAGCTCATAAGAGTCAATTCTGCATAATATGGGACTTTTAAATAAAGTTAATTTTGTATATATGCAATAGTAGTGTCCAAAACTATGACTATAATGCATTTGAAAAAGGGATTGGCATGTATATAGTGTAATTTCTGTATTTTAACTTAAACAAAAAAACTTTGAAATCACCTCTTTGAGCAAATATTAGGAATTGCAATAATCTGTATAACATTTGTACATATACATAAGCAAAAATATATCATTTATGAGTAATAAGGCTATCACTAATACAGAATGAGGTTACAGTTTGCAAAGCTGCTCTACAATGCAATGCGCCTGTCATGGACTCCTATTCAAACCAATGCAAGATTTCGTAGCCCTTTCAGTATTAAAATGTTCTGATTACTTCAAATTTCTGACCATTCATTTAGAGTTAAAAAATTGATACTGATGAATTAAAAAAAAAATGCAAATAAGTGCGTTTTTATCGAACTAAATTGTTAGGAAAGTATCTGAAGTATTTAAAGAGGGGGTATTTTACTTCTATAACTATTGAAAACGGTTTTGAAAATGATATATTTCCTTAAAACAATTAACATGTTTCACTTTCATTTTTCACACTCCCCGCACTAAGTCACTCCCCCTTCAGAGCGCCGTCACGACACAATCAGCGTGCGTCCCGCTCATCGAACCGTATATTTATGGAGAATTGTCACGTGGGTGATGTAGGCTTGTGGGCGGAGCCTTGTACGGAATCTACAGATAACCGTAAAAAGGGTTTGGATTAGAGTCTGGGAGAGATCGCTAGATTACTCAAACATGCATGGATGACTCTAAAACCTCTTCAGACATGTTTTTGATGAGGAAACAACTTTATAACACGGTAGAAAACTAAAATACAGAATCTATTTTGCATAATACCCCCTCTTTAAGAATGTAGTTTAGTTGGACAGTATTAGTGATCATTGATAGTTGAGGTAATACACTTATTTCTAAACATAGAAACCAAGATCAACTGACAAAAATAGTGCGAAATTAAAAATTTAATTACGAATCGTTTGAGTTTTCATTTTCTCTTTAAAATGGTTGTGTTTTGGGCCCATCTATTGTACTTTTTTTCTCTCAATGTCAAATATTTGTGAAAAGAATTGAAACAAGACTTTGCTTACTCCATTCATATACTAGTATATCGTAATGAATTTCAGATTTTAGTGTATTTTTGGGCTTGCGTCATTTATTATTAGTTAGTTTTCCTGTCTAACGACTACTGCAAATAAACAGGGGTGGGACGAGACACAATTTCCACAAGACGAGACGAGACTGGGTCCACGAGAACGAGACAAAACGAGATTTGAACATCATTTCCAAGATGTAAATAGTCCGATTTAGTTCCCAAAGTTGGCTTCAAAATTTCCATTTACTTCATTTCATATTTTTGTTGTCATTCGAGCAGTGCTTTTTGGAACTACGGCTTCTCAAAAGATGCAACCCACCAGCACTTAACAATTTTTTGTCCAATCCCAATGAAAAAAAAAAATCTCACGAGATTTACGGCATTTTTGTCTCGCAAGACCTTGTGGTACGAGATCTTGTCCCATCCCTACAAATAAACTTTTATAAATAACTCACATTTGGAAAATAAAAGTAGTTTGCGTTAAAAGCAGAACGTGGGACAGCGAGTGACATTAAAAATTATTCCGATATTTGCGATTTTAAAATTCATTTCATTTCGTTCAGTTTGTCAGTGCATATTTTGAAATTTTATGAGCAAAATAGAAGTGACATATTGACACATTTACAGATCGTAAAATGAGAAAAAATAAAATGCGAAAATACAAACGGCTTGATTTCCGTTGTGATTCTTGTGTCATTTTTAGACAACAACAAATAAAGCGTGTCAGTTTTCGTAAAAGCGGATCGTGAATTGAATGTGTCGCGGCGGCCATTTTGAGTCGAAAACAAGCGGTGGACCAAAATCGGTTAAGGATTATTGCCTGTTATAAAACGTGTATTAAAAAAAAAAAAAAACGCAAAGAATTTTCTAAATAAAATATCATAAGGAGGAGAAAGCTGCGTCGAGCTATTTACAAGAACCTCTAGTGTTTTGTTATCTTCATGTTTCCGATAAAAGAAAAGAAAAAAGTTGCTCTATTTAGTCGTACAGGTTAAATACTTTCAGGCAATGGGGTAAATATGGATTCGTTTGTATATTTGACGATCATTTGAAGGCGGAAATAGGACGGTATACGCCTTCCTTTAAAACCACTGGTACCTGTCCGATTTTGACTATACAAATTGTACACATTGAAAAACCCTGACAAAAGGCACGCCATGGAAAAAACGTCAACATTGAAAGTAGCACTAAGGACTAAGTTAAACATAATTTCTCTATTTAACATATGTACAGGGCTGGATCGGGGTGGTGCGTTTAAGGCCGTCAGTCAATTTGAGCGTCCAAACTTCGACAATCCTCATATGGAAGTCCGGTATTGTCTCGTGGTGTTTGTTTGTTGTTGTTGTTTTTTTTTTCGATAAAGTTCTCCAGCCCGTTTGTCGAGTCATCAAGCATCACAGATTCAAGTTTGCCCTTATTATTATATTCCTCCGTGAAACAAAAATATAAAAAAATGAACTTAAAAGTCTTTTGAATCAATGGAGAAAAAGGAGGAAAGGAGAGAGGAGTGCAGCATGGTGCCTGAAGCGGCGTAGAGCAGGGGAGGAAGAGGAGGAGGAGGAGGAGGAGTGGAGGAGGAGAGGGTTTGTCGTCGTCGTATGGGGTCATGGCGGGGGGAAGGAGGGGTCAGACGATCTTCTTGATGCTGGGTCGCTTGAAGCTGCCAGCGCTGCGCTGCTTCTGGACCTGGCTGGCCGACCCGTGACGAGTGCGCCCCCCGGTGGACAGAGCCGAGCTGGGGGACAACTGCACGTTCTCCTTGTCCACCCCTGAGACGAGCGAGGGGAGAAAAAAAAAAAAGGAAAGGAGAAGCAAAAGGTTAGCAACAGAGCGGCAGAGAGGACAAAATTTGTACTTGAGTAAGAGGAACATCACTTCAAAATAATATTACTCAAGTAGAAGTACAAAGTAAGAGTAACTTAAAGGTGCATTGTGTAACTTTTCTGGTGGAGGGTCCGTCATCTGCTTGTTTCTATGGATACGTCATTGCTCTGCCTGGAATGTTCCACAGTATGACATTAAACAGCTACTTTACATTTATTCAGTTACAGGTGGTTTTATAGCTCAAAAATACTTCAAATAACAAATATTCTGACTGTGAGCGGGGTCGCCTCTCCACAGATCTGACCTGTAACGTGGTCTGGTTTGGGTCTCCATGAAGATAGAAAGGTTTAATACCATACTGTGAAACATTCAAGACAAAGCAATAACATCTCCATGAAGAAAAGCATTTGAAGCACCCTCCACCAGAAAAGTTACACAATGCACCTTTAAAGAGTAACTGTCAGAACATAACATCTGATTTATAATTTGAGTTTAATGTAATTGCGAGGATAAAACATGAAATAAAACATACAAACAAAAATAAGACGGTACAAGAAACACAACTGTTCAAATCATTTCATAATGTCACATTTTTTGTCATTTTCTCACAGTAAGAACCACAGTGTTTACTCAAGTGAGAGTACTGTTACTTCAATAATGTATTACTCAAGTAGGAGTAAAAGAATGCTGCTAGACAAGTACTCTGAAAAGTGCAATTCAATTTCTAAGTAAATGTAAGCGCATACTACCCACCTTTGATTGAGAATGTGATGTTTGGATATAAAACTGGTCACTATCCCATCCGTGGGAGTCAGGGGCGGCACCAGGGGGGCTCGAGGGGGCACTAGTCTCCCCTAGAAAGGCCAGTGCACCCCCGGCTGCCCAAATGATTTCTGCCCCATTTTCAGAGGACACCAATATCGACTAAAACTATTCAAATGGCAACCCCAGAATGTTCAAAATGAGACTAGAATAAAATAATAATACTATCTTGGGTCTTATAAATCACAACAGAGGCTAACTACATTTAAACAGCGAAACAAACATGGTGGGTGGGGGTACGCGCATCCAGAATAGGCTCTAAATTTACATGTCAAGTGTGCACCCCCAAAGCTCCTCCAACCAAACACGTGTGGCGCTGCCCCTGGTGGCAGTTTGCAGTTAGCCGTTAGAGGTGTTACCTGGGGAGTGCTGCGATGTGGCGAGCGAGGTCATGGAGTTGGACAGGTTGAGGTTGGCAGTGATGCTGAGCTGTGATTGGCTGGTGGGAGGGTAGGGGGAGGTGGGAGTCCTCAGCTGCTCCTCCCCCCTCTCCTCCTCCGCCGCCGGGAGGTAACTGTCAATCAAAGCCTCCAGAAACTTCACGATGAGCTCAGCGTAGTCCGGTATCTGGGTTTGCTGCAAGAGAAACCATAATGTATTATTTACTAATTTACTTATTTACTAATTTGACAATATTAATAATGTGAATGGTTCTCAGACATGCTTTGGTTTGTCCGCATTTCAAACTTTACACCTGTTTTATCCCTACTTTACATCATTTTAAGTCCTAGTTTAGACTTTGTTTAGTTCAAGTTTAGACCTGCTTGAGCCCTTAAGTTAAGACCCGTTTTAGTCCAAGTTTAGACCTGGTTTAGTCCTAGTTTAGACCAATTTTAGTCCTAGTACAGACTTGGTTTAGTCTACTGGGACTGTCTGCAAGTGAAGTTCCTAAGGACTGGGATTTGTTCTAGTCTAGTCTTTGCCTCCTGTTTTACCCCTCGTTTAGTTCTGAATTTACTCCACGTCACAGTTCATTTATCGTCGCTGTGGCGATGGTTATATCCCTGTAAATTCTGGATATTGGATGTGATCAGTGAAATGCACAGTCAGCGGAAACAGATCAGCCTGGGCAGCAGAAAGAGAAAGAGAAAGAGAAAGAAAGAGAAAGAGAAAGAGAAAGAGAGGAGGTCATGATTCACACCGTACCTTTGAGAAGGGCCCAGCAAACCTCCAAAGTCCATTAAACCCGAAGCCTGTGAAATGAGCAGAGAAATGACGTGTCGTAAACTAAACTCTGTGCACAGCATGTCATGAGCTGCTCGGGCCAGCAGATGGAGCAATACACACACATCAAATACTTTCGTAATTACTTAAAGGTGCAATATCTAACTTTTGTGGTGGAGGGTCTGCCATCTGCTGGTCTCCATGGAGATGTTAAGGTTTTGCCTGAAATTTGCCTGAAAGCAGTGGCATTAAACATCTCCATGGAGACAAGCAGGCAAGATTATGGAATATTCCAGGCGAAGGGAAACCATCTCCAGAGACAAACAGGAGGCAGACCCATCAGCAGAAATGTTAGAGTCATACAATTTTTTTAGTATAGCTTAAAATAAATGTGATAAACCTACACCAGCCTTTGTAAACACATCAATCCTGGAACGGACTATTCATATACTTTCCCACAGATCACACTTGTATTTTCAATTATTGACTAAACCCAAGAATTCACTGTATTACAACATAATTTTGCATTTTAAGAATATTTATTTGAGCTTCCCCCATGTGTATTCATTAAAATTGTCCTATAGAATGCTGTGATGGCATCTGAAACACAGAAATGGTGACAATCGTCCATTACCATAGTAAATAATTAAAAAAAATATATCTTTTGAATGAGAAATACCACAAAATCCTTGTAATGAACCCATGAATAGTGAAGCAGGCCTGTCAACGGAATTTTAGGGGGCTTGGGACAATGTATAATATGGAATAGGAAAAGGATCTGCTATAAAACACAAGTGGATTGTTCCTCACTCTGCAGGTAGGAGGGCTGGTACTGCGGGGGGGACTCCTCGTGGTACACTACACTCTGGACGATGCCGTGGACGGGGTTCAGGAGGTTTGTGTCCTGGCACATGGACAGCACAGTGTTGATCTTTGAGTCCAGCAGGTTGTGGCTGAAATCAGACACGATTCACACTTTACTTTATGGATTAACAAACACAACTTCTAATACTAAATAAAGTAGGGACAGTAAGGATAAAGAGGACAATAAAGAGGGACAGAGGAGCTCATTCTCCCACAGGCTCCTACAGCTCCACTCAGTAAGAGATACAGGACTACATTCATACTATAATACTCCCTACAACTGTACAACAACTCACCTTATGTAACAGATAATACTCCCTACAACTGTACAGCAACTCACCCTTATGTAATATAATACTCCCTACAACTGTACAACAACTCACCTTATGTAACAGATAATACTCCCTACAACTGTACAGCAACTCACCCTTATGTAATATAATACTCCCTACAACTGTACAACAACTCACTTATGTAACAGATAATACTCCCTACAATTGTACAACTCACCTTATGTAACAGATAATACTCCCTACAACTGTACAACTCATCCTTATGTAACAGATAATACTCCCTACAATTGTACAACAACTCACCCTTATGTAACAGATAATACTCCCTACAATTGTACAACAACTCACCCTTATGTAACAGATAATACTCCCTACAATTGTACAACAACTCAACCTTATGTAACATATAATGCTCCCTACAACTGTACAACAACTCACCCTTACGTGGCAGATAATACTCCCTTCAACTGTACAACAACTCACCCTTATGTAACAGATAATACTCCCTACAATTGTACAATAACTCACCCTTATGTAACAGATAATACTCCCTACAATTGTACAACAACTCAACCTTATGTAACATATAATGCTCCCTACAACTGTACAACAACTCACCCTTACGTGGCAGATAATACTCCCTTCAACTGTACAACAACTCACCCTTATGTAACAGATAATACTCCCTACAACTGTACAGCAACTCTCATCATTTTTGCACTTCTTTACGACCTTTTGTATATTGCTGAATTATATTTGTATTCTTACTATGTATTCTTATTATTTCTATATTTTTTCTTGTACATATACATTTATATAATTATACCTTATTTAACACCAGTCTCTTGATATTTTTGCTACTGAATTTATTATTACCATTTCTATTTTTATCTCTTTCTTTATTATATTATTGTGATGTGTGAACGACTGCGTCCAAAGTTATTTCCCTTGTGAATCACTAAAGTTTGTCTAAGCATTTGTTTATTATTAAGAAATGGTACAGTTGTGTTCTATATTCATTTATTTTATATATAGATGGACCATTTTGGATATGCATTTTTTCCTACAATGTAAACAGTCAATTACACATAATAATGAATATATTTGTATGGTATTAAACAATTCCTCAGATTCCTGAAATTTAAAAAAAAAAATCTTATATTTGACAAAAAGGTTAGTACAGAAAAATCAATCTAAAAGCGGAAAGAATATAAAGACAATAAATGAAGATCACTGTGGGCTACTTACACAACAGGGAAAACCTTTGGGAAGACGACGCTAGCTTCGGCTAAGTATTCATACAAGATCCTCTGGTCAAAATCATCTGTGGTGTACTTCACTTGTGTCGCCTAAAATCACAAACAGAATCCAACCAAAGTTTAAACCAAGCAACTCACTTTATCACTTTAGATGACATGAATACAGTAATATGGTCTAAACAACAGGAATGACACTGTGTATTGTATTTCCTCCTCACCAGCACAGTGAGCAGCAGAGCCTGGATCTTGGGGTCGGTGAGCACCTCTTCGTCCAAAAGTACGTTCGACTCCGAAACTGAAACTTTGCGTAGATGTGAGTTTGCGATTCTCTGCGTTTCTGTAATAAAAAGCAACATTGTAGTGTCAAAAGTGATGCAAATAGTACAAGATTTAAAATGAGTTTAATATTCTGTTCTGAGAGTTGATGATTGGTTAATTCAACCTGTCACTCACTCAGAGCCTTAGAGAGGTCGACCAAAAGGAGCAGAGGGTGGGGAAAGTTTCGATCTTTATTACCCTATTGCCCAGTCCTAGTTAAATAACAGTCATTTCATCATGTTGGCTTCTTACCGATCTCGTAGTCGTTCTCTGCCACTCGTCTCATTTTGGGCGGAGTGGTCATCCCCGCCTCCATCTCTGGCCTCTTTGGTGCTTTGGAGTCTGAGATGAGGTGGTCAAAGCTCTTTCTGGTCCCTGAAACACAACAGTTTACAGTTACACAAACGCATGAGAAGTTCTATCTCAACCACACAAACAACAGTAGACTTACCCAACAGTTTCTTGGTGTTTGCCTGTGAGGGCTGGCCCATGTCCAGACTCATGCTCTTCCTGGTCCTGGGGCTGATCTGTCCCACTGTGGGGTAATGAGCCGAGAGGTACCGCTCCGACACCTGAGGAGACGTCCACGGCTGCGTCTCTCGAAGTGTCCTGGAAATACAAAAACAGGTGTATTTAATCTTTTGAGAGTTCTGTAGGGAGGGATGAAATAGAACCACATAATGACTTTATATGTTTTGTGCTGTACCCAATTTTTTACTGAAATCAAGACAATTTGAGATGATGGGTGCATAAGATGGCCGACCTGCAGCTGGGGTCGGGGGCATGGCTTGAGTACGTCTCCATGGGAACAGGGTCCATGGACAAGTCTGAGATGAGCAAAGACTTCCTGTGTTTGAGACTACAGCGACTGCGCACCTCCTCAGAAACTGTGAGCAGGGCTGAGAGGAACAAAGAGAAAGAGAGAGGGAAAGAGAAGACTTTTAACATGTATGATAACAAAATGGCACAAAAATGTTGCAAGGCAAAGCAAGTTTATTTGTATAGCACAATTCGTACACAAAGTAATTCAAAGTAGTTTACAGAATAAGAAAAACATTAAAATAACAATACAAACAAAACTAAAAACAAAAAAACAAAAAAATAATCATAAAATTAACATGAATAGAGAAGAATGGTAAGTGCAGAATAAAAACCTTTCAGTCATACGCACAGTTAAACAGAATCGTTTCGAGCCTGGATTCAAACATAGAGCAGTGGCCTGTCTCACATGTTCAGGACTGTTTTAGCTGCGTAAAACTGAAATGCTGATTGTTAGCATTGCACAAATGTCCAAGATTCTATGGACTGAATTACACCAAACCGAACTTTGTAGCAAGCTCAAACTTTGAGAGAAACTCACTCATACAGAGAAATCCATCACTACTTTGAGTTAGAGTTTGTAGTTTATAACAGTCTTATAACAGTCGCCCATCAACAACAACCATCAACAATCACTACCCCCAGACAATAAAACAGGCTGCCCAACAACCGATAAAGAAGATCAATACATGTGACAGGCAAACACATGGGAATATACATTGACCGCTGAAAAGGTCATGCATTTGGAAGGTCATGCATTCATCATTTCACGACCTCCAGGTTGAGAAACCCTGGTTTATAGTATCCATGGGGTTCACAGTAGAGTGTGGATCAGGCTGATTTTTTCTGTCCTAGATTGGCCCTCATACGACAGGGCAGTGATCGAATCTGAACCGAGCCCGATAGGCATTAAGATATTTGTGTCCGAGCCCGACACAATTAAAATCACACTATTTTCATAGGCCAACTCATGACACACGTAGGATATTGTTTGTGTAAAGTCCGATTTTATCAATCAACTGAAAAAAGGCATTCGGAACGTCAACAGATGAGCGGAACACATCAGCGCAATAGACAAATCGCGCACAGGAAGAACGATGTTAGGATAGCCTAATATTTTCAAGAAAAAAATTTTATCACAAAAACAAATGCTTGCATCAAGTGAAACAGGCCCATTGGACACCTACGTAATAGCCTAAAGGCCGTCACATCCTACAGGAGAATTTGCCTGATTTTGACTGCAATTTGCTTCTCTCCGAGTTCGAGAGTAAAATGAATATAAATGAGTAAAAACCAAAATAGGCAAAGACGGCAAAATGTCAACAGAAGGTTGAAAAACATGTTTTAAAAAAGTCAAATTCACTATTCTAGTGCCTAGTGTTTTTGTGGAGTGCATAGAATTATAAAGAGTACATACCTGCCAGATACGCCACACTCTGAGTGTTCACCTCAAACTTGTCACATTTGAGGTTTTTACTGATGAGAGACAGAAGAGTGTGGAGGATCCTCACTGTCCGAGCCACTGTGGTGGGAGACGGGTGTCTATAGCCTACAAAAACACAGAGAAAACTTCAACTTGGGCTAAATTTAGTCTAGTTTTAAAAGCTTCACACAAAAAAAGTAGCCTAACTCATATTACTGTAAATGTGCAGCAACATCTATGTTTTGTTTCATGTGGATAGGCTCAGTAATTACAGAGATATTAACCATAAAACAGGTCAACAAATCTGGCAAATTATCCCCCCGAATTCTAACGTGTCCTTCTGCTCAATGTTAAACTATGGGCAGATTTGAATGTTGTGATGTCATTTAACATATGAACTACCTTACTACTCTGATTTGGACCTAACCAGACGGTAAGAAACCTTACAAGCTGGACTTTTGCAAGTTTATAAACAAAACCAAACATTGCAACACCCTTGGCAACTCAAGATTTCAGACCAACCTTTAAGTAAATGTCCCACAAGTGCGAAGTTGAAGTTTGCACTGAAGTTGAGTCCGACAAAATGATCCATCTGTTTACAGTGCCACTCCAGGGGGCGCCGTATCTCCATAAACACCTCTTCTGGACTCTGCCATCAAAACAGCACATTTAACCTGATATTAGAGATATTATTAGGGCTGCAAGACTCACTACAATCACATCAAAATAGTTTAGTCCATCCATTTTCTGTTTTCCCTTGTTACCTCCGCCAAGAAGGTAATGTTTTTGCCTGAGTCTGTCTGTTTGTTTGTTTGTTTGTTTGTTAGTTAGCAAGATAACTCAAAAAGTTATGGACGGATCTTGATGAAATTTTCAGGAAATGTTCCGAATGGTAAATCCAACAGATGATTAAATTTTGGTGATGATCCAGAAGAAATCCTGGATTCTGGATCACTTTGAAAATTTCGTTAGCATTGCGTTAAATGGGGCTTGGCGGAGGTCTGCGCTCTCTGAGTGCTTTTCTAGTTTTTCTTTTTTTGTACCTACATACGCACTGGAATACAAAACTAATTAATGTACTTTAAATTCCAGTTTCCCCAAAGGTGTTCATGCCTAGTTATTATTGAAACAAAGGGGTTAGTTACACCTCCTGGCTGAATGTCTCTTCTCCCTCTGCCCAAATCAGCCTTCAGACAACAAAATCTTAAAAACTTTGTACCTTATCGTTGAAAACCCTCATAGAATCAAGTGTGTGGAGGTTCTGTTCTAGCAGCGCTGTTCCGGCCGAATACAGGTTCACTTCATCCAACTGTAACACGGCCACTGCCACCCAGAACAGGGCTTTGTGCATCGGAGACTCCTGCGAGGAAAAACAAACGGATCTTTTACACAAACAATCATCTTGGTTACTGTAAGAGAATTTCATTTATCCTCCACTTGCATTTCTCAGTTTAATGTCTTTTACCCTATCATCCGACACTGGCATCTCATTATCTATATTGTGGCATACTGCTGTCTAATCAGATGCCTACTGGCCTTCATAGTCTCACTACACTTGCTCTATAAATCTTTTGGAAGCATAGTCCAGGGGCTTGAACACTCAAAGATCATTCTATGTTCACTTTCACGTCCCCATGGGCCACATTATTGATGGTAAATAACCTTCTCCTGCTTAAGACATCCAGTTGGTCTCCAGCCTTTTACTTCCACCCAGCTACTTGTTCCCAATGTCGCCCACAAGATGGCGACACCTTAAAAGCTAGCAAATGCATGCAAGGTATACTTTACAGTTCCATAAATAATAATAATAATAATAATAATAATAATAATAATAATAATAATAATAATGATAATAATAATACACTTTATTTGTATAGCGCTTTTCTGAACAATTCTAACAAAGTGCTTCACACAGAAGTTAAGTGTACAAAGCGTTCCCATATAGTTCTTATATTTCCTCCAGCTAGGCATATCTTTAGCTACCATTTTCAGTTGAGTTCATTTTATTTGAGCAACATGGAATATTATTGTACACATTGTGCAGTAGTACAGTTTTTCAAATGTCATGTGAACTGTTGAACTAGTATCCTCAGAGCACCACTGTACACAGTAGTCTATTACCTTGCTCAGAAGAGGCTGCAGTTTGGTCAGAGCGATCACAGTGGCTTCTATCAAAACTTGGCTGTTGTAATTGTCTGGTCCTTTCAGACAACTCTCCAAACCCTGAAAACATCAAGAGTACAAGGAATAAACAAAGAGCTGAACACAGCCATCTTACTCCAATAAAGCACGGAATGTTTCACAGTATGGCATTCAAGATTTTTATCTTCATGGAGACCAAGGTATTTGTGAGCTATAAAACCACCTGTAATTTAATAAACTGAAGGTACAGTGCATCCGGAAAGTATTCACAGCGCTTCCTTTTTCCCACATTTTGTCATGTTACAGCCTCATTCCAAATTGTATTAAATTCATCTGTTACCTCAAAATTCTACACACAATACCCCATTATGACAATGTGAAAAAAGTTGGGTTTTTTAACATTTTTTGAATTTATTAAAAACAGAAAACTAGTAAATCACATTTACATAAGTATTCACAGCCTTTGCTTAATACTTTGTTGATCCACCTTTGGCAGCAATTACAGCCTCAAGTCTTTTTGAATATGATGCCACAAGCTCAGCACACCGATCTTTAGGCAGTTTTGCCCATTCTTCTTTGCAGTAATTCTCAAGCTCCATCAGGTTGGACGGGAGACGTCTGTGCACAGCCATTTTCACGTCTCTCCAGAGATGTTCAATCGGATTCAAGTCTGGACTCTGGCTGGGCTACTCCAGGACATTCACAGAGTGGTTCTGAAGCCAATCCTTTGAGATCTTGGCTGTGTGCTTCGGGTCGTTGTCCTGCTGAAAAATGAACCTTCGCCCCAGTCTGAGGTCAACAGCGCTCTGGAGCAGGTTTTCATCAGGATATCTCTGTATATTGCTGCATTAATTTTTCCTTCTATCCTGACTAGTCTGCCAGTTCCTGCTGCTGAAAAACATGCCCATAGCATGATGCTGCCACCACCATGCTTCACTGTAGGGATGGTATTGGCCTGGTGACGAGCGGTGCCTGGTTTCCTCCAAACATGACGCCTGGCATTCACACCAAAGAGTTCAAGCTTTGTCTCATCAGACCAGAGAATTTTGTTTCTCATGGTCTGAGAGTCATTCAGGTGCCTTTTGGCAAATTCCAGACGGGCTGCCATGTTCCTTTTACTAAGGAGTGGCTTTCGTCTGGCCACTCTACCATACAGGCCTGATTGGTGGATTGCTGCAGAGATGGTTGTCCTTCTGGAAGGCTCTCCTCTCTCCACAGAGGAACGCTGGAGCTCTGACAGAGTGACCATCGGGTTCTTGGTCACCTTCCTGACTAAGGCCCTTCTCCCCCGATCGCTCAGTTTAGACGGCCGGCCAGCTCTAGGAAGAGTCCTGGTGGTTCCAAACGTCTTCCATTTATGAATAATGGAGGCCACTGTGCTCATTGGGACCTTCAAAGCAGCAGAAATTTTTCTGTATCCTTCCCCAGATTTGTGCCTCAAGACAATCCTGTCTCGCAGGTCTACAGACAATTCCTTTGACTTCATGCTTGGTGTTTGTGCTCTGACATGCACGGTCAACTGTAGGACCTTATATAGACCGGTGTGTGCCTTTCCAAATCATGTCCAATCAACTGAATTTACCGCAGGTGGACTCCAATGAAGCTGTAGAAACATCTCAAGGATGATCAGTGGAAAAAGGATGCACCTGAGCTCAATTTTGAGCTTCATGGCAAAGGCTGTGAATACTTATGTAAATGTGATTTCTTAGTTTTCTATTTTGAATAAATTCAAAAACTTTTTCACATTGTCATAATGGGGTATTGTGTGTAGAATTTTGAGGTAACAGATGAATTTAATACAATTTGGAATGAGGCTGTAACATGACAAAATGTGGAAAAAATGAAGCGCTGTGAATATTTTCCGGATGCACTGTAGAACTGTTTAATATCACACTGTGGAACATTCCAAACAGAGCAATGACATCTCCATAGAAACAAGCAGTGATGGACCCCCAAAGAACAGAGAGTGTGTTACCCGGTCGATGCTGAGCAGAGGACTGGCTTTGCTCAGGATCCTGATGATCTGTCGGATCTGTCCATGAGTCACTCTTTTACTGATGCAGCCGAACACCACCAGAGCCCGAGGCTGCAGGGACGGGTTATACTGGAACGCAAATCTGCACACAGACACACATTAGCCATACGCATACACATACAGAGAATAGTACTGTAGTGTCATTAGAGTTTACATCAACACCATGGGGAATGCAAGTCAATGTCAAGTAGGTTTTTAAAATAAAGTAAATTTGAATAGATTTGATATAGAAAGAAGAATGGAATCAGATTTTTAAATCACCTAAATAGATTTGGCTCCACAGTGCAAAAGACTCATTTACAAGCAACAACAGATTTTTTTAACTGAACAGTATGCAACTTTCTGGAGTTGGCATGGCACCTAGTAGTAGTTTTGAAGTAGTTTTGACTTTCTATTTCCATGGAATCATGCATCAAAACTATACTTCAGTACATTCTCCATGGAGATAGATGTGTTTTATGCCAATGATTATTAAAGATTATAGCCAAAGGAACAACATTTCCATAGAAACAAGCAGGTGTCCTCCTCCTGGCCAAGTAAAAGTGAGGTCTGTGGAGATGCAAGCCTGTTCACTGTGAGGACACGTTTCTAGAAAATTTTCAGTGCTATTAACCATAAAAAAACATTATTTTGGTCTATTTTTGGCTAAAAAGTTACATACTGTGGCTTTAAATACTATTGGTATGGTCCAATGAGGACTCAACATACTTCTGTGCGAGCTCTGTCCACTGGTCCAGCCACTTGCAGGACGGGATGTCCCTCATACACGCCTGGAACAACAATACATCCATAAGAATAGAGAAGACTTTGTGAATTTGATCCAAACGGCTGTAGTTGTACCTCCATGATCTCCAGCAGAGCCTCGGTGACTGTTTCCAGGGAGGAGAGGGCGAATGTCTCTCTCTCGTAAGACCCCGGGGAGAAGGAGCGGTCTCTGTAGCTGGAGCGAAAGGCGATGACCGCGGCGGACTTGACTTTACTGATGCCGAACAGGAGGTAAAACTTTGGCAACGAAAACTCGGTCAAACTCAGCCTCAGCACCTGCTTGGTCTCCTCTGAAAAACACAACAGACAATTCTTTTAATGCAACAAACAGAAGAGTTCTATTTGCATTAGATCAGGGCTGTTCAAAACATTTCCCTCGCCAGGCCAAAGAAAAAATACTTACTTAAAATTTCTTACGCGCTAATGCAAATGTACAGTCCCTGACAAAAGTCTTGTCGCTTATCCATTTTGTAGAAACAAAAGCTTATAACCTGATTTTAAATTAATCGATTGGTTTTAGAAATGTCTCATATGAAAGCTAAAACCCTCCCAAATTATGCTCAATATACTAAAATAAATTTGCTTCACTGAAGAAAGATTGATCATTTAATGAACACAGAAAGGTCAGATTTTGGCAAGACAAAAGTCTTGTCGCCTACAGAAAATTGAACAAATAATTTACTTCAAATACAAAAATATGTTGCATAACGTCAGTGAATTAAGTAGTGGTGCTGTGAGATCCATATTTAATATCTTGTATGACTTCCATGAGCTTGAAGGACTGCATCCATGCGGTTCGACAATGATTCATACAATTTGTTGATGAAGTCATCAGGAATAGCAAAGAAAGCAGTCTTACATGCCTCCCAGAGTTCATCAAGATTCTTTGGTTTTGCCTTCCATGCTTCCTCTTTCATTCTACCCCAGACATGCTCAATGATGTTCATGTCTGGTGACTGGGCTGGCCAGTCCTGGAGCACCTTGATCTTCTTCGCCTTGAGGAACTTTGATGTAGAGATAGAAGTATGCGATGGAGCACCATCCTGCTGCAAAATTTGACTCCTTTTATGGTTGGGAATGTAAGAGGTAGCTAATACTTCTTGATATTTTAGGCTATTGATATTGTCTTCCACCCTGCAAATGTCTCGCACACCCCCATACTGGATGTAACCCCAGACCATGATTTTTCCGCCACCAAACTTAACTGTTTTCTGGGTGAATCTTGGATCCATGCGGGCTCCAGTAGGTCTCCTGCAATATTTGCGGCGGCTGTGATGTAATTCAACCGAGGATTCATCTGAGAAATCCACCTTCTGCCACTTTTCCAGTGTCCATCCTTTTAGCAGGCTGTGGGCCTTGGCAAATGCCACACGGTTTTTTAATTGCCTTTTGTTTAGTGCTGGTTTCTGTGCACTGATTCGACCATGGAGGCCATTTCGAGACAGAATTCTACAAACTGTTCTGGTTGACACAGGGACTTGAGGTGACCAGGCCCGGTGGAGCTCTGCTGCAGTGGAAAAGGGGCTGGCCTTGGATTTTCGAATCAACAAACGGTCCTCCCGAGCAGTTGTCTTGCGGGGTCTGCCGGACCTGGGCTTGTCAAAAACATCTCCAGTCTTTTCAGATCTTTTTCTTATTCTTTGTACTTGACGCTGAGACACATTGAAGGTGTCAGCCACCTCAGCAGTGGATCTGGTCTTCAGCCTCTTGATAATTAACGCTTTGGTCTCAGGGTGGAGCTTAGGCATGTTGTCAGAGGTCAAGTTGCAGTTGATGTGAAGGTCTGGTGTGCTGGGGTTCTTTTTATACACACCCACTAACTGATTGATCAGTAACTGATCACAGGTGAGGCTGTAATCTAGGACTGGGTGCATCATATGACAAGGCGACAAGACTTTTGTCTTGCCAAAATCTGACCTTTCTGTGTTCATTAAATGATCAATCTTTCTTCAGTGAAGCAAATTTATTTTAGTATATTGAGCATAATTTGGGAGGGTTTTAGCTTTCATATGAGACATTTCTAAAACCAATCGATTAATTTAAAGTCAGGTTATAAGCTTTTGTTTCTACAAAATGGATAAGCGACAAGACTTTTGTCAGGGACTGTATAAATGTTTTTCCCTCATATTTATCAATTGCAATTTTCAAATTCAACTGGACTTTGTAACATAAAAAATAAATCAAAATGACTTTAACTTCATTTCACACTTCATACTATGGGATAACAAATTTAGATCACCATGTTACCCCCATCTATCCCACATTTGCTCCCTGCATTAAGTCACTCCCCCTTCTGAGCACTATCTCAGCTGTGTACAGTTTTGTATCATGTTTTTGTATATTTATTAAGAATTGTCGTGTTGGAGCATGGGTGACGTAGGCTTGTGGGCGGAGCATTGCACATATTCTTACTGCTAACTGTAAAAAGGGTTTGAATAGGCTCAGGGAGAGATCGCTAAATTACTCAAACCTGCATGGATGACATTTAACACGTCTCCAGGCATGTTTTTGAGGAGGGAACAATGTTATAACATGGTAGAAAGCTCCAAAAAGTCAATTTAAACAAAATATAATATGAACGCAACAGAGATTAAAGATCCTGTATTACACAAAATGGATTGAGTTGTGTTAGGATTAGGGTTTTGTTTCATTCACATATGTTGAGTAATTCTTTATTAACAGCTCCTTTAACCTTTAGTTCAGTAGAGATTGGCAGTTCCAGGGCTGAAATCATCCAAATGCCTAAATCTGCAGGGTTTGTGCGTTAAACATGTGTGAATGAAACAAAACACAACTCCAGGTGTGTTTGTACGTAACATTCTACCACTGTCCTCACCGCTGAAGTTGAGCTGTGAGCACGTGCAGAGGGAGTGTATGATGTTGATGACGAGTCCGTGCGTGGAGGCCCGCAGAGACAGAGGACCCGTGGCCACGAGCAGAGTGACCACGTGGAACAGGTACGGCAGGTGAGCGGCTACGTCCAGAGAGTTATTAAAGGACAGCATGAGCATGTAGCGGGCCAGGATGGCGATGTCATCCCACATGAGGTGCTGCTCCAGAGTGGGCGTGGGAGAGAGGCACGTCTTATCTATGATCTTACACATGCGGCCGATCACCTGTGAGAAAAGACACGGTGAAGGTCAGGGATGAATTGACCGATGGAGCTGGGCACACAGTTTGGTTTAGACACTGTACGCTACCAGTCCGAAGTTTGGTCACGCCATGTCAATCTTTTTGTTTTTACATTGTAGATTCTCACCGAAAGCAGCCAAACTATGAATGAACACATATAGAAAGTAAAAAAAATAAACTCAAAACAACTCAATGTGCCTTAGATTTTATTTCTTTATTTTTGGATAGCCACCCTTTGCTTCGATCACTATATTTAGAAAATTAATTTTGTCTTCTTATTATACAGAAGCTTTGTTTGTCTATTTAACCTTTTACAGTTTGTCTTATTTGAAAAAAACACCAAGTTGTTTTGATCTCTGCTTTGCACTTTTGGCATTTCCTGACCCTTACACAACACAGCTGTGAAGTGAAAACCATTTCATGCATGCATTAAGGATTTGAATCTAAAATACTGATACTTTGCAGCTGATGTCATCAACATTCCATGGGGGTGTGATGCTAAATGTAGGCACTGCTCTGCCTGAAGCTCAGTTAATCTGAGCTTTATTTTATTTTAACACAATCTGACCAGGAAGAAATGAATTGAGCTGGAACTAGAACAGGTGAGCCGATTTGTCCTTCTCTCAAATAGCATTACAGTCACTACAGTAGCTAGAGTTCTTCACTCTGAACAAAACCATCAACACTTGTACTGATCACTGGCTCCTGAAAATGTGTTAATTAAATCCATTTTTTGTCAGTATTTACTAATGTGTGCATTGTGTCACCATGGTAACTACTGAACATTCTGCCATACACGTATATTTAGAACTCCCCAAGCGTGACCTGTAGGCTTTACTGAACCGGGCAGTGTGTGAGAAATGAAAACCACAAACTGCATCGTCTCTTGCACGGACTGCCCCTTTCATTTCATTTGTGTTTCTGTCTATTTTGAACTGCATGAACCGTCTTTGCGCACCATAAAAACTCTATACAAGTGTTATGTAGAACGATTATTACGAAATGCTGCTCCAGAGCCCATCTTCTCGTACAGTGGCTCAGACAGGCTCGGCTCTTAGCTCCTTCGCTGCTCTGTCCCATAACAAAGGCCTGTATTCAGACTGGGAGTTATAATCGGAGCCAGGGCCTGCGTTTCTATTGAGCCTCTGTGTGTTTGTTTAGACAGAGACCGACCAGAGAGCAGCACCGAGACCCTCTGCACTACTTGTAAGTACTAAATCATTACTACTATTAAGTTTAAGCGGGTTTTGATGATTCTCAAATTTTACCTTCATTTGGTGGGATCATATTTGTTGTAAATGTAAATTATAGTTTCTTACCAATCAGAAAGCAATTTGCGTTGGAAAGTTAGAAAATATGTTACAATTACTAGTTCTAGACTGATCACGCTCTCCAAAACTTAGGCACAATTTACAATTAAACACAAATTTACGGATTCTTGAAACATAACTTCAACAAAATAAAGTGTTTTCCTATATATTTATTTGTCATATATTAAATGCTGTGTATATTAGAGGAGTCTGGACCCAGTGTACTATGTGGTTGCTAGGTAACAGTTATAATAATATAATAAGGAAGTAAAATGCATTGACCTTTCGACCAAATCTTAAATGCAACTGTTTTAGTAAAATGAGCAGACTAAGTGTGTCATAGGAACTTTAAGAAGTACTAGGATGCAACACTGAGTAAATCGTGCTTTTGTAATATCTGAGAACGTTTATTTTGTTATTATTTACAGAAGAGAAAGGTTAACCGACTTTACTACAAAAGTTATACTGATATCTCCTGTATATTGAATAATTAGGGTGACTGAATGTTTGTGCGTATATGAGTGCATGTTTTCAGAATAGTGTTTGAACGATGTTACCCCGTGTGATATCTGTTTTTATTCATTTGTGCTGAATTTATCTATATACATTTAATATGCATTTCCAGTACTTCAAGTAGCCTGCTCAGGGACTACAGGTGTAAATGATGGTTTATACTATAACCTGGCACCAGCTCGTCTCCTATGACTGATTCTTGTGCCGTGTTTATGTACAAATGAAAGCAAGTTCTAGTGAAACACATCATCACAAATATGCATTGCATCATTTATTTTCCACTGTTGCAATGGAACATACAGTACTCACTTATTTTAGAATGATTCACTCACTGCTGACCTTAAATGAGCCCCCAGTAATGAGTCTTTATGCAAACGAGGGCACAGTCTATCTTTACATGCAGGCCAGGAATAGGCCAATTCATATTTGGTTTTAATTTAATTACAATTCAAATAATCCTAATTCAAATCATTTTGAATATTAAAAAGGTAACATTTCTGAATTAAATGTTAAAAATAAGTTTACATCTATCTATAGTATAGAATATAGAATATATTGTTACAAATCTGATCAAAGAATGTGATTTTTAGTATGTCAAAGTGAAGGTTAAGTTGACCCTGTAGGTGAGGTTAGAAGTTAATTTCATAAGAAAATTATTATGAATAAATGATTGATTATTGATTATTGATGAAAGACAATTATTCATTATTTAGTGGCCTGGGAACCCATATATGATAGCACTTTATGTTAAAATACATTTAGACTTTGTTCTTTCCTCATTCACTTTCTTGCAATTCACAAATACTGAGGAAATTTAACTACAATGTACACAGGGTTATATGTCATATGTTAATAAGTTGTAGTTCGCTTGAAATTAAAGTGGAACTAAACACTAAATCTGCTTTTGAGCCACTAAAGTATATGTGGTGTTTTAATAGTATATTCTATCTTCATGGAGACCAAACCAGACCAAATTACAGGTCAGATCTGTGGAGAGGCAACCCCACTCACAGTCAGAATGCCTGTTTTTCTAGGTATTTTTAAGGTATAAAACCACCTGTAATTGCATAAATGTAAAGTAGAGCTGTTTAAAGTCATACTGTGGAACATTCCAAAACCAATGACATCTCCATAGAAACAAGCAGGTGATGGACCCTCCACCAGAAAAGTTACACCTGCACCTTTAAAGTAGACATATCAGCTCTTTTTAAAGTGCATATGGCAGGTCTTTATGTTTTTCTAACTCTGACTTGGTTTAAATATAAGATAGAGCTGTTTAATGTCACACTGTGGAACATTTCAGGTAGATCAATAACATCTCCATGGAGGAAAGCATTTGACGGGCCCTCCACCAGAAAAGTTACACAGTGCACCTTTTAAGTGTCCCCACAGATATCTAGGTTCCGTTTATGCATGTGTATTCTGACCTTGCTGGACACCAGTTTGACATTGCCCGACGCCAGAGCCACTGCAGTGTCGGCCATGACCTCGGCTTTGATGGAGCCCAGACCTCCAGTGGCACTCGTCTTAATGAAACTGTCCAGCACCACGTCCAGCAGGTCTGTGATCTGAGGGACAAACACGGGGAATCAAACGCATGACAAACCCAAACAGAGGCGGGAGCTGCACTTTGTAAACTCTTGTGTTTACAGTGGAACTAGATCAGGCCTGTAGTCGACTAAAGACATTCTTGGTCGACTAAAGACGTCCTGCCGACTGATTGGTTGACTAAAAAAAGGGGGCATGGCAGAAGCTCTCAAAACCATTTTGTATCTCTAAAAATACAGAATGTAAAAATATAATACCTAAGTACAATTTTTAGGTGTCTGTACTTTACTTCAGGTAAATTTTACAGTGGATACTTTTTACTTTTGCTTCACTACATTTGATGCTAGGTATCTGTACTTTCTACTCCACTACATTTTAGATCTGGACTCAAAAGTAAAAAGTACTTTTCTTTATGGTGTGAGACCTGCTGACATGGCTGAGACTTTATTTTTTAGCACATATGAGTTAACGTCTAAACTGTGAGCAAACCAAATACACAAAAACAGCTAGAAAAAGTCAACTGAATCAGTTAAAATCAGCTAAACTCTTGTTCTTCTACATTTCATACGTTAATTGTTCTAAAAAACTCTGCAAAATACTTTTACTTTTTACTCTTTAAGTACATTTTTAAGTAAATTTTTAAAGGTACTTTAACTTTAACTTGAGTAACCTTTTGCCCCTGTATCTGTACTTTTACTTAACAAAACAGAGTACTTCATCCACCACTGGTCTCTATGCATCTGACCCAAACTGCACTCAAGACAAAACAACTATTTATGCAGGAAAAAAAATACTATGATGATACTATAAGACAATGTATTTATCTAAAGACAGATTAAATTTGTGAATTGTGAGTATAATTTGCCTTTTTACAAATAAACACCAAAAAATACAAAATATTCAGCTAACTCACTCACTCATCTTCAACTTCACCTTCACCTTTCTACTGTTGTCCCAAATAAATCCTTATAACCGACTACGGAACTACAGCCTTAAACTAGATACTAAATATGAGAAACGATGCTGAAAATTCCATTATTTCTTGGAATTGGAACTATTTTTTGTGGACCTACTAAAACCAAACACCGATGAACATGAGTCAAACACGGACCGAGACATGTAAATGAGCATTTCAAACATCAAAACAACTGATCTGGTAAAATCCTCCAGTGGTCTGACCTGTCCCAGGCTGCCCCAGATCTTGGCCTGGATGGAGGGGTACATCTGCTTCTCGTTAATCGTCATGGTGATGAGTTTGTCCAAAATGGCGGTGACTCGTTGGCGTTTGGCATCGTCCGTGTGTTTACAGAAGCGCACCAGGTTCAGCAGCCAGGGCGTCATGTACTCCAGACACAAGTGCTTCAGCTCGATACCTGGACATGGAAAATACGGACAGCGGTAATATTAGAGTTCAGGCCAGTCCACAGGAATTTGGGGGCCCAGGGCAAGAAGCATCACATCGGCCCCCCATAATATAAATGAATAGGAAAAGGGTCCAATTCTGCTCCGCCCGTCTATTGCCGATTGATTCAACCAATCAATCGGCTTTTTTCATGGCCGATGTCGATATCGATTGTTTAAAATCCAGATCAATCAAGGGCGATAAACTCAGCAAATATTTTTGGACCGATACGTAGGGCTGATTTTTGAATTATGTATTATGTAATTCTGTTATTTAAAGGTGCATTGTGTAATTTTTCTAGTGGAGAGTGCGTCAAATGCTTTTCTTCATGGAGATATTTTTTGCTTTGTCTGGAATGTTTCACAGTATGGCATTAAACCTTACTATCTTCATGGAGACCAAACCAGACCAAGTTACAGGTCAGATCTGTGGAGAGGCGACCCCGCCTATAACTATAAAACCCATCCATCTTCTCCCGCTTAATCCGTCTGGGTTGCGGGGGCAGCACACTGCCCATTACTCTGTGCACCAGACCCAGACCCCTATGAACCCCTCTGCAGGTGGTGAGCCCACAGGAGGGAGGAATTCCTTAACAGTCCTTGATTGTAAACTGTTCATAGGGGTGTTGCATGTTTTTGGTTGATGGGGGGAAACCGGAGTACCCGGAGGAAACCCATCCAGACACGGGGAGGAAACATGCAAACTCCACACAGAAAGGGATCGAACCCGTAACCTTCTTGCTGTGAGGCATGAGTGTTGCCACTCAGCCACCGTGCTGCCATAACTATAAAACCACCTGTAATTAAGTAAATGTAAGGCAGAGCTGTTTAATGTCACACTGTGGAACATTCCAGGCAGAGCAATGACATATCCATAGAAACAAGCAGGTGACAGATGCCCAAGCAAAAATGTACATAGTGCAGTGTTTAAAGCTAAAGAACATTACTTGATTTGCTGAATCCAGAGATGCACTCCTCCAGAAACTCCAGTGTGAGGTGCGGTTCGTTGGCGGCAAGAGTTTTGCTGATGGACACGATGAAGAGCGTGTTGTTGGCGGGGATACAGAGGCCGGAGGTCTCCAGCAGCTGGCCCTCGATCTTCAGGTTAAACGTACACGTCAGGGCGCACAGGAGGTTATACGCCGCTGATCTGCACAGGGACGAATAAGAAGAGAAATGTAATATACTTATGTGAAAGAAAAGGAGATTCATTGAAACTATATTGGTGGTTTTCAGATTCTAGAATGCAAGAGCCGGAGTTTCCTATTGATCACATTGTACTTTGCCTTGAAATATCCAAAAGGTAAATTCACAAATTCTGAACCTGATCATTTCCATTTTCTAACACCCATTAACATCTTGTATTACAACAAAAAAACAGCATTTCAGCCATATTCATTTTAGCTGCCCCCATCTGTATTAAATGTTATTGAACTATAGAATGTTATAATGTCATCTGAAAACCAACAGTATGAAGAATGACCCCGTGGCTATGCAAAGATGAGATTATTGGCGTTAAATAGAGCTTTATGTTATGTATAGGTCAGAGCACAGGGGAGGTTATAGGCCACAGATCTGCACAGGGAGGAATAAAAAGAGAAATTTAATATTCTAATGTAAACGAAAAGGAGATTTATTGAAACTATATATATGTAGAATTTCAAAAATCTGTTTCCATTGTTGGTATCTTTAATTTCCTCACCATTGTTGGTATCCTTTTGTTTTATTACAATATGATGATAGCCAGGTTACCAAGCTATAACAGTTACCTATTGTCCTCACACGTAAATAGTTCATATGGTCCAATGTAAAATGTCCGATGAATACTAAAGAAAGCTTAAGTTCAATTAGAAGTGGGAGGTGGGATTAAAGATCATATATTGCTTGCGCCTGTTATATAGTTAAAATGTAGAACACCTGTGGATCATTATGTTATTATTTACACATTTTAAATTGCAATAGTCAACTAAAACGATTTAAGTAAAGACTACTGCTTTAGAAAGATGAGCTGCCCAGTGGGCGCCAATGTCGCCGTCAGCATCATCACAAACAGAGTCTGTGTTATGGATTTTTGGGGCTGGTGTGTACATGGCTCATATCGCACACGCCACAGAAATCTGCCCTCTGCAGACAGAGGCACAGGCATCTTCACAGACACCTGTCCCCAGGCCTCTGGGGCGCTGTCTAAATAAAATGGAAACATTCTTATATGACTTTCTTTCTGCCCTGTCGTCCGCACAAAAAGAAAGCAGTGAGAGGTTTGTCTATCTGTGACCCACGGCGAGTATTTCGTGTCTCCATTGGGGTCAATGCAAACAGGCCATGATCAGTCCGGAGCAGTGTGCACTTATCGCTACATTCCCGCTCAAACACGCTGACACGCCCACTTTGCCTCATATGTACCTTGGGGATGATTTAGTTAGTTAATTTATTTGTCTCCCATAGGAGAAATTTCTTTGAAACGGGAGGGGCTGCTCAAAGTACCACTCACATACAAGCACAACATTTAACAACATCAAGATCACAGTGAAAAACATACAAAAGTTTCTAAGTCCACAGGTCATCTCCTTCTTCGTCTAGTCTCCAGCCAGTAATGTGAAACGTACTCAAAGGAACACGGATACAGCATTTAAAATAAAATGATTAGGATTATTAAAGCTGGATCCTTGCAAGGCTACGCCCACATCTCCCATGTGACTCATCACCACCAACAGATTCATAACACCGGCAACTCAATGGATAGCTGCACATCACGCTAGCGAGCAGCAGATTTTTGTACCAAAATGACTACACTACAGTCCCTGACAAAAGTCTTGTCGCTTATCCATTTTGTAGAAACAAAAGCTTATAACCTGACTTTAAATTAATCGATTGGTTTTAGAAATGTCTCATATGAAAGCTAAGACCCTCCCAAATTATGCTCAATATACTAAAATAAATTTGCTTCACTGAAGAAAGATTGATCATTTAATGAACACAGAAAGGTCAGATTTTGGCAAGACAAAAGTCTTGTCGCCTTGTCATATGATGCACCCAATCCTAGATTACAGCCTCACCTGTGATCAGTTACTGATCAATCAATTAGTGAGTGTGTATAAAAAGAACCCCAGCACACCAGACCTTCACATCAACTGCAACTTGACCTCTGACAACATGCCTAAGCTCCACCCTGAGACCAAAGCGTTAATTATCAAGAGGCTGAAGACCAGATCCACTGCTGAGGTGGCTGACACCTTCAATGTGTCTCAGCGTCAAGTACAAAGAATAAGAAAAAGATCTGAAAAGACTGGAGATGTTTTTGACAAGCCCAGGTCCGGCAGACCCCGCAAGACAACTGCTCGGGAGGACCGTTTGTTAATTCGAAAATCCAAGGCCAGCCCCTTTTCCACTGCAGCAGAGCTCCACCAGGCCTGGTCACCTCAAGTCCCTGTGTCAACCACAACAGTTTGTAGAATTCTGTCTCGAAATGGCCTCCATGGTCGAATCAGTGCACAGAAACCAGCACTAAACAAAAGGCAATTAAAAAACCGTGTGGCATTTGCCAAGGCCCACAGCCTGCTAAAAGGATGGACACTGGAAAAGTGGCAGAAGGTGGATTTCTCAGATGAATCCTCGGTTGAATTACATCACAGCCGCCGCAAATATTGCAGGAGACCTACTGGAGCCCGCATGGATCCAAGATTCACCCAGAAAACAGTTAAGTTTGGTGGCGGAAAAATCATGGTCTGGGGTTACATCCAGTATGGGGGTGTGTGAGACATTTGCAGGGTGGAAGGCAATATCAATAGCCTAAAATCTCAAGAAGTATTAGCTACCTCTTACATTCCCAACCATAAAAGGGGTCAAATTTTGCAGCAGGATGGTGCTCCATCGCATACTTCTATCTCTACATCAAAGTTCCTCAAGGCGAAGAAGATCAAGGTGCTCCAGGACTGGCCAGCCCAGTCACCAGACATGAACATCATTGAGCATGTCTGGGGTAGAATGAAAGAGGAAGCATGGAAGGCAAAACCAAAGAATCTTGATGAACTCTGGGAGGCATGTAAGACTGCTTTCTTTGCTATTCCTGATGACTTCATCAACAAATTGTATGAATCATTGTCGAACAGCATGGATGCAGTCCTTCAAGCTCATGGAAGTCATACAAGATATTAAATATGGATCTCACAGCACCACTACTTAATTCACTGACGTTATGCAACATATTTTTGTATTTGAAGTAAATTATTTGTTCAATTTTCTGTAGGCGACAAGACTTTTGTCTTGCCAAAATCTGACCTTTCTGTGTTCATTAAATGATCAATCTTTCTTCAGTGAAGCAAATTTATTTTAGTATATTGAGCATAATTTGGGAGGGTTTTAGCTTTCATATGAGACATTTCTAAAACCAATCGATTAATTTAAAGTCAGGTTATAAGCTTTTGTTTCTACAAAATGGATAAGCGACAAGACTTTTGTCAGGGACTGTACACTGCTGAATGCTACGGGTATCACTGAGAAATCAAATCGTAGAACAAAGTTAGTACATCACAGTGGTTGTGTGGCAGTGGCGGTGAACACAGGGCATGATTGGCAATACGGCGTCTTGAAAATAAAAAATTAAAGATTACTCAAACATGCACGAAACTCCAAATACAACTTCCAGAGGATAAATGAGACGGGGAAACAGCTATAACATGATTAAAAGAAAAGTCAAAAAAGTCAGTTTTGCATAATAGGTGCCCTTTAAATAAGTTTTCTTCTTTCCATGTCTTTCTGGGCAATTTTTTGTTGTTGTTCTTGTTTCTGTTGGTATGACCGCACTAACATCAATACGTTCCATTGTAAAAGAACGTAAAATGCTTACTTGCCCAAAATTAATACAAGGAAAACAAAAAGAGAAAAGAATGACCCAGTGGTTACGCAAAAAGGTCGCAGATCAGCAGAGGGAGCAATATTACAGAGAATTTTATATACTTGCGTAAAATCATAGAATATTGGTTGAATCTGATGTAAATGGGCCCAGAAAAAGGAGATTTATTAAAAGTATATATGCAGAATGACCTAGAGGTTACGCAAAGATGAAGAGTAGTGGAATTAAACAGAGCCTTATCAGAGGTCAGAGCGCTCATAAGCTTTTACAGGTTTTACAAAGGGAGAAATAATAATGGAAATGCAAAATACTTGTGTAAAACAATGGAATCTTTATTGAATCTATACGTGAAGAATGACCCGCCAGAACATTTTTTAGATCTGATATAAATGGACCCAGTGGCTATGTAAAGATGTAAAGTTAAATAGAGGTTTAATTTTATGCATAGGTCAGAGCGCAGAGCAGATTATATATCGAGAGGTATAATAAGGGACATTTAAAATACTTGTGTAAAATAATAGAATCTTTATTGGATGGTTAAACGCAGAATGACCCAGTGGCTATGAAAAGATGTTCGTACTCTAAGATATTTGTACTTGGAAATCACACTATTACACTATTAAACTATTGCACTATTTTCTGATCCATGGTCTAATGTTGTTTCCTCATCACAAACACACCTGGAGTTGTGTTTTGTTTCATTCACACATGTTTAACACACAAACCCTGTTGAAAGGTAAAGCTAAAAAGGTAGCGGTTTATTTGAAAACTACCACTTCATGACATCACAAGGTGGAACAGAGCATTTTGAGTTTTAGAGATGTAGACAGACTAATAATAAAGTGTTACTCAAACACGTGTGAATGAAACAAAACACAACTCCACAACTAAAAGAGTCCATTTTGTGTAATATAGGACCTTTAAAGATGCACTATGTAACTTTTCTGAAGGAGGGCCCGTCAAATTATTTTCTTGTTATTGCTTTGGAATGTTTCACAGTATGGTATTAAACCGTTCTATCTTCATGGAGTTACAGGTCAGATCTGTGGAGAGGCGACCCCGCTCACAGTCAGAATGTCTGTTTTTCTAGGTATTTTGGATTTTTTAATTTAATGTCATACTTGCCACGTTTACATGAGAGATTTAATTCCGACTAAAAGTAATTTAATTCCGAATAAAAATGAATTCCACTTTAAAAAGTCCATGTAAACACTTAATTCCTACTGACAATGATTATTTATTATTATTATGATTATGTATTATTATTATTATTGTTATTATTATTATTATAACGTTTATTCCGCTTAAAAATTATTCAGTTCGTTCGGCGCATGCTCGTTGGGTCGCCCTTCCAACGCGATGACGCACTGCGAGATGGCGGCCCGGAGCAAACGTTGGTCTAGAACTGAAACTTTTTTTATTAAGTTCGCTGGAAGAACTACAAATAATGAAAAGAGTGGATGGCAGAAACAGAAAAACACTAACCAAACCGAGATGACAAAAAGCCGGTAGCAGCTGTGAGTTTTCTTCAGGTAAACGTAAATACGTTCATGTCTCTGTCCAATCAGAACCCTTCCCGACCCCCAGACGTTGAGCGGAATTAAATAAAGATGATTTAACGTGTTTTCCATGTAAACCTCAATTTGGAATTATTATTTCCATGTAAACTCGAAGGAGAATAATTTAGTTCTGAACTATTTAATTCAGAATAAAAAAAACATCTGTAAACGTGGCAACTGTGCAACATTGCAGGCAGAGCAATGACGTAGAAACAAGCAGATGACGAACCCTCAACCAAAAAGTTACATAATGCACTTTTAGTAACAACTTTTACGTATGCTGGTTTCATGGTGCGAATATGAAACCTAAAAACTACGATGACCACGAGGGAACTTAAGGCAAAGCGGCAGGTGCATGTTCTTGTTCTAATACCTACACTTACTCCATTCAAAACAGAATTATGCAGCCCACACTGACCTGAGGCTGGGGTCGGAGCTGCCCAGGTTGAGCAGCGCGATGTTGAGCAGGGTCCCGGGCACGTCTTTGGGTCTGATCTTTGTGTGCTGCGGTATGGAATCGGGCTGAGACAGTTCCCAGCGCGTGCGGATGTGGATTATGGACTGGACTATGGCGTCACACTCCTGGTGCATGAAGGTCAGAGGCGTGCCCTGGTTGGCCATGGTCAGGGTGAACTGGCTCTCGTCCACCAAACAGATCTCCTCTATCTCGGAGGCGTAGTACACGTCGTTCAGAAACACGGGCTGTCCCAGGACACGGGTGCGCTCGGCCGACGTCACCTGGACAGCCGTGGAGCCCACCTGAGACGGGAGGAGACAGATTCAAGAGACTGACTACGATCATGCTGAGAATGAAGCAAATGAAGCCTACACTTTGTTTTGTATCAGTACTGTACTTTAGTCAGTGGTGGAACGTAACGAAATAGAAGTAGTAAAGTACTGTACTGAAGTATACATTTTAGTTATCTGTACTTTACTTAAGTAGATTTTACAGTGGATACTTCACTGAATTTGAGAGCAGGTATCTGTACTTTCTAGTCCACTACATTTTGAACAGGACTGAAAAGTAAAAGTATTTTTTATCATAGTTTGAGACCTGCTGATAAGGCTGCGGGTTAGTTTTTAACACATTTGTAGTTTGAGTAAACATAAATATACAAATAAAAACAGTAAAAAAAACATTGATTCAGTTGTTTCTGTTGAACAAAATTTAGCACAAATCTTTATTAAAATCACGAAATTTAAAACTTTATTAGATCACAAATTCTGTGTAAAACAGTTTTACTTTTTACTGTTCAGGTACATTTTTAAATGGGTACTTTAATACTTTTACTTAAGTAGATTTTTCATATGTACTTACTTTTACATGAGTATTTTTTTGGTCCATTTAACTATACTTGGGTAACAAAACTGAGTACTTTCTCCACCAGTGACTCAAGTATTGGAGTAGAGAGTAGTAGTTATGATAACTACTATATGGCCATAGCCTACTGTCTTAACAAAGATTCTAATTAAGAGAATAATTAAGATAATAATTAACAAAAGGTTTATTAAGAGCCCAGTAAATACTTCATAAAAGGGGTTGGAGTTAGGCCATTAATGAAGTAGTTCCTAAGCCTGATTCATTCTTATTTATCCTTCTTAAACGATTTGTCCATTATGAATGAATGCTTTGTTCATAATTAAGGTTCCCCTAGTATCCTCTATTTTGGAGATTCAGTTAATACAGTATATTTTAATGTCTTGGTGTAACTAAAGGTGTACATTGCTTTTCTAGTAGAAAAGTTGCCACCTATTTGTCTCCATGGAGATGTGGTGACGTCTTTGACTGATGCTCCACAGTATGGCATTCAGTTAACCCAACATGCATTTACTGAGTTACTCAGCTAAAAGAAATTATAGAGTTTTTATTGCAAAAATAAAATACATTTTAAAGACACAATTACTGTAAGTGGGATCGTTTCACCACAAATCTGACCCGGTGGCCTCTCCTCTTTGTCTCCATGGAGAAAGATGACTTTAATGCCATACTGTGGAATTTCCCAGGCAAAGCCACAACAAGAGACAAGTAGAAACCATTCCATGTCACTTTTTTTTTTAGAAGTCAAATAGTGAATGATCATTTTTTTCAATTTGTTCACTAGAGAGAATACTTACGAACAGTCAATGATTGCTGACATTTTAATCTAATAATACCATGGCCTTTGTTAAAAAAGGCCTTTAGTCGTGTGTTTTAGAGTCTGCAGAGTCTTCAGATTCATTATAGCAGCCCTGGTTTTTCACTCACCTTAATAGAAACTTTGGTGTCTTTGTGCGCTAGCTTGAGTGCGTTGTGGAACACTTTCAGGTCCTCCTCCAGTGTGAGGGTGGCTGCTGGGAGCTTTTGTTGGTCTGGCTCGATGTGTTCTGCCAATTTCGCCGGAGAATCAATGAACTGCAGCTTCTTACTCCCCTTTAAGCCGGTCAGCAGCCTCTCGTGATACTTGGTGTACTCTCTCACCCACGTATTGCAGTTGTAAACGTACACGGCCGCTACATTTTCATACGCAAACCCGGGGAACACCACGAACCACTTGGACAGGAAGTCTGTTTTGAAGCGGTTGCTAGGGCCGACGTGAGTCAAGTCCACCACGATCTCGTAGGGTTTGGCATAGTACGGTTTTAAAGTGAGGAGCACGTGGTAGATCAGAAGGTCTCCGTTAATTTGACCGGTTTTGAATCTGTAAAACACAAAAGGGAACCTGGTAAACTTATGGTGAAAAAGAGACATTTTGAGGACTTTTCACCATTCAAAACAAAGAATATTTTGTTTTGTTTAGTTTTTAAATTGCAATGCCAACAGTCCCAATTTTCATCATTTTGAAAGCCATAGACAGGATGACTGAGCTTTACATGGTCTTTTAACTGAATTAAATGGCTCCCAATAAAAGAGGTATTCCTTGGATAAAACAAGGATTAAACTGAAATTAAAGCAGGATTTAAGCAGTCCAGGACGAAACTATGTTTAATAAACAAGGTTTAAACCAGGACTAAACCACAACTAAACAAGGTCGAAACCAGGACCGAACCTGGTCAAAACCAAGTCCAAACCAGGTCTCCACTAGGACTAAACAAGGTCCAAACCAGGCCTAAAGATCTGAATCAGGACTAAATTGGGTCTGAACTAACTGTCTCAGCAAGAACTAAACTAGGTCTACTTCAAAACTAAAAGACCAAACCAGACCTAAGCCAGGACTAACCGTGCTATAAACCAAAGACATTACAATGAAAATACAAGCAGATATGGTATACTTCATGCTCAATGTGCAAAGCAAAGCCAGGAAGAGTTTGTGTAATGTTTCTACATCACACCATTTGATTTAGTACAACAGAAAAGTCTGAATAGTTCTAATGAGGGGAATGGTAAATATAACTGGGTGATATGCGCGTCTTGTTTTAGGTCTGAGACTGTGTGGTTTCGACTCTCAACCTAAAATACTCTGAGAAGAAACGATCATTGCACATCAACTCCTCACATCACTCTACACCCTCAGAGACGACCAGGCAACTGAAGGTGAGTTTGTATCCAAATGTTGAAATACCTGAAAAATATATATTCACTTTTTAAGGTGCATTGTGTAACTTTTCTGGTGGAGGCTCCACCATGCTTGTCTTCATGGAGATGTTATTGCTTTGCCTGGAAAGATTCACAGTATGGTATTAAACTGTTCTATCTTCATGGAGACCAGACCAAGTTACAGGTCAGATCTGTGGAAAGGCGACCCCCTAACCCTCACAGTCAGAATGCCTGTTTGTCTAGGTATTTTTTAAGCTACAAAACCACCTGTAATTGAATAAATTTAAGAGCTGTTTTAGAGCCGTTTAATGTCACACTGTGGAACATTCCAGGCAGAGCAATGACATAACCATAGAGACAAGCAGGTGACAGACCCCCAACCAAAAAGCTACACAGTGCAACTTTAAGATGGTAAACTATGCATCTGTATCAATATTGCAGTATTGGTTTATGGACTAGTGCAATGAACTAAAAGGTATCGCAGTAACACCAAGGCTCACCTTTGACAGAAATTAACTTATTTTTACTTTTTAAAATTAATTAATTTATTTGTATTTTTTTTATTTTATGAAAAATTAGAAAGACTGATTTTATTTATCTGAAATAAAATCAGCCAAGATTAATCTAGGTTTGACATCTTGCTCACATGCGCACCAAAATCTGTTATAATCTGATTTCTGGAGCTTTACGATTATTTAAATAACAAACTGCAAAATCTGACGTGAGTGATCAGAGGGACCATGATCAGAAAGAAATTAGATGATTTTTACATGCCATTTAAAAGGTGCATTGTGTAACTTTTCTGGTGGAGGCTCCGTCAAATGTTTTTTTCTCTGTAGAGATGTTATTGCGCTGTCTGGAATGCTTCACAGTATGGCATTAAACCTTTCTATCATCATGGAGACCATGTTTAAATATTACTGGAATAATTGTGTTAAAAGTGTATTCAAATAATGCAATAATATTGAAAATAAAGGTCAGCCCAGTCGTATCACGTGTCACAATTCTTTACCATCCTGTGCAGTCCGAAGGGATACACAGAAATCATAAAAATAGTCGTGAAGTGTTAAAGGGGTCTGCTGGGGTACTAAGCATATTAAATAGTTCACTTCAAAATTACATTTCTTATTTCTAAAAACTTGGAAGTGTTTGGTGATAGTTGATAGTAGATGGTTCTATTCCTGCTAGCAACAACGCGTACTGTTACTTTTGTTTTATTTTATTACCTCACCACCTCTATATAACCTAAATATGTTTTTTTTTAACCTTTTTTAACTACAGTACATTTGATTTCATTCTATTTGCGCATCTTGTAAATTTATAATCTGTATATTTGTGCTTTATTCAAATTCAAATGCAAAGAAAATGTATACATTATAAATGTTGAGCCGTAAAATTATTGTTCTTTCTACAATTTATTGAACGATAAGTCCATATATAATGATTATCGTGGCAGGTATCTGTACTTTACTGAAGTAATTTGACAGTGGATATTTTTTACTTTTACTTCACTACACTTGAGAGCATGTATCTGTACTTTCTACTCTACACTATATTTTAGATTGGGACTCAAAAGTAAAAAGTACTTTTCTTTATGGTGTGAGACCTGCTCAAATGGCTGAGACTTATTTTTTAGCACAATTCATTTGAGTTAACGTCCCAACTTTAAACCAAACAAAACCAAATATACAAAAACAGCTAGAAAAAGTAAACTGATTCACTTAAAATAAGCTATTTTCTAATCAAATCTTTAATTTTCAAAAAAAAATCTCTGCAAAATACTTTCAATTTTTACTATTAAAGTATTTTTTAAACAGGTATTTCAGTACTTTTACTTGAGTAATATTTTGCCCATGTACCTGTACTTTTACTTAAGTAACAAAATTGAATTTTTCGTCCACCACCGGCATTGACCATTTGACATCACATTCTAGAATCTGAAAACCACCAAAACTTCATATATACCAGTAGTAGGTCTAATTCTCATGAAAGGAGTACAATTGTTTAACTTCTCTTGTTTTTTTTTCCTAAGTCTACATTTGTTTTGTTTTTTTTCGCAAATCTCTTACGTCTTTTCTCAGGTCAGAAGATGGCGCTGTCTGGACTGCCCTCTCTTTCCTTCCGCCTGCACCTGCTCCTCTGTCTTCTGTCTCCGACCCGCCCTGAAACCTCCACCTCTCCCAACCTGACCTCTGACCCCTTCACAGAGAGCCCCGACCTGAATGCCACCTCTGTGACCCCCGCCCCCCCTCCGGAACGCAACGCGACGGGAGCGGAGTGCCTCATGGATAATCAGATGGCTCTGATCGCCATCGGGTCGGCGGGGGGGCTCATCGTGTGTCTGCTGTTCACGGTCATCACTCTGGCCTGTCAGGTGAGAGCAAATATTTCGAGGTAGGCAAATTTGATATTTTCCTGGGATTTAGTATTAAAAGGTGCACTGTGGGATGGAACGATATCCAAAAAACAACATAACATAGATTAGAAATTAGCATAATATGTGTCCCTTTTTTTATTTCTCCATCTCTGAATTCATTTCCTTGCTCTCTTTGGTTTCCAGGTTCACCATCTGCGCAGGAGAGTGTACATTCCGCGGAGCTCCCGTTCCAACCTGGACATATCCGGGAGCGCTGGATACTGGGCCAATGCCGCCGCCGCCATGGAGAGAGCGGGAGACACCAGCGTGATGATGGACGAGGTGAAGACGAGCGACGGGGAGGAGGAGAGGGAAGGGGAGGAGTTAGGAGAGATCCGAGAAGAGGAGGAGGAGGAGGAGGAGGAGGAAGAGGAAGAGGAGGAGGGGGCAGCGGGTGTCAGCCCAGAGGAAAAGCCCCTGATGCCCAGCTCTGAGTCCAGAGAGTCAGATCTGCCCCAGGACCTGGAGGACATGCCCCTTGTGGTGTAACAGCAGAGGGCGATAGAGAGGCTACAGCACACATACTTAAATGTGCATGGGACAGGACTGGTAGTGTTGTCACGATATTAAAACTTCAAACTCGATTTCGATACTAGGAATAGACTCGATACTCCGATTCTGATACCATGATAATTACAAACACTCTTTAGACAACCCTAACATGTGGTAGTATTTATAGTTTTACATCAGTTAAGTGTCAAAAAAAAAGGTGAGAAGAAAAGTACAAAAATACAGAACGTAGCAGTGAGTTCTAAAAAACCTCTCCAACACCAAAAGTTCCTTACAAAATACAGAGAGAATTTAGGCATTTTTTCAGTAGTTTAAACCCTCATTTAGCTAAAGAAATAGTTTATTTGTCATCTCATCACTATAGTGAAATGAGTAGTCTGACCAGTCTTCTGCACCCAGGCTATATTCATGTAATAAAGTTAAATCTGCCTTGCCTCAGTACAGATTATTGTATAAGCAGCTTTTAAAGGTGCAGTGTGTAACTTTTCTGGTAGAGGGTCTGTCAAATGCTTTTCCGCACAGAGATGTTTTTGCTTTGTCTGGAATGTTTCACAGTATGGCATTAAACCTTCCTATCTTCATGGAAATCAAACCAGACCAAGTTACTCACAGTTAGAATGCTTGTTTTTCTCGGCATGTTTGAGGTATAAATCCACCTGTAATGTAATAAATGTAAGGTAGAGCTGTTTAATGTCACACTGTGGAACATTCCAGACAGAGCAAAGACATCTCCATAGCAAAAAGTGAACCAAAAAGTTACACAGTGCACATTTAAGGTCAAAATGAGACCTTCTTCATCTAATTATATAGTGTTTTTGTCAGCAGTGAACCAGGATGTCAGGATGGTGCTCTGTTAGCATGCTAGTTGTTGTTAGTACTACCGTGACAGCAAAACTCTGCTCTGGCCTCTGAGTTGTGAAAAATGCTTATAAACTCATTGCAACTAATGGTGAATAATTAGGATACTCAAAACTGTTTACAATGAACCTGTTTTGTTTTTCACATTTTTACGACAGTGACATAAGGAATGGTGTGATTGGTCTAACAGGTATCCACACTTCAAACCCCGCTGTCATGTGTGGTGTCATGTAGTACTTGGAATTGTAATGGCCACTGGAGGCAGCACACGTTTAGATTAAGACTTTTTGAACACAAAGCTGCAAAGTGACCTTGTTTGCCCAAAAAATGCCCAAAAAGACTATAGGAAGCGTAGGTAATACTATTAAAACACAAATTACATGGTTTAGCAGTGAAAAAGTGGATTTAGTGTTTAGTTGTACTTTAAAGCCGCACTGTGTAACTTTTCTGGTGGAGGGTCTATCAAATGCTTTTTTCCATGGAGATGTTATTGCTTTGTCTGGAATGTTTCACAGTATGGCATTAAACCTTTCTATTATCATGGAGATCAAACCAGACCAAGTTACAGGTCAGATCTGTGGAGAGGCGACCCCGCTCACAGTCAGAATGTCTGTTTTTCTAAGCATTTTTGAGCTATAAAACCACCTGTAATTGAATAAATGTAAAGTAGAGCTGTTTAATGTCATACTGTGGAACATTTCAGGTAGATCCATGACATCTCCGTAGAAACAAGCAGGTGACGCCCAACCAAAAAGTGACATAGTGTACCTGTTAAGTTTCCTGTGCTGTAGCCTCTCCTCAATCTTTGGTTCATTTAAGTCTCCAACACCAGCAAACAGGAGGTCAGCGAGAACAGAGCACATCCCATTAGATTTTTTTAACCAGCAGTTACTTTAAATCGACCTCACTGTTTTTATTTTTTCAGTTAATTAAAAACTGTTCTGGCTTTTTTTTTTTTTAATCAATACAATAAGACAACTGGCTTTTAAATCTGTTTTTACACAAATGTCAATGATGTCAAATTAAAATCAATGAATAAAGTATACACAAAACCCCATGTAGCATTATTCTTATGAGAATGCTGTCATCTGGAAAAGTGAAATCTAGAAAAGTGGCATAGCAGCAAGAGCCCGCTAATAGATAATGAACAGGTTCCATACGTGTCATGAACCTGGAGCCACTAGGGGGCAGGAGTGAGGGCAGAGGCCAGTGGAAAATTTGTATTACCAAACTGAACCCTTCACACCCTTCAACATGTGAAAGAAAAAAAAAACTGCACTGAGAACTTTCATGGCATTTTGCTGTTCCATGTTGTCTTTTTAATATTTTTTTGGAATTGTCTTCTCCGTTACCTGGTTAAAGGTGCACTGCGGAACATTTTTTGGGTCCGCCACCTGATGTCTCTGTGGAAATGTTATTGCTTTGTCTAGAATGTTCCGCAGTATAGATTAAACCTATCTATTGCGAGGGAGACGAGCAGGTTACAGCACTACGCTGCATTACAGGTCAGATCTGTGGAGAGGCGCCCCTATTCACAGAAGGAATTATTGTATTTTTAAGCAACAGAAACACCTGTAACAAATAAATGCAAGATGGAAATGTTTTTAGTCATACCATGGAACATTTCAGCCAAAGCAATGACATCTCCATGGAGACAAGTCCGCCATAAAAGTTGTGCGGTACACCTTTAAGGGCAACAGGTGGAAATGGGCATCTCTGCAGTAATCTCGCAGATTTAACCTGTAATTGCAAATGTTCATTAAAGCTGCACTGCGCAATTTTTCTGGTGGAGGGTCCGTCACCTGCTCGTCTCCATGGAGATGTCATTGCTTTGCCTGGATTGTGACATTAAATTTTATTCATTACGGGTGTTTCTATTGCTCAAAAACACAATAATTCTCTTCTCGCCTCTCCACAGATCTGACTAGGTTTAATCTATACTGTGGAACATTCTAGACAAAGCACTAACATCTCCATGGAGACAAGCAGGTGACGGACTCTCCACCAGAAAAACTCCGCAGTGCACCTTCAATATGCACTGTCTATCAAATAAATAAAAGTCAAAATATTCATGAGCTCAAAATGACACATTTCAAACTCAGAAACATTTTAAATTGTACTGAAATGTCAAAGATTCTTAAAAATGATCCATTATTCGTCTTAAGTAAATTTCAAAATTGTGTGCAGAGTTTAAATTTCATAACTTGCATGCAAACTGTTTCAGTACCACTCCCTTTTTAACACGCTCTACTTTAAGTGTCAAACTTGCTATTAATACTGTGAACAGTCATTTTGCTTCCTGTCAATGAGGCAACAACCGACGTGGAAAAAAAAAAAAAACAGTTCCTGATTTTAATGTTTCAAACTTGACAAGCGCCTCTGCCTAAAGCCACAATCACACAGCAACAGGAGACCATGAACCGGCTACAGCGCTGACAACACCGGAGCAACATCTGAACCAAAAAAGGTAAGAAAATGCAGAGTTAAACAATCGAGTTCTATAGAAGATGCAAAATTGTGTAAAAAATGATCATAATCCAAAACAAAACGTAATATGTGGAACTGTGAATCGCTCAGTCGTCTAGGTAGATTCAATCGCAAAATGAAGACCATGTTTCAGAGGTAAAATGCAAAAATATGACTTGAAATGAAAAAACTGAATCATCCAGCTTGGCAAATGTTACAAATATTTACAAATTAGACACATTTCAACAGCAATTTCGAGGCTGAAAGGCAGAATTTAGTTTCAAATAGACACAAAACAGAAGTCTATTGTCACGTGAAATAAAAACAACATGCCAAATGCTCTAAGGAAAACCGAGCAACTAAAGATGAAGCTTTATATTCTAAATTTCTTATATTTTTTTAGAATAAAATACAGAATAATAATATTAGTTTGATCCAAGTATAGCAAATAGACCAAAACTGTCCATATCTAAATAATACAGATTTAATTCCTTATTGTCTGTGTTGCATTTTCCAGAATTCAAACCATCAAATCAAATCAATACAGTTGTATGTTAAAGGTGTACATTGTTTCTATGGATATGTCATTGCCTGGAATGTTCCACAGTATGACATTAAACAGCTCTATTTTACATTTATTCAATTACAGGTGCTTTTATAGCTCAAAAATACCTAGAAAAACAGGCATTCTGACTGTGAGCGGGGTCGCCTCTCCACAGATCTGACCTGTAACATGGTCTGGTTTGGTCCATGACGATAGAAAGATTCACTGTGAAACATCCATCAGAAAAGGCAAAAGGAGAAATTTAATTTGTCAACTGGACAGTTTATTTGGTCGAGTTTATTTGGTCGAACTGAAGAAGCAGCTTGGATGAGCTGCGAAACGTATTCAACCAAATAAACTCTGTCCAGTTGACAAATTAAATTTCTGCTTTTGCCTTGGATTCTACCTGGACGACTGAGGGATTCTACACACATCCATCAGAAAAGTTACACAATGCACCTTTAAATACAGACTTGTGTAAAATAGCTACTAAAGGCTACTAAAATACAACTGCAGCAAGTTAGTATCCTTATTTCTGTTCCTCAATTAGACCTAAAATTAACCCGTTCACAGCTCACTCCTCACTAGGCCAAAAAAAATGTGATTTGTGATTTTGCAATTTAGGTTTTCATTACAGGATGAGGTTTCAAGTTCACATTGTAAATGTGTACAGAAGAATTATACAAACTAATACAAGAATCACATTTCAGAACATTGTTTTTATCCAGAATAAGACTTGGTGATTTTGTAGTTTGTGTAGTTTGTGAAATTCCAGTACTTCAAAAATTGCAGTGTTTGTGATTTGCTAAATGCGTCCACTCAAACTCGATTTCGATTAATCTGGTTTTAAGAAACTTGGGTCTACACAGTGAATTGTGGAATTCTCTCCAAGTGATGTGAATCTCAACTGGTGGGCCAGGATCTAAAAGGGGGTCGGGGGGAGGTAGAATACATTTGAAAATACCAATGACTTTATTCTTACAATACAAAAGGAGTGTTATCGAGTACTTGCTTAAGTACATGTAACATGAGAGTGAACCCAGTTTGATACATTGGTAGTGACTTGCAGAAGGTGCTTAAGAATGCAATAGTTAGAGCAGGGGGGTCCAAACTATTAAATCTACTACTAAATCAACTATTACTAAATCCGGCCCTCAGACCTATTTTTTATCTTGCTGAACTGGCCCAAATGATCATAGGCAGTACTTTTTACTTCAAATTCAAGTATTTTTATCACTGCAACCTTAATAGACAATCATACTGCAGTGTGATCCAGAACTAAACTTTGTGTTCCGAGACTTTAATCATGTTGTGGCTGTCAAACTTATGTAAAAAAGTGAAAAAAAAAAGTTTGGATCACCCTGAGGTGGGTTGTGGTCATGAATAGTAATATTACCCTAATGCTTAAAAAGTGCACTATGTAACTTTTCTGCTGCCTGCTTGTCTCCATGGAGATGTTACTGCATTGCCTGGAATGTTTTACATCATGGCACTGAACTTGTCAACCAAGCATGCATTCAAGTACCTAGCTGGAGGTACTCCTGACCAAACCCAGATCTGGATGCTGCAAACCCACTTTGCCACTTTGCACTTGATACATAATAATACATACTAAAACTATGCAATTCTAAATAAATCAACTATTGTGCAGTGCAGTGTAGTGAGTGAGGTCATACACTTTACAGTTAAACCCCATGAACCACAAAACCAAACCAAAGGGAAATGGAGTTAGGACTGAGCAGAGCTGTAACATTAAACACACTCAAATAAGATAAGATAAGATAAGATAAGATAAGATATACCTTTATTAGTCCCACAGTGGGGAAATTCCAGTGTTGCAACGCACAGTTCAAGAACAGCAGGAAAATGGAACATGCAATAAAACAAGATAATAGATAATAGCTAAAAAAAGAATAATTTAGAAATAGACTTAAAGATAGACTCTAATTTTGTTTTGGTGGAGCAAAAATATAAAATACAAAATATAAAATACCAAAAAATACTATTATGTACAATAATCAAAATGGGACACATTTAGCAAATCGCAAAAACTGCAGTTTTTGCAGTACCACCATTTCCTCCACAAACAACTAAATCTCCTGTGTTATTCTGTATAAAAACTGCTAACCCTGTACAAACATGTTTTGAAATGTGATTCTTAGACTTAGACAAACTTTATTGATCCACAAGGGAAATTATTTGGATACAGTAGCTCAAACATCACAATATAATATAATAACAGAGAGTAACAAAAATAGATGATATAGCAAAAAGAGTAAGAGACAGGTGTCAAATGAGACATAATTATAAAAATGTATATGTACAAGTCAAAATAAAATAGAAATATAAGTAATAAAGTAATAAACTATATAGTCACAGCTATGTACAAGAGATAACTTGTATTTGTTTGTCAGTTCAGATTTCAGTCTCTTTGTTAATTCTTCTGGAAATGCTTACAATGTGAACTTAATGTGAACAGAATCCTAAAAACATTAATCGCAATTCCAATTGCAATCACAATCTGCAATAGTACTAGTACTACTATTACTAGAAGTAGTGGTAATAGTAGTAGTAGCAGGTAGTCTGTAGTAGCAGATAGTAGTAGTAGTAGTAGTAGTAGTAGTAGTAGTAGTAGTAGTAGTAGTAGTAGTAGTAGTTTTAAAATTAGGACTGGTCAAATATTGTAGTTTAGTAAGTACAGTTTGTCAGTGTATTCACTTGAGAGTGGAGGAGAGGAAGTCACACGTTTCACAACAGCATCCCTCCCATGTTCAGCTCATTTCCTCCAAAGACCAAACCTAAGACCACACTTTCAGTCAGAGTAACCATGGTAACTACATATCATTCATTACAAACTGAAGGTTGCATTAGCAAATTTGTGCTTAATTCAAGAGTCAGTTCACAATTGACATAAGCCCGATAGCACTAAATTTTAAAGAGAAATTTGTTATATTAATTTGGATCTGATAAAAACCCAAATAGTGGAAAAAGTTTCAGTTTTCTTAATCTGTTCAAAAAGGCCATGACCAAAGAACTTTTTATTGTACGATGTAAATTTGTCACATATTCAAAATTAAAACAGAATTGTGTTGCTAGGTAAAACATCTCAAAATTGATACTTTACACTGACCTCGCTGTGGGGGCGTTCTGCATGTTTGTCTGTGGTGGATTGTCCAGCAGTTACCATGGTGACACATACATACACATGCATTCATCAGCAAGCAAACACTCTCAAAACAGGTTTAAAATGGCGTGAAAAGAAAAAAACTAAAAATGGAATTAAACAGCACATTTTCAGGAGCCTGTGATCAGTCCGAGCGTTCGTGGTCCTGTTTAGGAGTTTGATTTTCAACTAAAAAAGATTGACTGAAAAACCGCTAGCTAATGTTAACTAGCTTGTGACTAATTTTATGTGTAAGGGACGCGTTTAAGCGCACAAATCATCTCACTTGTCATAGTTCAACCTAAGGCAGTTCTTTATGCTCAGATTGTGTTAAAATAAAGATCAACTTACAGCCTAACAAAGCCTCAGAAAGAGCAGTGCCTACAGTTCGCATCACACCGCCAGGAAATGTTGATAACATCAGGTGCAAAGCATCAGTAATGATTTCTAAAGCCGTTCTGATGTCTAATGATTCCAATTTTGAATTTGTGTCCACAGACGACTTCCTGAAACACGCAACAATGAAGGAATTTAAAATGCTGTCCTGCGTCTTGGTCACCTGTTTTTTGACGATGACGACAACGGAGGCACAGTCCACCCAGCCTGATTCACTCACGTCCGATCCTCCTCAACCTTCAACAATCTACGAGGAGGAAACAACAACAGAAGAACCAACTGCTCGATCAACCAGTAAAAGTATTTCAGAACAATTGACAACTAAATCAGTTAAGACTACAGATTTTGGAACGCAATCGGCAACAACGCAACTTCCAGCAAAAGCTCAAAAGGCAATGACAAACCCGCGAACTACTACACAAGTTGTTCCCACTACAAAATTATCCAGAACAACTGAGATTAATACTGAAAAACTGCCAACAGAATCAATCATGACTAAATCATCTACCAGTTCTGTAAAGCAATTGAAAACAGCAACGCAACTTACAACAAATGCTCGAAACATAACGATAAACCCGCCAACTACTATGTTATTGACAACCGCTAAAATGTCTGAAAAAATGACAACGGAACCAGTTGGGACAGATAAGACTATTGATTTTGGAACACAATCCACAACATCTGCTCAAAAAGTAATGACCGAAAAAACAACTACTCCACTTGTTCCCACTGCTAAATTATCTGCAACCACTCAATTTACTTTAAAAAAATTGACAACCAAGACGGTGGCTGCTAATGATTTTGGAACACAATCTGCAACAACACAAGCAACAACAAAAGTTCAAAAAACTACCACCAAGCTTGCGAAGACCAACGGTCCACCTGTGATCACAAAACTACAAACAACAACTTCTACCGTATATAATAAAGACAAAGTAAGGGCCGTGAAACATGGTAAAATCGTCGCTGGAATCATTGGAGGTGGACTGTTGGCGATGATGGTTGGATTCGTGGTGATTTTGTACAAGAAACACAAACTTAAAAAGCAACAAATCACCACCACAGATTGGGCAGGTCCGACGCCATTTTTAGAAACAGGAAGCGAGAATAACGGTCATGTGACTTTGAGATCGGCCAATAGGATTTCTCTGACCAGTTTCTTGCCCCAAAGACTGTCCAAACGGTTGTCCCTTTTGGGTGAATCCATGGAGGAGATGCAAGAGATGGTGACCCCGTCTACTTTTGCAGGGAAAGAGGAGAAAAAAGTCGAGGAAAATGGCCCAAAAGTGAATAAAACTGAGAATGCTGAAATGAACAAACTTGAGAAACAGGAAGCTGATAAAACTGAGAAATCTGCAAACGAAACAACTGAAAACAAGTCTGAAATCGCCACAAAAACCAATGATGTGGTTGTAGTCAATGAGATGGACAAAAATGGCGAGATTAAAAACAAAGATGGTCAAACTGAGAAAGCTAAAATTGAGAACGAGGAGAACAAAGCATCGGAAAATAAACCGGCCGAACCTGCAACAGCTGAAAATCCACCTAAAGATACAAATAACGAAAACAAAGAAGAAACTGGAAAAGACGGAGTGGATAATGTGGTGTGAATGCAAGTGTTTATCGCTATGGAAACTGTGCTAATTTTAAAATCACTTGAAACCCATGATTAGCCAGAAATAAGCAACAACATAAAGTGGAATCTGCATAAAGAAAAAACAAAAACAATGCTACTACCATATGGGTCAGTTTAAAGTTCTGGAGGGCATCTGGAATAAGTCTGTGCATGTAAATAAACAAATTTTCTATAATAAATGTTAGTTGTGTCAATACTATGATTTTAAGTTACACTTCTTGTTTGAGTTATTGTATTGTACTTTGTAAATAGCGGTGAGGATCTATGCATCTAAAAAAGAACATGTTCTTACCAATACCTACTAAAACAGACATTCTGACTGTGAGCGGGGTCGCCTCTCCACAGATCTGACCTGTAACTTGGTCTACTTCGGTTTCCATGAAGACAGAAAGGTTTAATACCGCACCGTGAAACATTTGGAACAGTTTTGTCTTATTTTATTTTTGTTCTAAGGAAATAAATGCCGTTTTCAGTTTCTGCGCTAGTATCGGTTCGTATTAGGTATCGGCAGGTATTTAAAGCTATACTATCGAAAATGGTATCGGAACTGAGAAAGCTAGATCAGATCCCTAATTTCTGTATTAATGCATTTTTGTCATGTCATCTTGAAAGAAATGATGTAACTGAAAACCTTATATTAATGTATTTATTTAACTCATAGCATTCTTGGTATCGTTTTAATTTATACATTTTATATTTGACCATCATTTTAAATGTTCTTTTGACCAACTTCTCAATTTTTTTAAGTTGAATATACTTTTGACTGATTATTTTTGTCCTATAAGACACGATGACTGCATTTTCCTCATCTGTAGCTGTAAATAGTAAGAATAATAAATTATAAATGCATTTGAATATGCCAGCGTTGCCGTCTTTGTATGTTGCACGGTTGAACTGAGAACAGTTAGAAACCGAAAACAAGAACAGGAACCAGTAATTGTCTAAAACCAAGTTAAGAGCGCCTTTTAAACCAGGCTCATGATTTAAAATAATACATACGTACATACGTTCAATTACTGACTAAACCCAAGAACTCACTGTAGTACAACATAATTTTACATTTTAACAATATTAATTTTAGCCGCCCCCATCTGTATTAAATAATATTGGCCTATAGAATGTTGTGATGTCATCTGAAAGCCAGCAATAGGAAGAGGGTCCAATTTGGGGCCCTTAAAACAGACCCCATTTGGCACCCACCTACCCACCTACCCACCTACCCACCTACCCACCTACCCACCTACCCACCCACCTACCTACCCACCTACACACCTACACACATACATACATACATAATAATATATATAATAATTCACATAAATGTAACCCAGGAGCCAGTACACATAGGGGATAGTCTATATGCTTTCATGTCAATATAGACTAAACAAAGCTCAGAAATGTGTAAGTTAGTGGTCAAAATTCACATTACTCAAAAATAATATGACTAAGAAAATGCCTGATTTAGGTTACTGAATTGAAAAATGTATACATTTTTAGTAATTCACAGTTGAAGCTGCGACACCCAGTTTTCAAAAGGAAGGATATATTCAAATGAATGACTCATAGCGCTCAAAAACTCAGTCATCCCTGACATTTTACATTATTTTAAGCCAAAAACTAGATGTATTCTCAAGCTTGAGAATTTGACCATTTTAAAGGGCATATATTACACTATTTTCTGATCTATGTTATAATGTTGTTTCCCCATCACGAACAGACCTGGAGACACTCTCACACACTAACCGCTATAAACTTCGGCTCCAGTTCACTTCGTATTGAAAAAGTGTCGCTCCTCTCTCTAACTGCTGTGGTCAGGCTCCTCATTTTGGTCTTAGAATGTTCGTATTAACCTGCTCTACATGATCCTGTTTTTATTTCACCATTTTGTCCGTAAATCAATTCCTATTCCTAATCATGGAACTATAATAAAATCTGAAGGTGAACCCAAGATGGCGTTGTATCGTTTTCAGTGGCCTGTGCTCCTTGGCGCATGGGCCCAAAATAATTTTCTCTTCCGCATTACTTCCTCAGTCCAGGTTAGCTCCTCCCAGCTGTGTAACGTCTGTAATGTGCACGGCGTGGTGCATCTGGACCAATCAGAGCGAGAGCTGCTAGACCGGGGCTAGGCTAAGTTTTATACAGCCAACTTTTAGGTGCTTTGAGGATTTAAATTTTTTGAAAAGTTTATGTTGTGAAAATAGAAAAGAATCCCTACAAAATCTGACCTTTGTGAAAGTTGTGGATGAACTGTCGGCTGAACACGGGCAGTTTGAATTCTCAAAAATGCATTGCACGCTATGGGAGAATTCTGTCTGGGCCCAAGCTCCCGGGAGCTGCAGTACCTAGAGCATCCACTAGTCGCTCTCGAGCCGGGACGGAGGAGGAATGCCTTATCCAGTTTTTTATTATAGATCCATGTTTCTAATATGGAACTCTGATCCAAATTCGACACAAAGGCAGTTTTTGCCCCGCGTGGCACCTGGTATTCCCAATGGTCTCTCATCCAAGTACTAACCAGGTCCGGCCCTGCTCAGCTTCAGAGATCAGGCAGGTTTTAGCAGTTTAGCAGAAGTCCTACACTGCTTCATCAGTCATTGTTATCAGGATAATTCAAATCTACCTCTAAATGATTTTCTCTTGTAGCTTAGTTAGAGCCCTGAACAAAGAGCATTAAGGTCCCTTTAATCAGCACTACACCCAGACACAGAGCAGCTCACCTTGTTTTCCTCGCCTGAGTTATTGTTGCCCATTGAACCTACATACAAAATGGATTTTCTTTACTGCTGAGTAATAACCTCCCTTAAATCTACGCCCTTCGGTCGTAAAAGTCCTTTCACCTCTGTGGCCTCGGATAAGACTGAAGTGGTTAAGAAAATGTTATAATACTGAGCAAAAATTTTGTCGAAGTTTAAAATGTGTAATGTGTTGTGATGTTGTTGCTTTGTCTAGAATGTTTCACAGTATGGCATTAAACCTTTCCATCTTCAGAGACCAAACCAGACCAAGTTACAAGTCAGATCTGTGGAGAGGCGACACCGCTCACAGTCAGAATGCCTGTTTAAGTGGATATTTTCATGCTGTAAAACCACCTGTAATTGAATAAATGTAAGAGCTATGTAGAGCTGTTTAATGTCATACTGTGGAACATTCCAGGCAGAGCAATGACGTATCCATAGAAACAAGCAGGTGATGGACCCTCAAGCAAAAAGTTACACAATGCACCTTTAACCTTGGCATTATAAAAAAATACAGATTAGAAACTCAGACTTGTATCTCAGTGCGCACCCGTCCGTCAACCTAAAGTCCAGAGGATCGGTTCCAGCTCAGGTTAGATCATGCTGTTGTTGTGTCCTTAGGCAAGACATTTCACCCACATTGCCCAGTATGAATGTGGTGTGCGAGTGATTGGTCTAAAGGGTCAAAATGTTCAGAGAATTCATATATAATGCAATGTATAGGTGTGATCGTCCAAAATGCCACAGATAAATATATGAACTTGGTAACAAATTTGACTATTTTAAAATATTGTAACCTGAACTAATCATGTCTGTAAATAAAGAATGTTTTGTCCCGTGTCTGCTAATGTTTCATACCTGCACGTTTGAATGTTGCCTGTATTCACAGATGCCCTGTCCTTGCTATAAATAAACATAGTAGAATATTTAAAACTATGATAAAGCTTGTGCGTCACATTTTTTCACAAACAAGACAGGCGTAAAGGATCCAAATAAACCAAAAATCTTACCAAAGACCAAAGACATAATGAGTTGTTTATTTTTTTTCTACAAAATTCTCCTCACATAAACCCTAGGTCATTACGCGTACTCATTGGGGGGGTATCCATACCACAGTTTGCATTCCAATGTTCAATAAATCTACATGTTAAGCTCTGGGATATCATTTTGAACAGCACCTCTCTTCATTCTTGGCATCTGTTACTTCTGAGCCATGTGTGAAAACGAGAGGAAGTGCCCCAGGGTTGAGTCAGTGTCACGTCTTCACATCTCACTTAATATTCTGCCTCCCCCACCCCACTGACTACAATGGACATTGCGGCCAAGCCCACCTCAGACCCCTCCTCCTCCCCCACTGCCCTCACACTCTCCAAGCAGGATGTGACTAAGACATTTAAAAGGCAAAACCCACGGAAAGCCCCAGGTCCGGACGGTGTCTCTCCTTCCACCCTGAGACACTGCGCTGAAGAACTGGCTCCTGTCTTCACGGACATCTTTAACATCTCCCTGGAGTTATGCCATGTCCCAGCCTGCTTCAAGCTGTCCACCATTGTTCCCGTCCCCAAGAAGCCCAGGATCACCGGACTTAACGACTACAGGCCTGTGGCGCTGACGTCTGTAGTCATGAAGTCATTTGAGCGCCTGGTTCTGCCTCACCTCAAGTCCTTCACCTCCCCCCTCCTGGACCCTCTGCAGTTCGCCTACAGAGCCAATCGGTCTGTAGACGACGCCATCAACCTGGCCCTCCACTTCATCCTTCAGCATCTGGACTCCCCGGGAACCTACGCCAGGATCCTGTTTGTGGACTTCAGCTCTGCATTCAACACCATCCTCCCTGCTCTGCTCCAGGACAAGCTCGCCCAGCTCAACGTGCCTGACTCCACCTGCAGGTGGATCACTGACTTCCTGATGGACCGGAGGCAGTGCGTGCGGCTGGGGAAGAATGTCTCGGACATTCGGACTATGAGCACAGGATCTCCACAGGGCTGTGTACTTTCTCCCCTGCTCTTCTCCCTGTACACCAACTGCTGCACCTCCAGCCACGACTCCGTGAAACTGGTTAAGTTTGCGGATGACACCACCCTCATCGGGCTCATCTCGGACAGCGATGAGTCTGCCTACAGGAGGGAGGTGGACCGGCTGGTGTCCTGGTGCAGCAGCAACAACCTGGAGCTCAACGCCCAGAAGACAGTGGAGATGATCGTGGACTTCAGGAAAGTCACAGCCCCCCTGCCTCTCCTCACCCTGACAGACTCCTCCATCACCACTGTGGACTCTTTCCGCTTCCTGGGCACCTGCATCACCCACGACCTCAAGTGGGAGCCGACCATCAGCTCCCTCATCAAGAAAGCCCAGCAGAGGATGTACTTCCTGCGGCAGCTGAGGAAAGCCAAGCTGCCTGCCCAGATGATGGTGCAGTTTTACACGGCCATCATTGAGTCCATCCTCACCTCCTCCATCACTGTGTGGTACGCTGGGGCCACTGCCAGGGACAGACAGAGACTGCAGCGCATTGTGCGCTCTGCTGAGAAGGTGATCGGCTGTAGCCTTCCATCTCTCCAGGACCTGTACGTCTCCAGGACTCGGGGGCGTGCAGGCCGGATAGCAGCTGACCCCTCTCACCCTGGACACGGACTATTCGAGCCACTTCCCTCTGGCAGAAGGCTACGGTCCATACGGACCAGAACCTCTCGCCATAAGAACAGTTTCTTCCCCTCTGCCGTTGGACTCATAAACACTTTATGAACACTTATAACACCTGTACTAAGGACACTTTATAATACCAGTCACTTTAAATAAGTCATGTCACGTCACTTGCTCTTTGCACTGTCGGTTTGCACTGTTGTTCTGATGCTCTGTATATACTTGAATATTTTTATTTTTATTATATATCTTAATCTTTTTGCATGCTCTTACTTTATTCAAATAGTGATACTTTATTATCATTATTATTATTATTATCCTTTATAACTGTGATATCTCTACTTGTATTATTATTATTATTATTATTATTATTATTATTATTATTATTCAGTGTTCTATGTTGCACCTTATCACCAAAGCAAGTTCCTAGTCTGTGAATTGTGTTCACTGACAATGGCAATAAAAGCTTTTCTGATTCTGATTCTGATTCAGTGGTTTTGGGTCAAATGTGTGAAAACTCTCTGTGCTTATTGTGGTTTCTCTGACCTATGCTGTCATTGAACTGACTGGATGTTTCATAATAATGGGTCTTTTAAATATAAGTGTTTTTGAGAATGAAAAGAGGAGTCCATACATGTGTTCACAACAGAATTAAAAGGCAACAGTTAAATTGCCAATGTGCAGGTTTGCTATTTCACATTGTTTAGACAAAGCACCACTGTTGTAGACAAAAAAAAAAGCGCTTTCTGGATGCTCACTGGAGGAAGATGAAATGATTACTAAATCTATAGTCAAAATAGGATCTTTAAAAGGAACTGTGTGCAAGATTTTGATTTTAAATGTCATAAACATGCCTTACCTGTCCCCGGATATGAGGTAAACATTTTCAAATCAAACGCAGCTTTTACTGGAAACAATTGTAATGCTGATTTATTCTTAATTACAAAAACATTGGACATGATCTCTGGTAAAGTTGATGGTTCTCAACACAATTATCCAATCAGAAAGCAGACTGAGCCTCACACGAGTCTCTCATTTGGGTTACCGGTTTCAATACTAAAAGCCAATTGGTTTAAACCTAAAATGCCTCTCTCAGATCTGAATGGTCACTACCTAAACCCCAGCACCTGTGTGAATTCTGGCGGTTCTGAGCTTTCACGAGTCATGGTCTGTCCATAAACTGAGAATGAGACACACGTGGATGTGTCCTCTGTCTGCAGGTTAAGGCTCTGGGGACACAGGTCAGTTGTGATTATAATACTTTTGTGCAGTATATTGCTGTAAAAGTGGACGCTACATTCAGTACCTTTAAGTCAATTAAGATCTATGAGTCGTATCATATTTTTAGTAGCCGTCTTGTTCCCTTTAAAGCAAATTAAAAGCAAAGCAGTCGTCCAGCGAGTATCAAATCCAAAGACACACAGATGCCTCATCAGCAGAAGAGGTGCACTTTTGCTGCAATTCTCTCTCTCTCTCCCTCCTCCTCCCTTCTCTCCCTCGCTCTCTCTCTTCTTCTTCTCCACCCTCTCTCTCTCCTTCCACCTCACTCCTCTCTCTCCATCCCAGCACATGCACAGCTGCACCGGGACAATGCAGACCCAAAGGCGAACTCCAACGATCCCATAAAAAACACAACTCCCAAACGCTGCTTAGATCTGACCCTGTGGAGGCGACGGAGCTCTGCCGCATGGAGGGATGACTAAGCAACGCTGAGGAAACATGAGGTGAGTGATTTGAAATCGCAGGGCATTTGAGTATTTCTGCAAGGAGATGATAGCCATAAACACTTCACGGTATGCCAAATCTACGGACTACCTTGATTTTAACGTTCAAACACAACACAAGGCACTATTTAGATGAATTAAAAGCAATGAAAAGGCAATAGGTTAATACAGTAGCAGCTTTGAGGCAAGTTTGGCCAGGGCATCTGCAGCTACATTGCACGGAGCTCTACTGCAGTAATGGGGCCATTAGAAAATAATTGGCTGAACTTCAAAACACGTGACAGGCTTTAAAATAACACTGGCACACATTATAGATCTATAGGGCTGGCAATATGACAGAAAATGTAATCAAGTTTTGTTTTTTTTTTTTCATCCTAATTTTGGCTTTTGATTGTATTTTATTTTCTCATATTATAAACAAATAATAAAACCGATTTCAATATTTTTATATCAATTCAATAAGAATTTCCCGAACATAAACAAGACACTCTTTTAATAATTGCCATTTAAAACAAAATAGCCACATTTCTCTGCTCTAAATCACATGCTTTTACATTCTTAAATTTTCTGCCTATTAAAATAAAGTAACAGAAATATAAGCGTAGCAATATAAGAGTCTCAAAATGGTTCTTCAGAGGGCAGAAAGTTGCATTTTAAGTTTGTTTGATTAGAAAAATATGCAAAAATGTACTCCCAAGCAGGGCCGTCAGAAATCTCCCCCAGGCCCTACAGGCCAGTATTAATGAATGCAGATGGGGGGCCTAAAATTAATACTGTTAAAATACAGTGAGTTCTAAGGTTTAATCAGTAATTGAAAATACCAGGTTCAACATTTTGTGAATTTACCTTTTGGATATTTTGTGGCAAAGTACAATGTGATCAATAGGGAATTCTAGCCCTTGCCCCCCATCTGGAAGTATGACATCATATTCTAGAATCTGAAAACCACCAATATTCACGGAGATGACGCTTAAAAGACACAACCACGCTCTTATGTATGTAGCATGGGCGCCAGGTTTTCAGAGCAACCAAGTTTTGTTTTGCCATGTTTTTGAAGTGAAATGAAGATGCTAACCTTATCACAGGCTCTTTTGTTTATGCTGCAGATTCCCACACATGTGCTGCATAAACTAAAACACCTCACTATTATTGGCTGTACAAAGCTCTATTGGAACACACTTCATGAATGAAATCCGCAGAGGCAGTCCTGGAATTGGTTCCAGGTCAATTATTCCCAAATCAAATCGGAGCTGTCCGTTAAACGCACATCGCCCTGTCGTTGCAGCCTAAACTGGGGCACTACCTGAGAACAAGCACAGGACAAAGGAGACACATCAGCTTAACCAGTATGTCAACACTAGGGCTAATGCTAACCTGATGCTAAACCATGCATGTGTTTAACAGGTGAAAGAGCAGAATACTGTCACATTTAACCTGCCTCAAACGGTCACATTTTTAAATACTTCAAATAAGTAGTAGCAATAGAAGTAGTACAAGTAGTAGTTGTAGTAGTATAAGTAGTAGTTGTAGTAGTATAAGTAGTATTAGTAGTAGTATAAATAGTAGTAATAGTTTAAGTAGTATTAGTAGTAGTTTAAGTAGTATTAGTATTAGTAGTAGTATAAGTAGTAGTATAAGTAGCAGTATAAGTAGTAGTAGTAGCAGCAGCAGTATAAGTAGTAGTAGTAGTAGTACAAGTGGTAGTAGTAGTAGTAGCACTAGCAGTAGTAGTAGTAGTAGTAGCACTAGCAGTAGTAGTAGTAGTAGTAGTAGTAGTAGTAGTAGTAGTAGAAGTGGTAGAAGTGCTAGGAGTAGTAATAGTAGCACTAGCAGTAGTAGTAGTATTTGTTGTAGTAGTAGTAGTAGTAGTAGTAGTAGTATAAGTAGTAGTAGTATTAGTAGTAGTATAATTTATTTATTTATTTATTTATTTATTTGATTGGGACAGAGCATGTTAATGGACAATCATGACACAACATGAATGTAAACACACCGGATTATAGCCTAAGGCTAATTTCCATCCGTTGTCCCAAAGGGCTGGGGTCACAACATTAAAAACAGCAAATAAAATACCACTCAAAATATAAGTAGTAGTAGTATTAGTAGTAGTATAAGTAGTAGTATAAGTAGCAGTATAAGTAGTAGTAGTAGAAGTAGCAGTATAAGTAGTAGTAGTATAAGTAGTAGTATAAGTAGTAGTAGTAGTAGTAGTATAAGTAGTATAAGTAGTAGTATAAGTAGTAGTACTAGTAGTAGTACTAGTAGTAGCAGTAGTAGTAGTAGTAGTAGTAGTAGTAGTAGTAGTAGTAAAAAAAATTAAAGTTGCAAATTAGCAGCTGTCCGAACACCCCCCAACATGAGGAAATGTGACACAGAATAGAAGAAGAAATAGAAAGTGAGCCGAGCGTGACACGGGGCCTTTAAAAGTGATCCCTGTTTATGACTAAAGGGAACAGAACATTCACACCAACTCTTCTAACAAGCCCCCTTCCGTCTCTCTCTGGCTCAGCAGAGCGCTGCGGTTGCCCGGCTGCCCTGCTCCGGCCCTGTGCCTGCTCCTCCTGGTTCTCCTGGGGCTCTTGGGGGCCTCGGTGCTGTCCATCTGCCCGGCCGTGTGCCACTGCAGCCGGGGACATCGGGTGGTGGACTGCTCCTCGCGGGGTCTCACCAAACTGCCCCCCGGTCTCCAGCACAACATACGATTCCTCAACCTCTCCTTCAACAGGTGACAGACAATATATTTTTGGATTTCATGTATTTTTTGGTGCTGTAGAATCTAAGAAAGTATTTCCATTAAACGTGCTGTAACCCATTTTTGAAATAATACAATCTAATCATCTTCGTAGCATCCTAATTATTCACCCCAATGAGTTTAAAAGCCCTTTCGCAAATCTCGGAACAAGAGGCGGAGTTCTGCCGTCGTGCCACTGCAACAACTAGCATGCTAACAAAACTGGGCAGTCCCTTTCATACACAACATGCCATCAATCCCTCGAATTACAGTGATTCAAAGTCTATATTGTTTATGTGCAAGAAACTAATGTTGATAACCATTTTTATTAAAGTGGTATTAAAGTAAAAGAAATTAAAGACAAAACTAGGTCCAGCAGTTAAGAGTTTTGATTTGTCTATTACCAACTGGAGCTATTTGAAATCGATTAGTTACAGGTCCCAGATTGCACAGAATAGATTCTTATGAACTTTTAGCCATGTTATAATGTTTTACCTTTAGTGCAGTAGAGAAAGGCAATTCCATAACACAGTATAAGCCTTTTAATACTTTGTTTATAGGAGAGTTTTTGTTTGGCCTTCCAAACAAATTCCAAGGTAAAGTCATCTAAAGGTGCATTGAGTAACTTTTCTGGTGGAGGGTCCGTCAAATACATTTCTCTATGGAGATGTTAATGCTTTGTCTGGAATGTTTCACAGTATGTTATTAAACCTTTCTATCGTCATGGAGACCAGACCAGATCTGTGGAGAGGCGACCCCGCTCAGTCTGAATGCATGTTTTTCTAGCTTTTTTCTAGTTTTTTGAGCTGTAAAACCACCTGTAATTGAATCAATGTAAGGTAGAGCTGTTTAATGTCATACTGTGGAACATTCCAGGCAGAGCAATGACATATCCATAGAAACAAGCCGGTGACGGACCCCCAACCAAAACGTTACACAATGCACCTTAATATTAATCAATTTGGTGTAGTCTCTCAATATTCATAATAGAATCTCTTTATGAATTGCTGTACATCCCAAATTACATACATTTACACTGTATTTCTCATTCTCTTCAGTTTACAGTCCTTGGACAGCCAGCTGGGCCACTATGCCCACCTCCGCACCCTGGATCTCTCCTATAACCGTCTCCAGACCCTGCCCTCCACTCTGCCCCGATCTCTGTGGGACTTCCGGGCCACGGGGAACCACCTGCGCTCCCTGGACAAAAACGACACCGCTTACCACTGGAACCTCAAAACATTAGACCTATCTGACAACGAGCTGGAGCGAATCGTATTCATAAACAACACTCTACCTGGGCTACAAATTTTGAATCTTAGCTACAACCGCTTTTGGACCGTTCCCACCAACATGCCACACAATTTGGAGATGATAGACCTATCTCACAATTTCTTGGTTCAAATTCTGCCTGGATCGCTGGATAGACTGCCCAAACTGAATCGATTTTTCTTGCATAACAATAAATTTTCCTGGCTTCACGAGGGAATATTTGACAAGCTGGCCACATTGGAGATCATGACGTTGGGGGACAATCCTTGGGCGTGCGAAGAGGAGGAAAACATGACAAAACTCTTAAAATGGGCAGAGCAAACCCGCGCTACAGTATTTGGATGCCCATGTTACACAAAACCGGTTTGCGGGCGCTCGCATCTGGAAACTTCGAACACAGGGTGGCATTCGCATCACTTCACCGAGCGGCCGTATTGGGTTAGCGAAAGGACTGCGTTAGCAACGCCGAGCTACAAGGCTAAGTCAGCCATGTTTGAAAGCGGGATTTTTCAAGACAAAGCAAATGACTCTACGGACATTACGGAGTCTACAAGTTTAGCCACGCAAACAAGCACAACAGCAAGGCCCAACGTGGCGACCAAGAAAATACACAATTCAAGAAACAGTGGGGATGGACTCAAGATTCAAAGTGTTAGCATTTTAATGGTACTACTGACCACAATATACAGTTTCAATGGGTGCTAAAAAGAATCAAATAGCGTAATGGATCAGCCATAACATTGTGATTAAAAGCATTGTGGAAAAGCTTACAAGGTACTAGGATAGTAAAAAAAAAAACGATAATTGATTCTAAAAATTAGTATCAAAAACTAGATATTAATTTGGGCAGGTATCGATACTAAAAAAAAAAGTCAGCTTCACAGGGCGGAACTAAACCTTTCCTGAATAGCTTTAGAATGATGATCTTGAGCTGTATCAGAACAAGCATCATACGCCCATGGACCCCTACGGAACCCACCTGGACCACTGAGCGATTACACAGATATAATATGGTGGTATCGGAATCGGTATCAAGTATCAAGTCTATTCCTTAGCATCGAAACAGAGTTTAAAATTATAGTGTCGCGAAAACACTACAAGGAACTACTGCACTTCACATTACCAGTGAAATTAAAATATATTTGATGGATGGTTTCAATAGAGAATCAACAAAACTTGACCAACCAGTAGCAAATTGACTGCCATATAACAAAGAACTGAAAATCTTAATAATGGTTTTTGGTTTCGTAAGTTACATCGGTTCAGAGGTGCAGTGAAAAGCTTGTATTGAGGAGGAGGGCTGAACGTTTTTTGGAAAATCTAAATTGAGTTTTCTTCAAGTATTGTGTTTAGATTTGTGGTTTCTGTCTTAAAAATCGGTTCTGTTCAGTGTGCGAATTTTAAAGCACGTCCTATAATAACATCAATAGGGCTTAATCTGAGTAATTGCGACTAGTCGACAATTAAAACAAACGTTAACTGGATTATACGGACTCTAAAACACGAACAACATTTTATCAAAATATTATCACTATTTTGCATAAATAATACACCTTTATTCCTTAATATTTCGTCATCATATTTTAACCTAAAATATGATTAAAAATATGTATTACAAAAATGAATGTAGACTACTATAGACTTTAATATTGATAAAATAAGTAAGACTAGCCGACGACTAAAACAATGGTATCCCTAAACATAAACATTTGAGAGATGACCGAAATATGAATTGTGAAATTAAAAAAAAAAAAAAATACCAAAGAATTTCTGAACATGTTTGTATACCTATAAAAAATAACTGATAGCAGGATATTTGAAGGATAATATAAAGACCAATTTGCGATCTGTTATTTGCAACCACTAAAACTGCCATTTCGTTTCAGTTGGGGTCAATCTTGCGGCCTTATTTAGTATTTAATGACAAAAGACACTATTCCTTTAACTCCAACTTTTAACTCCAATTTTGACTAGCTCCGTAATGTTATGGCTGATCCGTTTACAAAAATCTATGTAGCTCCTTTAGCCAATTGTTATGACTGTTACTGCCTTCTGCCTTCACTACCGTACAATACTCCAAGAGGCTGAAAAATAAGAAACCACATTAACAGATATCTATATACATGTTTGAACTGGTGATGCTAATGCTACCGCTAGTGCTACTGCTAAAGTTGCTAATGCTATCTTGCTTCACCTGCACTGTCACATTCCATAGGACAAAAGGAGAAGTTGTCAAAGCAAAGCAAAGCAAAAAAAAAAAAAAAAAAAAAAAAAAAGTAAGCCAGAACAGTTATCAATAAAGGGCTACGTGAATAAAATAGCAAAGAGGTTGTGAGTTTGATTTCCAGGCAGACATTTTATAGGTGGTGTGTTTGTATGTGTTTCTATGGGTTTAGTAGAGGACACAATACGAATAGCAAGTTATTCCAAAAATAAAAAAGAAGAAGCCATTTTTCACTTTAAAATGTGCTCATAAATACTGACAAATTTCCTCCAAACATTTTGCTAATTTTTCCACCAACTACCAAGGGTTGCTAGATTTAACAAGAAACCAGAGATCAAGCCATTGACAAAACAAGCCCAAAAAAGAAGCAACTAGAAGAATGCAGATTGTGGATCTATCTGATCTTATATTAAACATAATTGTCTTAAAACAGGTCATTCCTGGGTCTATTAAAATGAAAACCAACAGGAGCAAGCCCAATAAAAAAATCCCAAATTTGCAGGCAGCTTTCCAAAAACAATATGTCCAAATTTGCCATTAAGAGGCAGATTTAGCAACTATGACATAACACTCATTGTCGGAGCCAGTTTGTATTTATTTAAGAAATTATTAATTTGATGAATTTATGCATTATTAAAATGCACTTTTCTTTATTATTAAATTTGGGCCTAATGCATTCATCCTGATCTCTCCTCCCCTCCTCTATTTTGTGACCACTAAAAAAATCTATTGAAAGTCAACCACGGAGAATGTAATATTTTCGTTTTGTAAAAATAAATTGATAAAGGCAAATACTAGATCTCCGCAAGTGCTTATTTTTTATTACGTGAGTTACAAACCTCCTCAAGCAAACACTTATAAACTAAACTAAACTGGATAAACACAATATGTTGTAATAGATAAATTAAATTAATTCTTTTTCAAACCTAAGAAGCCACACACAAGATTGTAGCCCTATTTCCTTTGTCACACATAGTCCTTGGTATGTTGGGCATTGTTCTTTATAAGCACAAGTACTTATACAAAATTATCTTAAATGTAATAACAATAAAAAAAGCGCCACCTATATTTTGAATAGAGCAGTATTGTAATCCATATGTTCATTTGGAAAGAAGCAAGAGCCTTTATTCAATCTATAACCCATTTTATGTCATACACCCTTCAAAACGGAATATTCTAACATAAAGCAGTTGTCCAGACTTACCTTCGGGCCACGTAGTAGAAGACTGGGTTGCCTGTTTTCGACGTCCCGGCCTGGTAGAAGATATTTAGAGTCTTTAGCGCTTTGAATTCCTCCTTTTCATGAACCTGGTGTCTGTGGGACAAAAGTAGGCAAGTTTTGAGTATCTACGTATATAGAACAAATCTATCCGACCTTCTCTGTATCGTCTCCTTTTTCTGATCCTCTCCTTTGCATTATCAGTGTCCCTCTGATGTAGCCATTTAACTTTCAGTATAGCACACTGTTGCTGTGTTCTTGAGCAAGGCGCTTTAAGGTCCTATATTATGCAAAAATGACTCTTGTGATGTTTAAGCCATGCTAGAATATTGTTGCCGCCTCAAAAACATACCTTGAGTTGTGTTTTGTTTCATTCACACGTTTGAGTAACACTTTATTATTAGTCTGTCTGCATCTCCAAAGTTCAAAATGCTCTGTTCCACCTTGTGATGTCATGAAGTGGTAGTTTTCAAATTCACCACTATCTTTTACCTTTTGTTCAGTAGAGATTAGAAATTCCAGGCCTGAAATTATCCAAATGATTCTAGTGAAGGGGTATGGAGTTTAAAAACACAGCGGAGAGCTTCCTGTATTTCCACATGACATCACAAGGTGAAACACAGTGTTATTTGTTTGACAGAATTACTTAGTCTAAATATGCACGTGTAAATTAAACAAAACACAGATCAGAAAACCGTAATATAAAGCACCTCTGCCTAAATCCAAGCGTTCATTTGTGTGCTTTAAAACTACCATCTGTAACTAGTTTGGCTGACCCGCACCTGTTGTATTCTCACACTTCACCACTAGGTGCTGTCTATGTTACTGCAGTCTGATAGTGTGCCAGCTTTGGCCTGAGAGAAGAAGACTAGAGAGCACATGGGCGCATCTCATTTCTCTTTCCTCGCTTCCTTCTCCATGATTCTTCTTCTCGATTCTGTAGGAAATGTGTCAGAAAGTCCCGCCCACAGAGGAGACACAGGGAGGAGAGAGGAGCAGAGGAGAGAGGAGAGAAGAGCAGAGGAGGCAGAGGAGAAAGAGGAGCAGAGGGGGAGAGGAGCATAGAAGAGCAGAGCAGAGAGGATTAGAGGAGTGAGGAGCAGAGGAGAGAAGAGCAGAGGAGAGAGGAGCAGAGGGGAGAGAGAAACATAGGAGAGAGAGGAGCATAGGGGAGAAGAGTAGAATAGAGGAGTGCGGAGCAGAGGAGAGAGGAGCAGAGTAGAGGAGAGAGGAGCAGAGGAGAGAAGAGAAGAGCAGAGAAGAGAGGAGGAGAGAAGAGCAGAGGAGAGAAGAGCAGATGAGAGAGGAGCAGAAGAGAGGAACAGAGGAGAGAGGCAGGAGGAGACACGAGCTGAGGGTGAGCTGAATAGAACAGTCTTTCCTCTGGCGCTGGTTCTGACCAAAATGAGGACTATTATCATTTTATGTTATTATTTCAGGACTTTTAAATTAAAGTCAGACCAACGTCTTTATTTTAAGATGAATGTGTTTTAACATATTTTTTAAATGACTTTTAATTTAATTCAGCATTATGCCAAACATGCTTTGCTGCTGTCCCTGTACTTGTGTAGTTGCCACATTTTTTTAAATGAAGTGTGCCTCCTGTACCCTCACTCAGTGGTTCTCTTCCCTTGTCTCCTCTAAGCTTTGGGACACTGCTTAATATGGAGCATTTGACTGACAGTTGAAAAATGGAGGATCGAACGTTTGTGTAATTAACCAATGAATTAACATGCACCAATAAGAACAAAAGGAAGGAGGGGAGAGTGGTTACCTGGTCATGAACTCTTCAAACTTGGAGCTGGTGAGGTTGAGGCTGGACCAGTGCGTGTCAGCCACTGGTTTGTGTTCGGGAGGTCCCAGATAGGCCAAAAGAGTCGCCATCTTATCAAAGGGACGCCTGCCTACTGCCTTATGGTCCCTGCAGGGAAGTAAAAGTGTTCAATAAAATGCTTTATGAAAACACCCAACTGTATTTGCGGTGGCGCGGACCTGTTGCTGGAGAGGTACTGGCCGATGCGCTCCTGGTTGTTCCACAGTAAACGGTGCAGAGCCAAAACATTCCCATCGCTGATGAAGGACAGACTGTGGTTCACCGAGTCAGAGGGAGGAGAGTCCGACGCAATGTCCAAGAAAAACCTCAAGAAAAAGAAGGTAAAAATAAGCTGTACGAACATTGGCTTGAAAGGTACACAAGTATAAGACATCTGGCTTGCACTGAAACGACTTGTACACTAAAGCTTGGGTTTACAATGCGTTTTATGACTACCATTGTGATTGTCAATAATATTAAACAACGCATCAACCACATATTTTGTGAGTCCCAGTCTGAAAGGTTTAGGAACCAGCTTTGAAGACCCACTATTACACAAAACTGACTTCAGACATGTTATAATGTCGTTTCCTCATTAAAAACAGACCTGGAGTTGTGTTTTGTTTCATTCACACATTTTAACACACAAAACCTGCATATGTAGGCTGAGTTCTTCTCTCAAACAGAAAACACTGTGATCCACTTTGTGATCTTATGTAGTTATACAGGAAGTGCTCTGTTGTGCTTTAAACTCCATACACTTTCAGTCGAATCATTTGGATACTTTCAGCTCAGGAATTGCCAATCTCTACTGAACTAAAGGTAAAAGAAGCTGTTCACTTGAAACCTATCACTTCTTGGTGGAACAGTGTGAACTTTGGGTATGTTTTTGAGCAGGTAACAACATTATGACATGACTTAAAGCTCACAAGAGTCCGTTTGTGTAATACAGAACCTTTAAGCATCCAAAATTCCTAAAAGAGCCAATGTGAAATGCAGTAAACCTCTAACCCTGACAGTACCTTCTGGCTGCATCAAAGTTGCTCTTCACAAAGTCGTTGAACGGCCTCATGTGCTCCTCTTTTGTAAACAGAACGTGGTTGGCGATGCTCTGGAGAATCTGGACATGTACAAAAGTTTTATGAAATTAGTAATGGAGTAGTTGACACTTGTAGTTTACCTCCAGTGTAGTGTCAGTCACTGCAGGCTTTTGATATGATTTTCAATTTTTCAGACCAAAAAATTATGTATTTGTTGGTTAAGTTTAGCAGTATCACCTTTGTTTACCCCCTAAACATGGGCCGTGCTGAGGCGACTGAGTTCCCAATGCTCGCCAAGAACTCCTAAAAATGTAGTCTTTGGGACTCCAATCTCAACTAAAAATCTGTATCTCTATGTTCATCGCATAGAGTTCAAAATGATGTTACAATAAAACAAGAAATTACAATGTTTTGCAAATTACTACAGTTCTACCTAAATGTAAACATATTCATATATAGTGAGGCAAACATGGAAATATTTAAAGGTTGTATAGAGGATTTTCCAAGTAAAGAAATCCAGTGACTGTCCATCCACAGCTTCCTAAGTAGAAACGCCTCCTCCTGACTCTAGAAATCATGTTTGTTTACAGCCGGTGCACGTTCAGAATTGCTGGACAAATTGCTGTTGAAGTTTCCTGTTCAGAAGTCATTTAGCGACCAACGCGTCAGTCTTTAGACCCTTCGTCTGCTTCAGTGCACGCCATCGCTGGAAGGAATCTCCAAGAATCACCTTAGTTTGGCTTCGCCCCTTTTCCCCTTCTCTTCTGCTTTCAGCGACCTCTTTTGCGGCTAACTGGTAGTGGATTCTCGTCTGCCATTGCAACAAACTTTGTGCAAACTGCGAGGAAGCTACAGTTGGAAAAAGTTGCCAAGAACCTCTGCGTTGGTTGAGTAAACGGCGTCTTGCTTCTGTGGAATACGTGAGAGGCGAACGTAAACCATGTAACCCCAGCGCGCCGGCAAGTCAGTTACGCTGGAAACAGAGGGAGTTTGATTGACAACCTAACAGCCTCGTTATCTATTGGCCAATGTTTATCTGGCCCCACCACGTCCACAGTTGATGAATTTTCATTCTTTTTTTTTTTGGTCATCATAATTACAAGGCTGCTGCATCTCTATAATGCTAGTTTGAACTTTCATTGACACTTTGAAACTAAATAAAATCCTCCATACAAACTTTAAATACAATTCAAAGTCCCCTTCTCCTTACAATGTCAAATCAAATCATACGCCCCCTGGTGAATGCTTGTGTGCTCCAGCTCCATGTGCCCCTCACCTTGGACATGAGTTTGAGCCCCCGTTCGATCCGAGGATGGGGTTTCTTGTCCAGAATCCCGGCCTCGTACGGTGACACGATGGCTGGATTCACAAACCTCAAAAACATGGCACTGCCCACAGCTCCGATGCTGTTCTGAGGAAACCGCTGACTGACCACCTGCACAGAGGGACAACGGAAGACAAAGAGACACACAAAAGGACAAAAATGGGAGATTTAGACGAGTTTGGACAAAAGAAGACGGGAATGTAGTATCATAGATTAAAGGTGCACTGTGTAACTTTTCTCGTGGAAGGTCCGTCACCTGCCTGTTTCTATGGATACGTCATTGCTCTGCCTGGAATGTTCCACAGTATGACATTAAACAGCTCTGCCTTACATTTATTCAATTACAGGTAGTTTTATAGCTCAACGGTTTAATACCATACTGTGAAACATTCCAGACAAAGCAAGGAGAAAAGCATTTGACGGACCCTCCACCAGAAAAGTTACACAATGGACCTTTAAAGGAAAGCTTAGGCTAAAAATGTATTGGAGTATGAGTTCTAAGAGCCAAAAATAAGCCATGGAGAAACAGTGAAACAGTATTGACAGTAGAAATGAACGGACCTTAGGCTGAAAGAAAATCTGGGCCATTAAGCAGAATTCTAACTTAAAGCTACACTACGTAACTTTTCTTGTGGATTCCAATTAAATTCCAATGAGCCGTTTCCAATTGAACTCAAATCTTAAAGAGGGGGTATTACACTTCTATGAGGTATTAACTGCTAATACATAACATTTTAGATCGCCATGTTGCCTTTTATCGTTTTGAAAATGCCATTTTCACTTTTGTTTTTGACATGTAAAACCTCGTCAGGCTTATTTTCGATGAGGAAATGTTATAACATGCTTGAAAACTCCAAAAAGTCGATTTCGCGCAATACCCCCTCTTTAAATACACTATCTACAGTCTATTAGTGATGCGTTTTGTCCATTCATTTGTACTGTGAATGCATCAGAGACATTAAATCCCATATATTTGGTTGTAGCCAGAGCTCACGACTCCGGTTACAGCTCGAGATGAGAGAGAAGCGACACCAGCGTTAACCTTCAACGGAAAACAAAATGGTGGAATCGAAAGTGAGTTCAAAACCGTTTCATGATGAGTTTATGAGTGAAGAGCGAAGCATGAATCCAGAAATGACCCAAAACCGAAAGAATGTTGTGTCCACGGTGAAACGTCTCGCGTCTCCGATCAGACAGGCCGCACGGGTTTGGCATTGGTTTACACAGAGCGGTCTTCGTGTATGTTTTAAACCGGATGCCCTTCCTGACTTCGACAAACTTGAGAAACACAGGTGAGATTAGTAGTTTAAAAATACAATAGTGTAGCATTCTTAATTGCCTGTCACAATAATTACTACATCAACTGTCATTCAGTATATGAAAGCTGCTGGACTAATATATTTTGGAGCTCCATATTTATTGTGTGTATAATTTTTTGTAAAAGTTGGGAAACTTGGGGTATTTTTGTTGTTATACAATGAGATTTGAGCATTAAAAGGTTGAATAAGTGCCTTCTGTGGCTAATTATTTGTACTTCGTTACCTTCTCCTCTGCAAATAAACAACAGAATGAACTAAAGTAAAAGTACAACACTTAAGGACAAATTTTAGGGATCTGTACTTTACTTAAGTTCATTTTACAGTAGATACTTTTTACTTTTACTTCACTACATTTGAGAGCAGGTATCTGTACTTTCTCCTCCAGTACATTTTAGATTTGGCCTGAAAAGTAAAAAGTACTTTTCTTTATGGTGTGAGACCTGCTGAAATGGCGGAGAGTTTATTTTTTAAGCACATTTAATTTGAGTTAACGTCCCAACTTTGAGCAAACCAAATACACAAATAGGGCTGGAAATTTTTTTTAAAATCAGTTGAATTGCTTAAAATCAGCAGAATTCTTCAAAATCACTACAGTTCATCCTTTAATCTCTGCAAAATCATTTTACTTCTTGCTCTTTAAGAACATTTTTAAACAGGTACTTCAATACTTTTACTTAAGTAGATTTTCTCACTTTTACTTTTGCTTGAGTAACTTTTTGCCCTTGTACTTTTACTTAAGTAACAAAATTGAGTACTTCACCCACCACTGTTTATTTGTTGCTGCTCAGGCCGTTTAATGATACTGTCTATTTAAAATGGTTTACTGGGATTATCCTGCTTTACTGAACATTACTATGTCAGAAGCATAAAGTAGTTTCAGTATTATTATTGTAGTAGTAGTAGTAGTACTATTGTTTATCGCTGTATGTTTCTGTAGCCATATACCGCGCTTCAAAATGTGTTATCGTGACAGGGCTACTCCGGTTTGTTGATGTGTTTACATGCGTTCCATGATCGAAAACACCCGGTGACACGCGCCAGTGAATTACGGGAGCTTTAGAATGAATTTTAGAATAACCTTTTCCATCTAGAACATTTCCCCTTTCATTTCTGTCTAATTTTCCTGGTACTCATGTCAGATGTAAATAGCTGCGGTTAAATGTACACTCCAAATGTTAATATTCTTAGATGTTTCAAGTTAGAAGAATATTAAAGTGATCTGTAAATAGTGAAAATATCGGATTTCAGATCAGATTTAGTGGTTTACATATCATTTAAATCATCTTAAAGGTCCAGAAATCAGTTTATAATCAGATTTTGGTGTGAGTGTGAACAGATCCACTGTTAATATATCATTTCAATAATTTAATAATAATTCCAAATTCTTGCTTTGTTTGTGTGGCTGTTGGACTTTGCATTTCAAGTTTGGCCTTAAAATAATAGTTTGTTAATTTTAAGGTAAAAAATCTGTTTCATGTGGGCGATTTGTACCATGACCAAGTCCTGTGTAACGCTCAATGACAAACCCAAGTACCATGACATTATAGCAGCTGAGTGAGTCTGATCTGTAGACCGACGTTCATCAAACCGTGAGCATGCAGCAGGACCACAACACCGAGTCCAGCCATCTTCCAGTTCCACTCTTTACAGGAGAGCATTTTCTAAGACAATCGTCAGAGAGAATTACACAGAAATACAGGGAGAATGAAGAGTTCTACTGATGAAACAGAGAAGCTTGTGTGTCAGCCTATCACAAAAATACTACCTCTACCTAGTGTTCAATATCATAGTTATTTTGGTTTTATGTGTATACCTCTATAGTACGAGCTGAGATCTATCTCCTTATAATAAGGACATAAAACGTGAAATTCAAAACTAATTGTAAAGGAACTATATGTAAACTGCACTCTTATTATTATTATTTTTTTAATAAAAATATATTACAACCACAACTGAACATGGGTTGAACATGGGTTGCCAGTGCCTCATCTTGTATGTGTCCTCTATCTTTTTTCCTATTCTCAGTATATGGACAGGCCATGCATCATGTGAACCTCCAGAATTCCCTCCCTGAGCTGCAGAGGCTCCACTAGCACTGACTCAGGATTGGCACAGGTGTTGGGGTTTAGGGAGTGACTGTTCAGATCAGAGAGGCATTTTAGGATTAAACACACTGGATTTCAGCATTGAAACTGGCAACGCAATGAGAGACTCATGTGAGGCGCATTCGGCTTTCTGATTGGATCATCATCTGGAGAACCAAAATACCAAATTAGAACATAAATAAATGGGACATCATGCACAATGGTTTTGCCATTAAGAATAAATAGTCATTAGAATTGTTATCAGTAAAAGCTATAAATGATTATATTTATTATATATATTATTCCATTTTGAACATGTTTACCTCATATCTGGGGACACAGTTTGGTCATGTTTATGAAATTTAACCTCAAAATCTTACATATGGTCCCTTTAACACAACAGTGCTTCACAATAGACTTGGGACAGCAACTTTGAGTAAATTCCTGTAAAACTTTATTAAACATGTTTTGTTTGTTGTTTTGTTGTATGTATAATGTCCTAGCTGTGAGATGAGTCTGTTCTAGTCTCGTGACAGTGTGCAGCTGCCACTGAAGAAGAAGTGAAATGAGAAAATGCACAAAAAATATCAAATAAAAAAGCACAGCAGGAACAGAAACAAACACACAATTTTAACAAACAGATATTTGAAGTCATTAATTATTTAAAATATGAATACATATTTTTGATATGTTGTCAATATTGCAGAAAATATATGTATATGTTGATGAATTATTCATATTTTGATATGAGTTTTTTTTAAAGGCCCTGTACCCAATGTTTCCCCTGTATTTCAGCATTAGTCTTGCCTCAGTTAGACCTGTCACAATAATCACTACATCGACTTATCGTTCAATACATGAGAAATGGAAAAAGGATTTTTGGGGGCTCATATTTATCCTGGGGACTTTTTCTTTGCACTAGTGGGAACTTTTTGTTATATTTCCTAACTACAATTCGACTGGAGCTATACAGGTTTGAATAAATCACTTCTATGACTCATAGTTTATTGTTGTGCATCCTCAGCAACAGTACAGTACATATTAGAAGAGTTTCTGGGTGAAGTTCTGCTTTAGAGTTATTGTGTCACTGACGTAATTACTTTCAATCATCTGTATTTTATTCAGCAATATGTCCTACTTCAGAATTTGTTATGGTGACAGACCTGGCCGTAGTAGAGATATAATGTATAAGATAATGCATTAAATTATAAATAATTTTATTGCCCCATAATCAAGAAGGGCACGGCAGCATGGTTAGCATGCTAGTTGTTGGTAGCATTACTGTCTGGTCTCTAAAAGATGTGCAAAGCGTTTATAAACTCATCAGTGTGAGTAACTGGGATGCTCTAAATGCATAAGGCAACTGAGGACCACTGTAAGATGTTTCAAATGAATCAGTTGTGTTTTTTATGTTTTTAAGTCCGTAAAACTCAGGTACAGGGCCTTCAATGAGAAATATGATGAAAAAACATTTGAGAACATGTCCATAGAACTAAATGTGTATTTTTCTTGTCTTACCGCCTTAATAAAACAGCTTTTTCCGGAACATGCCAAGAGGTGTATAATTAAATCTACAATTACAATACTGATTCATAATTATTATTTCATCAGGTTTATTATTTTTTATTTGTCATTTACAATCAATATGATTTGTTGCAGCCCCAAATATGATTTACCCAGAGACTATATTAAAGGTGCACTATGTAACTTTTCTAGTGAGGGGGCCGCTACCTGTTGTCTTCATGAGCTATAACTGCTATGCCTGGAATGTTCCACAGGATGGCATTACACATCTATTTTGAATATACTCAATTAAGGGTTTTTAATGCCTAAACAATACCCTGAATGGAAAAAGAAATAAATAAAAATTCTCACTGTGAGTGGGGTTGCCTCTCCACAGATGTGACCTGTAACTTTGCCTGTTTAATGTCATACTGAGGAACATTCCAGGCACAGCAATGACATCGCCATGGAGACAAGCAAGGAAAGTTAGAAGGAAAGTCCACCCTTAAATGAAAATGCTCCTTTTTTGACCGACTGTTGCGACTGATTCGATAGAAGCAGTGGAGTCGTCTGTCCAGGAGAGGGCGACAATGAGCACAGTCATTCAGTCATTACAAAAGGAAATTAATGAAGGAAAAACTGTGATAATTTAATGTATCAATTAATATACATCGACTAAGTTATTTTATTCGATTTTTTTTAGATGTTCTGAGAAAATGTCTCCTGAGGTGCAAACAGACAGAGGAAGAGACAGAGCCACTGTTCCCACTGTTAATAATGACGCCGATATTAGTACAATGATTTCAAATAATAGGGAATATATGGAAAATTATATAAAAGAATAAAACAGAACCAGCTCCAAAAGACACCAAATCAACGCCAATCAAACTTACACGACCAGTCAAAAGTTCGGACACACTTTCATTTATTTCCGTTTCTTTTTTATCTCCATGACTATTTACATTGTGGATTCACACTGAAGACATCAAAATTATGAATATAGTAAACAAAAATACTCAAAAAAAGCTCAAAACGTATTTTCGATTTTGAAAAATAGACAACCCTGACTTTTTTCTTTGTTACATCATCCTATACATCTTGCTTCATATATTTTGTGTCTTCTATGTGCATCTAAAATGTAGAAAGTATTAAATAAATAAAGTAAAATTAAAAAATAAAACACTGAATGAAAGCTTGTCCGAACCTTTGACTGGTAGTGTAAATGAAAAAAAAAAAAAAAAAAAAAAAAAAGATAAAATTAAAAGTTGCTTGTGAAATTCTCCAAAAACTTACTGCTTTTTTGTTTTCCTTTTTTTCTTTTACTGTAGCTTTATTCAGTAGAGAGTGGCAAGTAGCCTACAGAACAGAGATGGCAAAAATGGTCACAGCACCGGCCAACCACAACAAACACACACAGACAGGCAGCAGGTGGCGCTATAGCTCTGCGGAGGGCGATCTGTGGCGAGGAAATAGAGTTTTGTAAAGAATCGGTGATGTTAGATTGATATGGCTCACTGCTCGGTGGCAAAGGAGTCCATGCATGGCTGTGTGGTTAGCATGTAGCTTCAGGGCGTAGCAATTGAGTGGCGTAATAGCACAGGGGTTAGCAATCTCGCCTGCAGAGTTTGCATGTTCTCCTCGTGGCTCTCTGAGGTACCACTTACATTAAAACATACCTATTCTTGGCTAGGACCCTGAAATTTAGAGATTATATAAAATAAAATGCTCCAAGATTCATAAAGAACACATAGTATGCATTATTTGTATTGTTACTGACTTTTCAACATGCTCTTGAGTACCTTTGCTTTGGTATCTCATGTTTTAGAACTTTAAATAGCTTTGTAAGGAAGCAAGCGTTATGTTTCAGCCTGAAATCTGGTGTTGGGCTCCATCTTGTGGCAGGAGAGGGAATTACCATGTGGAAAAACTAGTGTTGGCTAATTAACTTTTACTTGCGACGTAACAATCCTGAGAAAATTAGAACCAAGTATATGTGTTCTTTGTTTTACCATTTTGTATGGTATTTAAGAATCCATGTTGTACGGCTCCAGGCTAATCAGAGTGCGTACATTTTCCAGCAAAATATGAATGAACATTTGCTAAGATTCATTATTATATTTGTTTCATTGTTGCTGCTGCTGAAAATTATTCTTTAGTATCTATCCATCTATTTAGTAAGAGAACATGGCAGGTATGATGCTACGCATTCATTTGACCAAAAAATATTGTTTCATCTTGTCAACTGATTCCAGTGATTGGCTAAAACTCAGCTTCAACATCACCAGGAGCCATTCCAGAACGATTTTACAGAGCTGACCTTTATTTGGGCTGTAATATCAAGCTCAAAGAAGCCCTTTTGTGACCAGGAACTTCCAATTATAGCAGCACTAAACCAGACGGCAGCACAGATATATCGCATGAGCAGCTCTTGAGGTGAAAATAAGTCCACTTTGTGCTGTCTGCGTCTAATAATAATAAAATGTATTATTATCCAATCATCAGGAAGTGCGATGTTAACATTCTAGCTTTACCGTGCTCTCTGAAAATTGTGAAAAGCACTTCTAATCTCGTACCGGTGAATCATCAGAATGCAGGAGGAGGTAAGTGAAGAATAACTTTGGAACACTGCAAACCACAGAAAATGAACTAGTGGCGTTTTTCACGTTTTTCGGACAGTAAAAATCAGGTAGAGCGTCTTTAAAACACGCTTGTTAGTCTGATCTGCGTCCTCGGCTCTCAAACCCGCTCGTTCAAAGTCCCTCTGTCACTTCATTCCTCCTGTGTGCTGGCAGCCAACAGAACAGTTGGTGAGAAGCATGAAGCAGCTTTAAGAGGAAGAAAATGCCCCATAGAGTTTATTGTGGATGAGATGAAAGCAATGGAGCAATGTGAACTGAACTGGAACTTGAATTCAAACCTCTGGACTTTTCTTTAAGAGGGGGTAGTACACTTTGTTTTGTATCATGCTTTTGTATATTTGTGGAAAAATGGCGTAGGCTTGCGGGCTGTGCTTCGGATAGGATCATACAGCTAACGCTAACTGTAAGCGCCCGGGAGAGATCGCTACATTACTCAAACATGCATGGATGATATCTAAAAACTCTTGAGGCATGTATTTGATGAGGGAACAACGTTATAACATGGTAGAAAGCACCAAAAAGTCGATTTAGCATAATACCCCCTCTTTAAAGAACAAACTCAAAGGATATATTTGTATTAGTTGAAACTTTAAGGCCCAGTATTAGTCTGGTCAAAGGTTTATTCAGCTCTCCTTGTTTAAAAAGGACTGAGTTGCCGACAGTACCGTATATCAAGGGGCACAATCCCAACTTATTTGTAAAGAAAAGGGAAAGAAGTTAAGCCACTCCCCATGTATGACTAAATATTTAGTTTTCAGCAAATACAAGAGTAAAAGCTTATACTAATATAATACTACCAGCTTTAGAATAAAAATAGTGAGAAAACTTTGCAAAAATGAGAAATATCTTTGAGTTAAATTGCGCAACATTTAGTGGACAGTGTGCAGAGCAGTGAGCAGAGATTGGCTGTGAGTGAGCAGTGGGGTCGCGGTGAGGTCATGGAGGGGTCACACAGGGGTCATTTGGGGTCGCGGCGAGGGCGGGGGGCGGGGCTTGTACCTGGTAGAGACAGTGGCAGACGCTGCGGAGTTGGGGTGGAAATTCGCTGGATGATCCGATTATCGCCTGAAAGAAACGCTCCGTGATCTGGAGAAGGTTCCTTTGGTTTTCCTCCAAGTTCTCCCCCTGCTCCAGTCTGAAGAAAAAAAGTATAAATATTTATCTTAATAATGTATCATTTAAATATGAATTAAATATTACTAAAATAGCTTGAAATCAAATTGAAAATTGCTATTTGAGTTGAAGAATCAATAAACATTACCTTTTTTTTTTAAGAACATGATTTTATTTTGGTCAATTTTTTTGGCTAAAAAGTTACATACAGTGGCTTTAACCAAATGATCACTGTCTCTAATAACAATCAATGGTTTTATTTCCATTATGCATGTAAGATAGAGTGAATTGCCAAATGAAACAGCACAGCACCCCCCAGTGGACAAGAGTAGTGGCACATTCAATTGAAACACAGAATCCGTATATTTGGTCAATCTTGTTTATTTCTCTCCCTCACTGACCTGGTGGGGTCCACCTCAAAGCTGATGTGTTCAGGTGTCGTGATCACGCCTCGTAAAAGTGGCTCCAGCAGTTTCTGCAGATACGCCGCTCCATAGACCTTTGAAGGCAACAAACATAACATCACATACAAACATCTCAACCATGTCATTATTTCATGGTATTTAGATCTCAGAGTCTCAAATCTTTAGTTTTTTTTTTTAAAGATATACCATGTAACATTTCTGTCAGAAGGTACGCCATCTGCTTGTCTCTATGGAGATGTTATTGCTTCGTCTGAAATGTTCCAACTTATGGCATTAAAGATATATATTTTCATGGAAACCTCAGGTGCCACCGTAAGGCCAAGTTACTGGTCCGATCCATTCAGAGCACAGAGACAAGCAGAAAATTACATAGTGCACCTTTAAAATAACTTAGCCTTGTTATTTTATTTTTATACTTTAGAATAAAGAATATATGAAAAACAAATAAAAATCTGTCCACACAAAATGCCATTGTAGCGAGTAACGGATAGTAATGGAGCCATTGCTTTAGACTTCTATTGCATTTTTATCTTAGTTACATGTAGGATTTACTTTACAGATGGTAATTATGAGCTCAGTTTTACCCTTGACAGTAGTGAGTAGTTTAAATCAGGTTCAAAACAGTAGTTGCTTCTGTTAGTGCTGTGTACCTTAAAACAGAAGGTCATGATCTTGCTGGCCAGGCTGTTTCCTCTGAACAGAGTCTGCATGGAGTCAGCAAGCTCCACCTCTTTAGAAAACATGTTCCAGAGCAGCTGATAGAGCAGGTGACGGGAGTCGAATAAAGTCACCAAAACACGTGCCAATTCGTCCTACACAGAGAGAAAATAAAGCTAGAGTTTGAACTATGACAACAACTACCCTCAAAACAGGTCAGTTCAGTGCTGTTATAATTAGAAGACATGCAAACTACAGGATGAGATGTGAGTAATCTGAGGAGCGATAATCAGAAAGAAATCAGATTTCTCTCCTCATATTTACCGTTTACATTTCAATAATCTTCCAAGTCAAACAATCTGAAATCAGAATCTCATTTTGACTGTCTACAGTGATGTTTGTAGTTTTGTTGTTCTTTAGATTAAATGTTTTTCTTCTGCTTTATCCAGGGACAGGTTGTGGAGGCAACAATCTAAAGCAGGAAGGCCCAGACTTTCCTCACCCCAGGCACTTCCTCCTGCTCTTCCATTGAGATCACAAAGTGTTCCCAGGCCACAGAGACACCATGTCCTTTGTCTTCCCGGGGCCTTCTCTTGGTGGGACATGAACATCTCCCCAGGGAGGCGTCCGGGACATCCGGAACAGATGCACTATATTATGACACTTTTCAAAATGGAGCATTAGCTTCCCCAAATACTTTTTACTTGAGTCATTTAATGGAGAACTATTTGTTTAATGTTTTGAAGGAAAAGTACATAACTGAAGCATTTGTTATAATAACAGTGACTGCACTGACCCACTGTGACCCGGGCACCACATTGGCCAGAGCCATGGCGATGGGCAGCTCGCCCTGGTCTCCCATCATCGTGACCAGCTCCACCAGACGCTCAAAGCGATCGGCCAAAACCGTCTCAGCCAAAGTGTCAAACTCTGTCCCCTGCTGGAGGATCTTTGTGAGGACCTCCATGAACGTGGCTCTGGTCTGCAGGTCTTTGTGGTAACCCAAACCTGAAAGACAATATGTGGACTTATTTTAATCCGTTTTAGGGTAATTCCAAACACATCTAAATTATTACCAACAAAAAATAAAACTACAATGTTGAATTTCCAATGTACAAATACCACATCAGATACATTTCTGGCCAACTGTATTTGAGCTTCATAAAAAGTATAATTTGTAGACAAAATACAAAATACAAAACTAAATCTTTTGTGCGTTATTGTTCAGTAAAGCCTATATAATAAATTACCTCAAGTGCATTTTTTAAAGTTTTCTAACTAGGCTCTGATGTTACTCACATAATTTCCCCCCCAGACACTGAATTTTGTTCCAGTTTTTGTTTGATGTGGATAGGCCCAATAATCACAGACCATGAACCATAAAGCAGGTTCACTGAAAGGGAACATTAAGAACTGGAGTGAGCCGTTACCAATGGAGTGCATGAGTCCGCTGTCCACGTTGGCGTTGAGCAGGTTGGACATGGCGAGGACGGTGCAGTGTCTCAGGGAGGCCAGACGTCGAGACATGCCCCTTTTCCGCCCGCCCACCGCCTGCCCATCATCCTCCACCTCCGAACAGTCGTTCAGGAGGTTCATGAAGAGAGTGAAGTACCTGCAAAACACAGAAGAGAGATGAATGAGGAGCCAAAGGTGGAGTAGAGCCATACGAGTAAACAAGACATGACCAAATTATAGGCAACAATTTCAGCTCGAGGTAGTTTTTAAAAAGGAGGGAGAGTTAATCTATATGGAACAGAGGAGGGGAGAGGGAATATGGTACAGAAGAGGGAGAGAAAATACTGTATATGGAACAGATGTAGGATGAACATGTGGTAGTAGAGAGGAGGGAGAGAGAATACATGGGTAGAAGGATGCAGAGTTTAGAGCAAGAGGCCTAGAGGAAGACAAAAAGGAGATGTATGGATGTAGCAGGAAATGGCATTAAATTAGGACCAGAGGAGAGGGTCAGATGGAGTAGAGGAGAGGGTCAGATTGAGCAGAGAAGAGGGTCAGATGGAGCAGAGGAGAGGGTCAGATGGAGCAGAGGAGAGGGTCAGATGGAGCAGAGGAGAGGGTCAGATGGAGCAGAGAAGAGGGTCAGATGGAGCAGAGGAGAGGGTCAGATGGAGCAGAGAAGAGGATCAGCTGGAGTAGAGGATGCAGAGGAGAGGGTCAGCTGGAAGATAGGGTCAGATGAAGCAGAAGATGCAGAGGAGAGGGGCAGATGGAGCAGAGGATGCAGAGAAGCTCAGATGGAGCAGAGGATGCAGAGGAAAGGGGCAGATGGAGCAGAGGATGCAGAGGAGAGGGGCAGAGGGAGCAGACGATGCAGAGGAGAGGGGCAGATGGAGCAAACAATGCAGAGGAGAGGGTCAGATGGAGCAAACAATGCAGAGGAGAGGGTCAGATGGAGCAAACAATGCAGAGGAGAGGGTCAGATGGAGCAAACAATGCAGAGGAGAGGGTCAGATGGAGCAGAGGATGCAGAGGAGAGGGGCAAATAGAGCAGATTTCAGTTTCTTACTTGAGAAAGAGCTGAGATTTGGCCTCCATGAGTTCGACTCCGTCTCCCTCTTCGGGCTGCAGCGGTAAACCAGCCAAAAGAGACACCACAGCTTCCATACTGGCCTGGTCCAGATCTCTGCAAAAAAACAAAACCACACACACAAACTTGGTTGGTCCAAAGAAGTGTTATCGTATCGCAAAGTATTCTACAGTTCTCTCATTCAACCAGTATTTCAAATGTAAGAAATTGGTGGTTTTCAGATTCTAGAATGTGATGATGTGATGATGGGGGCAAGAGACAAATTTTCCTTTGCCATGAAATATTTAAAGGCGCATTGTGTAACTTTTCTGGTGGAGGGTCCGTCAAATCATTTTCTCCGTAGAGATGTTATTGCTTTTTCACAGTATGGCATTAAACCATTCTATTTTCATGGACACCAAACCAGACCAAGTTACAGGTTTTTCTAGGTATTTTTGAGCTATAAAACCACCTGCTAGACCTGTTTAATGTCATACTGTGGAACATTCCAGGCAGAGCAATGACATATCCATAGAAACAAGCAGGTGACGGACTCCCAAGCGAAAAGTTACACAGTGCACCTTTAAAATTCTTCAGGACAACGGCACAGAAGTCATGTGATTCACCTGGTCAGGCACTTGATGTCATCGTCTGCTGCCTGATTGGACGTCCCCATTACCCAGTCGGTCAAATACTCCACCATCTTGTTCCTACAGAGGACAGAAGAGATTAGCATCCTCTTTATTATTCTTATATATCTGTTTACATACGCTTTAAGTAACTATAGTATTTTTTGCATTTTTTTATTGTAGTAATAGTAGTGGTAATATTAGTAACAGTGATAATAATAATAATAATAATAATAATAATAATAATAATAATAATAATAATAATAATAGTAAATGTACCTGAATTTCATCTCTTGGCAGAAGGAGAGGTCGTCACGCCGCTCCATCATCACCTCCACCAGTTGGCACAGTTTCGTTTTGATCTGAATGGCATGGACTACATTTCCCAGAATTCTCACATATCTACAATATAAACAATAAACACATTCATCACCGCGTTTACTCGGAAGAAGAGCGTTTAAATTGTCCTTATGCAGTCCGAGGTGAGACCTGACGAGGTTGAGCATCATGGTCTCGATGCTGGCCTGGCCCAGGTGCTCGGAGCTGCCCTCTGTGTGGTTGTCCAGAAGGTTTTTCATGATGGCGATGGTCTGCTCCACAAACTGAGTGTTCATGTCGTTTATGGGAACCTGAAGAGAGAGAGAGGGAGGGAGGGAGGGAGAGAGGGAGAGAGTGAGGAAGAGAGGGAGAGAGACGGAGGGGGAAGAGAGGGAGGGAGAGAGAGAGGAAGAGAAGGAGAGAGGAAGGGGGAAGAGAGGGAGGGAAGAGAGGGAGGGGGAAGAGCGGGAGGGAGAGAGAGAGGAAGGGAGGGGGGATAGGGAGGGAGAGAGGGAGAGAGAGTGAAGGGGAGGGGGTGGGGGGTGAGGGATGGAGAGAGGGGGGAGAGAGTGAAGGAGAGAGGGAGGGGGGAGAGGGAGTGAGGGAGAGTGAAGGAGAGAGAGAGGAAGAGTGAGGGAGAGACAGAGGGAGAGAGTAAAGGCGAGAGTGAAGGCGGGAGAGGGAGAGAGAGAGAGCGAGAGAGGGAGGGGGAAGAGGGAGGGAGAGTGAAGGAGAGAGTGAAGGAGAGAGGGATTAAAATTTTTTATTCAAATAGTGTGTCCAAATTTCTGAAAAGAGCGTTTTTCAACACCATCAATACTTGCAGATAAACTCACTGCCCACTTGTTGCAGTCGTAGGCTGTATATATACATATAAATGGACATAGTTAACCCACTAGCTGCCGCATTCAAAAAGGAAGTGTGCATGAGCTCCCGTCGTCACGCAGTCCCAGCATGCACCTCCAAGCGCCGCAGAATTCCCATAGAAACTAACCAGCGTGGGCCATGCAGGTTTAATCTGATTGGTTTCAAGAGAAATCATTGTCTACCATTTCCTTTAATGACAAAAAAAAACTCCAAAAGCGACCCATAATCCCCGTCAGATTTAGTCACGTGGGTGCAGGAGCTCTTTTCACTTTCTGTTGAAATACTGTGGCCCCTCTCTCTGTAACTGCTACAATGAGCCTTGTCATTTTGGTCTTAAAATGTTTGTATGAATCTGTTCTACATAATTGGTGTTTTGTTTCACTATTTTGTTGCTAAACGCCCACTACTGCTAAACCAGTGGTGCAGGTGGGAAGGGGCGTTACCTTCAACAACCTCGCTCCAGATTGGCTCTTTGGTTGCTATGATACTCGCGGTCGGAATTCCAAATATGGAACTCTGCTCCAATTCACCATCATAACCGCAAGCCTCGTGAGCTTCATTTGACTGGAGCTGAACAATATGGGTGACACTCCCTTAGTCCACTTCTTTATACAGTCTGTGGTTGCAGTCCTATATCCCATATTAATTTACCAATGGCTTTTCCAACCTCAAAGAAATCCAAGTTTTGAATGTTATTTGGAACATTTTGAGCTCAAACTCACCGGTCCTTGCGTGTCGAAGAACTTGCCGATGCTGTTCCTGAGTTTATTGAAGAGCATTGGGTAGAGAGCCGGACTCAGCTCCAGCCCCAGGAGGTCTTTGACATTGGTCCTGACGTGAAGCCCGACCCGATCGTGTCCGCACACCAACAGGGCCAAAAGTCTGTCCAGAAACCTGCTGACAGGGCTCTCGCTGGAGGCAGAGGAGGAGCAGGAAGAGCTGATGCCAATGGAGCCGTCACACAGACCCATAGAGATCATGGAGTGTTTGCGTTCAGACATGGGGCCCATCGGGGGGCTGTAGGTGGCCGGCCCTGGGGTGCTACGCTGCTGCAGACACACTCCACCCAGAGCACAGAGGAACCCAGTCATGTTTATCCACTCCTGCTGCAAGAGGGACAAACAAGGAGGCTTAGATATTAGAACGCATTGAACAAAACTATGGCTCAAGAATCTAAAATATACATTTGTTTTTTTCTTTCCATTGTTTTTAGTTGATTTTTTTTAAGTTTTAAAAGGTGCATTGTGTAACTTTTTCTGGTGGAGGGTCCGTCAAGTGCTTTTCTCCATGGAGATGTTATTATTTTGTCTGGAATGTTTCACATTATGGTATTAAAGCTTTATATCTGCATGGAGACCAAACCAGACCAAGTTACAGGTCAGATCTGTGACCTGTAACTGTGTATCTGTGAACCCCGCTCACCTGTTTTTCTAAGTATTTTTGAGCTATAAAATCACCTTTCTTTTAATAAATGTAAGGTAGAGCCCGATTGATAAATTTGTTTTGAATTATTTCAATCTTTTTTGTTTATTACATGTGTTCATTCATAGTTGTAATACATTTTAATGCCTTCAGTGAGAATCCACAATGTACACAGTGTGAAAAGTGTCCAGTGTGTATGGATTTAATCAATCTACAGAATAATATTTACCTGTCCGTCATCCGCTTTGTTTTTGGGGAAGTTCAGGATCTGTTTGGTGACTTGGTCCCATTTGGCGTGAGTGTCCTCCCAGGCCTGGAACAGACACAGAAGAACTGTTCACTGCAAATACTATATACTAAAGACTAATGATGAAGTACAGTTATTCCAATGTGAGGAAACGGCTGAAGTTGGTACCTCGATGTTTCCAGGAGTGGGGTGCTCTACTCTTCGTAACAAAGCCATGACTCTCTTCTGTAACGTAGAGCGACCTGAGAAGAGGAAAAAAACATTTAAATAAAGAAAAATAAATATAAAAATACCTTTGACAGTATGTTATTGCTTGGTCTGGAATGCTCCACATTAAGGCATACAACTTGTCCATTTCCATGGAAACAAGAAGAAGGTAACACCACCAAGTCAAGTTACAGAGTACAGTAAGAATGGATGTTTTCAATGTATTTTTGAGCAATAAAAAAGACCTGTAACTGAATGAATGCAAAGTAGATCAATTAAATATCGTAGTATGGGAAATTTCAGGTTAAGGGATAACATCTCCATGGAGACCAAATATTAGGTAAAAGCAACTGCAAATTCAACAATAGAACTCTTATCTGCCTTCATTGTAAACTCTGACCTGTGCCCATCATGTTGCTGACGGAGGCGAGCTCGCTGAAGGTGGCGTAGTTCGGCAGGATGGTCTGGACGGGCACCTCGTCGGCAGCACTGCGGATGTCAGCCTCTTCACACAGGTGTCTGAAGCAGGACATGGCCACGAGCACCGCCTCAGTGTCCGGACTCCACAGAAACATGTAGAGACACACCTCCAGCTTGGTCTGAGCCTGTCTGCACATGGGGATGGCACTGCCCATCGTCGCACACTCCTGGAATCAAACACGTATCAGCAGATTCCTTAGCAAAGCACGCGAGATGAATGTTTCTAACTCCTGCAGATAAACTGGGGAACTGATTGACTGATTCGTATTTATTTCGAGTTTGTGCCAGTAGAGAAACAGTAATCATATACATATTATATATTGACAGTCAATAAAAACTTTGAGGGACAAAATTGACAAATACTTGTTATTTCTTTAACACAAAGCTACTTTCATATGAACAGACAACAACAATATCATATCAGTAAAAAAATGAATAAAGGAATAGGTGTCCAAAAGCATTTTTTTTCACCAAAATAAACCAGAATATATGGCGACTGCCAAATACAGTTTTGCACCAGATCAGTAACGGGTGTGACCTCCGTTGGCGTTTACACAGGCGGTGATGCGCTGACGCATGCTCCTCACGAGGCGTCGAATGTTGTCCTGAGGGATCTGGAGCCACTCCTCCTGCAGTGCCTGGATCAGCTGTTGCCTGTTCTGAGGCTGGGGGACCCGATTGGCTACCTGCCTACCAAGGTGATCCCAGAGGTGCACTGGAATGATATTGGTGGCCTTTTTGGTTCCCATATATATGTCAGTATATATACATTGTAAACAAAAAAAAGCACAAAGGGAGTGGGAAGAAGAAAAACTTGTATTAACCCACCCCTATTCATGACATAGTTTCAAAATTATGTGGTTGCTTATGTACACTGATCACAAAACTTTACAATTATTTACATATAGCAAAATAAATTACACACTATGCAAATGTAATATCATTTTTTTTTTTTTTTTTTAATCACCCAGCGCTGTCACTCACCCTTATACCACGAAAGCAAAATTTCTTTAGAATTTCTTTTGAAGCTGTGAATATTTGGGCACTGCTTCACGTTTTCTCCCAACCCATTCCACACACAGATACACACACACAGATACACACACACAGATACACACACACAGATACACACACACAGATACACACACACAGATACACACACCCCTTCCCCTTAATTCAGGGGTGTCAAACTCATTTTCACCAAGGGCCTCATTTGGATCATGGTTCTCATCAAAGGGCCGGTTGTAAAGTTAGGACTGTAACAACTACAATATCGATATGTTACAAATGAGAGTCTGTATTTGATTTTTCATAGTATTTATTTAAGTTTCAAATGTTATATAATTTTGAATTTATTTGTATTGATCTATTGCCTATTATCATTGCTGCTCGTCTCTAAACACAAGTCCAGTCCAGTAATGATGAACGAGCAATTTCCTCTGCCACTATGACTCGAGCTTTCACCGCTGCATCGTTCTTGGCTGTAGCTCATGTAAACATGTCCTGCTGCGATTTTAGTTTTCCTTTTAATTCTTGGACAACTTGTTTTTGTTGGAGACTAAAACGAGCATATTTAGTGCCATGTTTTGTGTCAAAATGCTGACGTATATTGTACTCCTTCATCACCGACATTGTCTCGTTACATAAAAGACATACCAGTTTATCTCCTTGAAGTACAAACATGTATTCACTTTCCCATCTTTCCTGAAATGGCCGTCCTTCTGCATCAATTTTTCTTTTCTTGAACATTTTGGGGAGATTTGTTGACTTTTCTCAGCCAGAGCATGTTGGGGAATGGCAAGCGGGGAAACACCCCCCATGTGGCGCATTGTGGGAGATATAGTAGCGGCCCGGCCCAGAATCACAACATAATAATAAATTATACTTTTTAATTTAACCCCTTGCGGGCCACATAAAATGGCTTGAAGGGCCGGATGCGGCCCGCGGGCCTTGGCCTTGCCACATGTGCCTTAATTCATAGTGTACTTCTTGTGTACTAAACAGTTTTTGGATATTGAATGGTAGTATATTTTTGTTTGCTTTATACAAAAGCAAAACAGTGTAGAATTCAAGTGTGTTCTGAGGATTTTACTTTTAAGAGCTTTTATCCATGTTATAATGATTCTTCCTCATCTTTAACTTACTTGTATTTTGAATGATTCAGGCATATTTTGAGTTATAGCTACCATCTGTACGTTTGATGACTTTTTTTTTATATACGAGTAGATGGCAAATGAAAGCCTGTTCCAATACCATACTTTTACTCAACTAAGAGTACTGTTAGACTGTAAAAATACATATATTACTCAGGTCGGAGTAAAAATGGCTACTCTTCCCACTGTGAGTATATACATAACGTGAGCTTTATGTTGACTTCATTTACATATGTGTCTATCCTGAGAAAATACCAGATTATTTAGTGTAACTACAAATGTAAAAAATGATTAAACCAGATTGATCCTCTGGTTTATGGTGTAGTTTTGCGGTGGCGGCGGTGGAGATTTGCACCTTGTTCTTGAGCAGAAACTTGTTCCTACAGATGAGGATCTCCCTGAGCCACTTGAGCACCTCGGTCCCGTTCACGATCTGCTGGCCAATCAGCTTCCGGCAAATCATCGACAGCACCTGAGAACTGTAAGGAAACAATAAAGAAACCATCAATCTGGAGTCGAGTCACTGCCACTTAGACAGAGTTCAGTGTGCGCCATAGGTCTAACCGTACTGTACTACTGTGTATATATATATATGGACATAGGAAGTTCACATGCGGCTCTTCCGGCTCCTACTGATTCTGGCTCCCATTGACTTACATTGGAATATTGTGGCCCCTCTCTCTATACCTGCTTCAGTGAGCCTCGTCATTTTGGTCTTAAATGTTCATGTTAACCCGCTCTAAAGTCCTATTCCTAATATGGAGCCTGGTCTCTAACTGTTAACATCGTGAGTTTCATTTGGGTGACGTCACACTCGCTTAGTCCACTTCTTTATACAGTCTATGGCCTAACATGAAGACACAAGAGGACAACAGAAATCTATACAAGAGCAAACCACCATCTCCCTTAATTTGTATCAAACATATGATTTTTTTGCGCTTCGCTCGAAACATGAGACCTTTGTTACGCTATAATGTTAACAATGCATGGGGTTTTATTTTGAAATCTACGAAAGATGTCAGCTTAAACACTGCACTCACCTGATGTCCCAAAAAGTCTCTATGGGGGATTCAGGGTTCCACAGCTCAATGGTCTCAGGCTGATGTAGCACCAACAACGCCTGGACGCAAAACACAGACCTTATTAGACATTTGTTATGATTTATTTTCATCCAAATTTAGAGGTGGGTGATACCAACTCGAGTAACAGTTTAATATTCAAACTACTCCGCGAAATTCAACCACCATCTTTTAACTCCTTGAGGAACACTGTAGCAGACTTATTTAAGTGACAAAAGCTTTACGATCACAGACAATACTGAATGATTTGAACTTGTGTTTTATTCCCTCATGTAACAGATAATAGTTACAGTGGGTACGGAAAGTATTCAGACCCCTTACATTTTTTCACTCTTTACATTGCAGCCATTTGCTAAAATCAGGTAAGTTCATTTTTTTCTCACTAATGTACACACAGCACCCCATATTGACAGAAAAACACAGAATTGTTGACATTTTTGCATATTTATTAAAAAAGAAAAATTGAAATATCACATAGTCATAAGTATTCAGAGCCTTTGCTCAGTATTTAGTCGACGCACCTTTTGAGCTAATACAGCCATGAGTCTTTTTGGGAATGATGCAACAAGTTTTTCACACCTGGATTTGGGGATCCTCTGCCATTCCTCCTTGCAGATCCTCTCCAGTTCTGTCAGGTTGGATGGTGAACGTTGGTGGACAGCCATTTTCAGGTCTCTCCAGAGATGCTCAATTGGGTTTAAGTCAGGGCTCTGGCTGGGCCATTCAAGAACAGTCATGGAGTTGTTGTGAAGCCACTCCTTCGTTATTTTAGCCGTGTGCTTAGGGTCATTGTCTTGTTGGAAGGTGAACCTTCAGCCCAGACTGAGGTCCTGAGCACTCTGGAGAAGGTTGTCGTCCAGGATATCCCTGTACTTGGCCGCATTCATCTTTCCTTCGATTGCAACGAGTGGTCCTGTCCCTGCAGCTGAAAAACACCCCCACAGCCTGATGCTGTCACCCCCATGCTTCACTGTTGGGACTGTATTGGACAGGTGATGAGCAGTGCCTGGTTTTCTCCACACATACCGCTTAGAATTAAGTTCAAAAAGTTCTATCTTTGTCTCATCAGACCACAAAATCTTATTTTTCACCATCTTGGAGTCCTTCAGGTGTTTTTTAGCAAACTCCATGTGGGCTTTCATGTGTCTTGCACTGAGGAGAGTTTCCGTCGGGCCACTCTGCCATAAAGCCCCGACTGGTGGAGGGCTGCAGTGATGGTTGACTTTCTACAACTTTCTCCCATCTCCTGACCGTATCTCTGGAGCTCAGCCACAGTGATCTTTGGGTTCTGCTTTACCTCTCTCACCAAGGCTCTTCTCCCCTGATTGCTCAGTTTGGCCGGACGGCCAGCTCTAGGAAGAGTTCTGGTTGTCCCAAACGTCTTCCATTTAAGGATTATGGAGGCCACTTTGCTCTTAGGAACCTTAAGTGCAGCAGAAATGTTTTTGTAACCTTGGCCAGATCTGTGCCTTGCCACAGTTGTGTCTGTGAGCTCTTGAGGCAGTTCCTTTGACCTCATGATTGTCATTTGCTCTGACCTGCACTGTGAGCTGTGAGCTCTTATATAGACACGTGTGTGGCTTTCCTCATCAAGTCCAATCAGTTTAATCAAACACAACTGGACTCAATGAAGGTGTAGAACATCTCAAGGATGAGCAGAACAAATGGACAGAACCTGAGTTCAATATATGAGTGTCACAGCAAAGGCTCTGAATACTTGACCATGTGATATTTCACTTTTTCTTTTTTAATAAATCTGCAAAAATGTCAACAATTCTGTGTTTTTCTGTCAGTATGGGGTGCTGTGTGTACATTAATGAGAAAAAAATGAACTTAAATGATTTTAGCAAATGGCTGCAATATAACAAAGAGTGAAAACATTTAAGGGGTCTGAATACTTTCCCTACCCACTGTATGTAACATAATACTCCCTACAACTGTACAACAACTCAATCTTAAGTAACAGATAACCTTATGCCCTGTCAATCAGCATATCATTTCACTGTCGTTCTTGTCTCTTGTTTATAGCTGTGATTTTATAGTTTATTTTATAGTTTATTACTTATTTTTCTATTTTATTTTGACTTGTACATATACATTTATTTTCATAATTGTCTCATTTGACTCCTGTCTCTTGCTCTTTTTGCTACACCATCTATTTTTGTTACTCTCTGTTATTATATTATATTGTGATGTGTGACCTACTGTATCCAAATAATTTCCCTTGTGGATCAATAAAGTTTGTCTAAGTCTAAGTCATACGATTTAGCTTTTGTCATTTTGTATCTATCCTTTAAATAAAGAAAAAAAAATCTGGTATTTTCAATGTGTTGTCCTTACATTAACTTCAAAAATCAAATGCTGCGTCCAGACAGTTTTTTCTCGGGGAGGGGGTGGGTTAAGCGTCTTGCCCAAAGACACAACAACAGCATTCATTTGTGGGAGCTGGAATCGCACCCCCAACATGTGGGTCAGTGGTTCTGACCGCTCTACCTGAACCACTGGTCTTCGGATCAGTGGGCAAACGCTCTACAACTGAGCTACTGTCATCCCAAACTTGAGTATTTGAGTAGTTTTCCTGAATACTTTTTTTTACTCTTAATGGAGTCATTTCTTGGACCTTATTTTGGTGCTTCTACTTGAGTAATATTATTCTGAAGTAACTGTAATCTGACTTGAGTACTCGACCCACTGCCTAAATTATACTAATAGATACTGAAGATGATAAGAGTATGGAGATGGTTCTGACCTCCATGGCCTCCTGGGACAGCTGTGTGGTGTTGGTGAGAGGCACGAGCTGCACCAGGCCTGTGATGAGCTCCGCCGTGCTGCTCTGCATCTCCGCTGTCTGCTTCACCGGATTCTGCGTGAAGAAAAACAGTTGTTTAGAAACCTCTAGACTCTTAAAAATGTCCAAAATTAGAGGAACATTTAGAGAAATACAATAAATCATGTAGCTTACAAATTAACTACAACTATTAATTATACGAAGTGTCTGTGTATGTGTGTATGTACTTAAGTAGGTCTTCTTTCCTGCGCTCATAAAATAATGATACTTTGCAAAATGTATACAGGGCTATAGGATGTAGCTGTGTTGTAATCAGAAACCCTCGAATGCCGCCCCCTGGTGGAGACTCACGTGCAGCAGCAGCTTGGGGTCGGCGTGGATGAGTTTGACCAGCGCAAGGAGGAGGCACTTGTAGCTGCGCGTGTCCAGGTCCGTTGCCTTCTCTTTAAACTTGAGGCTCGTCGTCATCTTCCCTTTGAACGTCAGACTCTGAGGAAAACAAATGAAAAACAAGTTTGATCAATAATAAGATTTAAAACAACAAAACTGCAACGGTAAATGGCTCATATTACGCTATTTTCAGATCGTTCATTCACACATGTTTAACACTGAAATCAACAGAAAACACTGTTCCACCTTGTGATGTCATGTGGTAAGGCAGGAAGCGCTCCACTGCGTTTTTAAACTCCACACACCTTCACTAGAATCATTTGGATCATTTCAGCCCTGGAATTGCCAAACTCTACTGAACAAAAAGGTAAAAGGTAACTTGAAAATGACCGCTTCATGACATCACAAGGTGGAAGTGTGCGTAATATAGGGCCTTTAAGAAGCCAATTAGCTGGAAAATAGTACATATGCAACATAACACGGTGACCATAGGGGATTTTTTCATATATCTGTATCTGTTCAATATATCGGAAAATATATCCCTGATTTTTGGCACCGATATTTCTTCTAAGCTTCCCCAGTCTGTGTGTGTGCCTGTGTGTCATTCCTCAGTGCTCAGTGTGTATTTTTAAAAAGAACAGTGAGTTAGAAACTAAAGAGGTGGCGACAATTTTCCATAAACAAATGATACTAGATCTCAGTTTTAAAAAGATGGTGTCCTTTTTATTTTACTTGATTTGTACGCTGATTTATGGGCCTTGCTGTAGAACGTATAAAAACGTGTTAGGCCACAGGGAGGGGAGATGGGAGCCGTTTTTGAGGAAGGCCCTACTGATCCGAATCGTCACTACTTAAACTCGAGCGTCATGAATTAGTGCTAGTGCAGCCTCTGAGAAAAATGAGAAAAACTTGTATGTGTCCTCTTTATGTAGGTTTAGGTTTAGGCAGTGGTGGAAGAAGTAAGTAAAAAATGTAGTGAAGTAGAAAGTACAGATACCTGCGCTCAAATGTAGTAGAGTAAACGTAAAAAGTATCCATTTTTAAATCTACTTAAGTACAGATACCTACATTCCTTTTGTGTCTTACCGGTGTCATCCTGATGGGGGGGTGGTTTGCCAGCCCCTGCATCACTTTGTTGAGTGTGTCTGCGAACATGAAGCGCAGCTCTCCGGCGTAACAGTACACTGTGTCGATCTTGGGCCACCAGTCCAGGTGAGACTGTCAAGAGACGAGGGATACAAGTGTTAGAAACCTAAAGAAACCTAAAGAAACCTAAAGAAATCTAAAGAAATCTAAAGAAATCTAAAAAATCTAAAGAAATCTAAAGAAATCTAAAGAAATCTAAATACACTTTTACCTGACTTTTGCTATCTAAAGCCCTATTCACACAGGATTCGTTTTACCTCGGGATGTCTGCAAAATTTAAATGTGTAAAAAATAATAAGTAATAACAAAAGAACCTTTTAATTCATCATGTCGCCAACATTGATTTTATTTTTAGTTTTTGCACCCATACAATGATAGCCACGCCATCAGATTCCTCGTGAAATATCCAGAGTCTCTCTCTTTTAAACCGTTCACACTGTACAGACCCTCAATCCAAACTTCACAAACTTTGCACCAAAAGCTCCAAATTTCTCCATGGTGCTGGTCCTCGGTTGCCACAACAACGGGGATGTACATCTGGGTCACGTCTTTACGGCAGTTTGATTTATGTTTTTTACTTTAACTGTAGAAAAATATAATAACTGGATTAGAGTATAGTCCATGTCGAAGAAATATTGTTGGTTTATTCGTATTTGGACCTAAAATAGACCGTAGAGATGTTTTCAATACAGCTCTGACTTTGCAGAATTACAGGAGGTCAAATTCAGGGGGAATTTTTACACACATTTTTTACACATGGACAATTCGCACGGGACTAGAAACACAGATGATGTTGGTAATTATTACAATTTACCTGAGGAGCGCAGGTAAAATGAATCCCGTGCAAATAGGGCTTTAAATACTTGAAAAACACAACTAGTGTATTTAAAACTGTCTGCTGTGGTCTAAAAGTTATTTCTTACTTATCATCACCACCAATTATGCAATTAGTTTATGAGCTTTTCATAACTTTTACAAGGCCAGGGCTAACAACAACACCTAGTTTGTGGATGATAAAAAAAACAAAACTTAAAAACTAGATGCAGCCTCAATATATATGTACAAGGGCACGATTTGTCTTTTAAAAGCCGGTTACAGCACCTTTACGTTTAGATAAATGGACTTACATTGGTGATTATTCTGTGCAGAGAGTTGACCAGGACAAAGTGAAACGTAGAGGGAGACGTGGAGGCTAAACAGACCTGGAAAAAAGAAGCCCAAGAATATGTAAATGTGAGACCCGGATGAACAAAATGAAAATATATGATAAGATAAAATACACACAAATTAGCAGTTCGTGATTGATGAACTGAAAAACTGAAACTATTTAGGAGATATCCTCTGGAAACGGCAAAATGAATCGTCTTATCGAGTCTTGTACCTTGAAGTGCTGATTGTTGTGAGGGTTGATGCGGAAACAGGAGACGAAGCAGTCCATCATCAGCTCCACGTCTGCGTTCTGGCTTCCCGTCCCCCTCCAGAACGGTTTGGCCGGGTTAAACAGCAGAGCCTGATGGGGAAAAAGAAAACATCGTAAAGTCACTAAAAGGCAAATACAGGCAATTTTAGATTTTAGAAGTGCTAAAATAACTACAGACATTACATTGCACTGCAAATTTCTCAGATCTGGCCAAGATTTTAACACTTATATCAGGTTATTCATCTTGTTTTCAGATTTATTATCGACTTACTAGACCAGAGACGGCTTCATTCTAGTCTAGAGGGAGTTTATTTTAAGATCACTTGTCAAGTAAAATGATCTTGCTGCACGGACAGATCATTTCACTACTTTTAAGTCATTTTCTGATAGATTTAAGTGTTTATATCTTAAATTTTGGGCAGGTTTTTTGCAGTGTGTGTTGAGGGCTAAACCAAGACTAAGGATGTGCTTAAAGGATCCATATTACGTTCCATTTCCATCCATGTTGTAATGTTGTTTCCTAATCAAAAACATACCTGGACACGTGTTTAATTACATGCACACATGTTTAATACAAAAACCCTGCGTATTTAAAAGTAATAAAATCTAGGATTACTCAAACATGTGCGAATGAAACAAAACACAACATCATAACGTGGCTTAAAGCTCACAAGGGTCAATTTTGACAACACACAACATCAAAATTGGGATTAAATGACTAAAGCACTAAACTTGGACTAGACCATGACTGAAACAGGACTAGAACAGGTTTCAAGCACAGTCTACAACAGGACTAAACTGTTGTCATACCAGAACATTCTAAATAAGCTATAGTATAATTGAGGAACAGGGCAAGTTATATTTTTACCTGTTTTTTTTTTTTTTATATATATATCTGGACCTATCAATATGAGAGAAGAAATGACCCATGTTTACATTTTGTTTATCAGCATAAATAAACCGGGAGTAAGTACAAGAAAGAAAATAAATTTAGGGATTTGAAGTTCCATCATATGTTTTTCTCCATGGAGATTGCTTTGTCTGGAATGTTTCACAGTATGGCATTAAACCTTTCTATCTTCATGGAGACCAAACCAGACCAAGTTACAGGTCAGATCTGTGGAGAGGCGACCCCGCTCACAGTCAGAAAACCTGTTTTTCTAAGTATTTTTGAGCTCTAAAACCACCTGTAATTTAATAAATATAAGGTAGAGCTGTGTAATGCCATACTGTGGAACATTTCAGGTAGATCAATGACATCTCCATGGAGAAAAGCATTTTGACGCCAGAAAAGTTACACAATGCAACAAAAATGACATATGGTGAACAATTATCCAAATGTGTTTTAAGTAACTACAAAACAGCGTTGAAAAAACACAACTTCAATAATATTCCGATGTGTTTTGGGCCAACATTGACCAGCAAAGCAAATAGGGTCAATAAACAACAATATCGTTTATCGGGACATTTTACATAATCGTGAGAATCGGCAACAAAGAGAATCACCATTGTATCACCAGAATGTGCAGAACAAAGCTACTTATCCTTGTTGTTTTCTTCTAGATTGTCGCTGTTTTCACTCAGAACAAAGTACAATTCTGTAATAGTTAGTTAAATATGGAACTGATTCATAATATTAAATCATATGCATAACTTTTTTTTTTTTTTTTTATTGAGACGATAAGAATGGTTTCTGTTCTTCTATGGGAGAGTGTGTGTGTGTGTGTGTGTGTGTGTGTGTGTGTGTGTGTGCGTGTGTGTGTGTGCGTGTGCGTGTGTGTGTGTGAGAGTGTGTGTGTGCGTGTGTGTGTGTGTGTGTGAGAGAGTGTGTGTGTGTATGCATAACATTTTAAACTGTCATCAACTTGAATAATTATTGTAATATAAATCGTTAATTGCAATTATTTTAACCATGATAATCGCGAATACTGTACCACGCCTACAACAATAGTGTTATTACGCCAATTTATAGACCAAAATAGGATATCGACTGAACCGATGTCTTGGAACCGATAACGAATCCATCAAAATGTTCAACTTTGAGACAGAGATGCACATATATGATACAGCTAAGTAAAATATAATGCAAAAACTCCCCAAACTGGACCCACCTTGAGGTCTATGACGATGGACTGCACCAGGAGGAAGATGGTGGAGTGGTCTTCCCAGTTGATGTAGGTGGAGGCTTTGCACAGTTTGACGCAGGCCACGGCGGCGCTCTCCGTTAGCTGTTTGTTCCCTCCGCCCAAAGCTTTACGCAGGTTCTCCAAAAATAATTTCTGTAAAAAGAAAAAAAAAACGGAGTAAGAGATACGGGCGTGGAAGGTGGAGAAACAACATCATTTACATTTAAAATTGATAAACTGAAACAAAACTATTTGGGAATAAAAATCATGAGTTAGACCGACAACAGTGATTATAATGTGGGGTCTTTTTTTTGCTCTTTTGCACTAAACCTGGGCTTAATCATATCTACAACAGGACTAAAGCAGGACTAAAGCAGGACTAAAGCAGGACTAAAGCAGGACTAAAACAGGACTAAAACAGGACTACAACAGGACTACAGCAGGACTAAAGCAGGACTACAGCAGGACTACAGCAGGACTACAGCAGGACTACAGCAGGACTAAAACAGGACTAAAACAGGACTAAAGCAGGACTAAAGCAGGACTAAAACAGGACTAAAACAGGACTACAGCAGGACTACAGCAGGACTACAGCAGGACTACAGCAGGACTAAAGCAGGACTAAAGCAGGACTAAAACAGGACTAAAACAGGACTAAAACAGGACTACAGCAGGACTACAGCAGGACTAAAGCAGGACACCACCAGGACACCACCAGCACACCACCAGCACACCACCAGGACCTTCTTGGCCTTGCTGTCCTACACCATGTCTTTGGAGGTGGTGTGTGTGATTTTGGGGCACAGGACCAGGACTAGACCAGAACTAAAGCAGGACTAAAGCAGGACTAAAGCAGGACTAAAGCAGGACTAAAGCAGGACCAAAGCAGGACCAAAGCAGGACCAAAGCAGGACCAAAGCAGGACTAAAGCAGGAGCAAACAAGGACTAAACCAGGACCAAACCAGGACCAAACCAGGACCAAACCAGGACCAAACCAGACCTTGTTGGCCTTGCTGTCCTCCACCGTGTCTTTAGAGATGGTGTGTGTGATTTCAGGGCAGAGGACCAGGAGGATGATCTGAAGGGGCCAGACTGCAGCTTTCCTTTTGGCGCTTTCTGCAAAACTGTCGACCAGATCGAACAACTTCTCTGCAGCTTCTGAACAAAAATAAAGAAGAAGTACAATTGTTAATTTAAGGATTAAAAATTGGTCAATGAAAATGCTTGTTTCTATTTTCTATTAGGCTTGTCAAAAGTATTGAAAAGCAGATACTAATCAATACTGAAACTGGTATCAAAACTAGATACTAAATTGAGCAGGTATCGATACTAAAAAAAAAGTCCCATTCAAAGGACAGAAATGAACCTTTCCTGAATGTCTTTAGAATGATGTTGAGCTGTATCAGAACAAGTATAAGAGCACATAGACTAGTATACACCCATGGAGCACTATGGAACCTACAGGACCACTGAGGGATTACACACATATAAGTGTAGTGGAACACTCCATGGAGATGTTATTGCCTAAACAGGTCTAAACATGGACTAAACTATGAATAGTTTTTAGGCAAACCAGGTCAGAACATGTGACTATGCAAAAACTGGAATTTGATATCTGTAAGAAAAATTCTCGTACCTGCCATATCGGCCTGAGGTCTCTGGTAGAGCATGGTAAACTCATCGGGATAATTCTCCACCCAGTTCCAAAACGCCTACAAGAAAAACAGTTTCATTTAATACAGAGAGACAGAACAAAACCAGGTACAAACCAGAAGGACTACAACTAGGACTACAACCAGGTCTACAACTAGGTCTACAACTAGGTCTACAACCAGGTCTACAACCAGGTCTACAACCAGGTCTACAACCATAAACTCCAACCTTTTCTAAACTGTTGATGACTGCGAGTTGGGCAGGTTTCTTTAGGGCTCGAAATTTCAGGACGGTTTCTGAAACAACAGGGTAGAAGATTGTATTAAAAATATGATAGCATGTATATATTTGAACATATTTATGATTATCCTGTACCTTGCAGCAGCCTCTTGAGTTTGGAGCAGTCCACGTTGATGTACTGCATCAGTTCAATGTCATGGACGTCGACATTGTCCTCTGAACACACAGTCAGCTCTTGAAGCCTAATGACAGACATAGGGCAATTTTATATGTAATTTAAAATATATATTTTTTGTATTATTATTTGTTTATTTCACTCATAAAGTATAAAAGATAAGCAGTGTTATAATGTCAAACATACAAGAAATGAATGAAAAAGGAGCAGAAAGAATAATCTTATGTTATCTGCCCCTTTTTTCAGCCAGTACACACAGTGACACACTAAAGACACCTTTATTGCTGTATGCACTTGACCACAGCTAATCAAGTATGCTACAGAGGACACCACAGTGTGACCTGGTGGAGATGCGGCTGAAGACGGCGTTGAAGTTGTTGCAGCTCAGAGAGAAGAGCACAGCGGAGGCAGAGGCCCTGAGCTCGGCCGCGTGCTGCTGGCCCTCTCTGAACGTGTAGATGAAGTGACAGATCTCAGGCAACAACTGCTTCACCAACATCGTCTCATCCAAACGCAGGCAGTCCTTCGATTGCTGAGGGCACAACATGCACAAGGTCATTCTTCACACAAATTTGGGTCCCCAAAGATTCTCCCAGGGATTCTTAGAAACATGTCCAAAGTGGATTATGTGAATTATAATGAAGGGATGGTTTGTTAATTGCTTCTGTAAAGTATTGTATAATTATTATATTTTCATTATAAGACCATAGCTTCTCAGTTAGAAGAGGGATGTTTGGGTCGTCAACATAAAGATTGGAACCACCTGTGTCAAATATATGACTGAATTAGAGCAAAAACTGAGTAAAACCAGCAGAAACTAAACTGTAAAAACCAGTGGTCAATAGGGCGAACAATTCAAATCAGGGCATTTCTAACAGTTTAGAATGAGTCACCAGCTCTTTATACATGCTTACATACTCAGTAGGACACACTAATATTTAATATGGGCTTTATCAAGTAGATTTGCAGTAAAAAAGCACTGCTTAAGGAAAAACGAGCCAATGCACTTGGAAGCTTGAGGGCCACTTTGGCTCCTGGACCATAGTTTGGACATGCTTTGTCTAAAGTTTTTGACTCAAACAAGCAGCTAGGTAACAATTTAGATTTGAGCACAGGTATCATTTTGACTGTAGTGGAACTGACAAAGAGCTTAAAACAACCAATTCAGTGTTACAGGTCCTGCCCTGAGACAGACTGGCAGAAGTGTGGCTGCCAATTCTGTGACTTTGGGCATTGACCAGCACATGAACACATTGTTACACATGAACGCTGCTATATTCCTGGTAATGGAGTACTGCTCAAACAGGTCTTCATCAAGTCAGGAAGATTTAAGTCTTTGACTGAAGTTAAGAAACCTGGACTAAGCCAGGACCTGGATTATCTGTAAGGAGGGAGACATAATAATCACAGCAGACCTTATTGTAAATGTTGATGACAGTAAACAGGGAGATTTACAAAAGTGAGTTAGAGAGCCCTAGAATATTAAACCTACAGTGAGCAACAGAAATGAAAACGTGGCCTTCCACTTTCTACAGACAGAAGACAGTGCAGTGAGTGGAGGAGCTCAGGTAGCCTCCCACCAGTGAACGGTGAGGAAACGTCTGCAAATGTAATCCAGCCTGTTCACACTGAACTGCTGCATGATACATGAGATAAGTGCTTTTGCAGGGACCGCTCAAAACTCAGGCAAAAATCACCATAACTCTACGAAGGCAGGATTCAACCCCTCTGCACTTTAAAGAGAAGTGCTGCTCTAAATATGTACTCTCCCCAGTGAAAGCACGACTAAACCAGGACTAAACCAGGACTAAACCAGGACTAAATCAGGACTAAACCAGGACTAAATCAGGACTAAACCAGCACTAAACCAGCACTAAACCAGCACTAAACCAGCACTAAACCAGGACTAAACCAGGACTAAACCAGGACTAAACCAGGACTAAACCAGCACTAAACCAGCACTAAACCAGCACTAAACCAGCACTAAACCAGGACTAAACCAGCACTAAACCAGCACTAAACCAGCACTAAACCAGGACTAAACCAGGACTAAACCAGCACTAAACCAGGACTAAACCAGGACTAAACCAGGACTAAACCAGGACTAAACCAAGACTAAACCAGGTCTAAACCAGGTCTAAACCAGGTCTAAACCAGGTCTAAACCAGGACTAAACCAGGTCTAAACCAGGTCTAAACCAGCACTAAACCAGGACTAAAACAGCACTAAACCATGACTAAACCAGGACTAAACCAGGACTAAACCAGGACTAAACCAGGTCTAAACCAGCACTAAACCAGCACTAAACCATGACTAAACCAGGACTAAACCAGGACTAAACCAGGACTAAACATGGACTAAACATGGACTAAACATGGACTAAACCAGGTCTAAACCAGCACTAAACCAGCACTAAACCATGACTAAACCAGCACTAAACCATGACTAAACCAGGACTAAACCAGGACTAAACCAGGACTAAACCAGGACTAAACATGGACCACCCCAGTAAAAGCAAGACGAAACCAGAAGTAAACCAGAACTAAACCAGGTCTAAACATGGACTCACCCCAGCCAGACACTTCTCCAGTGTGTCCAGGATGATGAGCTGAGAGAGGTACAGGTTCTTCTCTGACGCTTCTCCAAATATTCGCTAAAAACAAAAACAAGACACAGAAAGTAAGTATTTCTGATGCAATTTAATTTACATCTACATATTACTTAGTTATTTACTTAGTACTATAATGCTGTTGATTTTTTTTTAAGTATAGACTTGATTAAAACTTAAAAAGGTATTGTGCTTTGTGAGCACATCACAGTCAGAATGTTTTCAGGGTAGGCCTGTCACAATCATTCCTATATCGACTGATCTTTCAATATATGAAAGCTGGAACTATACATTTTGGGTTCAATATTTTAGTGTGTACATTTTTGGCACTACTGGTGAGATGTTTGTTGTAATACGAAGGTTCAACATTCGTGGATCGTAGGTTTGGATGTTTCTTGTCAAAACAGTGAATCTCCCGTAGAGTTCTACAGGCCCTTGCCCTCCATCTGAAATGATCACATCATCAAATTCTAGAACATGAACCCGACCTATTGATATTTTGTAGTGACCTCACACTGGGGGTGTTCTACATGCATGTCTTTGGTGAATTGTTCAGCAGTTACCATGGAGAAACAATGCACACATGAAATCTGTCAAAAAGTTGAAGATTGTCTGAAAACTCCATATGTATTTAAAGGACACATTTTCAGGAGTCTGACCAATACGAGTGTTCATGGTCTTTTTCAACAAAACTCTTGGCTAATGCTGGCTAGCTTGTGACGGTAATGTTCTGTGTGACAGACTCTACGGCACAAATCAGCTCATCTACTGTAGTCACTTAGACTTAGACAAACTTTATTGATCTGTTAGGGAAATTTTTTATACACGGAAACTCACAATTCACAAAATATTATAATATCAACGAGAAATTAAAGCCGCAAGAGGGGCTCAGGCCTAAAAATAAAAATGGTAATAATAAATTCTAAATAAGTAGCAAAAAATAGCAAGAGACTGGAGTCAAGTAAGGCATGATTATATAAATATATAGAAATAAAGTAAAATCAAAATATAGTAGTAGTACTAATTCCAGTAAAGTCAGTTCTTTGTGGTCAGACTGTGTTAAATTAAGGCTCAGATTAAAGGTGCACTGTGTAACTTTTCTGGAGGAGGGTCTATCAAATGCTTTTCTCCATAGAGATGTTATCGCTTTGTCTGGAATGTTTCACAGTATGGTATTAAACCTTTCTATCTCCATGGAGAACAAACCAGACCAAGTTACAGGTCAGATCTGTGCAGAGCCAACCCTGCTCACAGTCAGAATGTCTGTTTTTCTAAGCATTTTTGAGCTATAAAACCACCTGAATATAAGACAGAGCCGTTTAATGTCACACTGTGGAACATTACAGGTAGGTCAATAACATCTCCATTGAGAAAAGCATTTGACGGCCCCCTCTGCCAGAAAAGCTACACAATGCACCTTTAAAGTCAAATGAAACCTCAGACAAAGCAGTGTCTACAGTTGGCATCACACCCCCAATTAATGTTGATGACGTCAGCTGCAAAGTCTCACTATCCCCCCCGTGTCTCACCATGTTGTTGACATTCTTGAGGATGTTGGTGAGGCCGCTGATCACCAGAGAGAACTTGTACTTGGAGATGTTGATCAGACACTCTTTGTTGTGCTCCGTGCTGACTTTAGTGTGAGTGTTCTGGTGTCCCACTTTGATAGGAAGCTGTAAAGAGACACACAAGAAATGAGATAAACTTACAAATATATTAGGGGCGGGACGAGATACAATTTCCACAAGATGAGACATGAGATTGGCTACACAAGAACGAGATAAAACGAGATTTTGACATTGTTTATAATAAATAAATTGTACAATCCAGTTCCTAATTTTGGGCTCACCATTTTTGATTTATCTTATTTAATATTTCTGCTGTCATTGTAAGACTGCTTTTCGTAAATCGCCAGTACTTAACTCATTTTTTTTTTATCCAATCCAAATGTAAAAATATGGAAAAAAAAATCTCATAAGATTATTTTCATGTGTGCGCAATCTCGTGTGGCATGAGATCTTGTCCCATCCTTAAATTATATGCATGAAATTTGACTAGGCCTGTCACTAGGGATGCATCGATAGTGATTGGTTCGAATATCGGTGCCGATCCAGGAAAGCGTGCAGTATCGGGTGTCGGTTCCATGATATCGATTGAGCTGATATCCTGGTTAGACTCTTTTCTGACTGATGTAGGCCCAGGACGTCTCATGATGTTTGAACTTTAATTTGTACAAAGCTGTTCAGTTACTTGCAGGATACACAACAGTTACACAATCAGATCAATCTTGCAATAAACTAAGTGTATTTTGAGAGAAAAGCATGACATTTTCAATCTCTACACTGGTATCGGTTAATATCAGATATTGGTACTTCAGACACAGTTAAGTTATCTGTATCGGAACAGAAAAATCCCTAAGTCATGATAACAAATTTTTAAGCACGATACATCGCTACAGGGATATACTGGGATAAACATTGAAACAACTTTATGCCAATGATACAAAAACAATAATGCAATAAAATAGTTTCAAAATAGCATTATAGAGATGCAGCAGCCTTGTAATTATGATGACCAAAAAAAAAATAAAAAAGAATGAAAAATCATCCATCAAAAATCCATCAAATGTGGACATGGTGGGGCCAGATAAACATTAGCCAATACATAACGAGGCTACCTTATTATCTATTGGCTGTTAGGTTGTCAATCAAACTCCCTACGTTTCAAGCGTAACTGACTCGCCGGCGCGCTCGGATTACGTGGTTTACGTTCGCCTCTCGCGCTTTCCACAGACGCAAAACGCCGTTTACTCGACCAACGCAGCGGTTCTTAGCGCCTTTTCGTAACAAGCATGATTTCTAGCGTAAGAAGGAGGCGGGAGGAGGCGTTTCGACTTGAGGATTTGTTGAGGAGGGGGGTTGGTGTTATGCATGTGTAACATTCAGTAACAAACAGTCGCTGGATTTCTCTTTCCTTGGAAAATCCTTATCCAACCTTTAAGAGGCATGAGGTGCAGTATATAAATGGCAGAATAAAGCAATAATTAGCCACATAAGTTACTTTTTCAACCTTCCACAGCTCAAACCTCATTGTATGACAAATACAAATACCTAAATCTACCCACTTTTATACAGAAATTATACACATAATACATTTTGAGTCAGAAAATATACACTTGCAGTTTTCATATATTGAACGATAAGTCGATATAGTATTTACCCTAACAGGCCTAGATTTGAATGCAATTTATGTTTTAATAAAAAGGATTCTGTTCAAAGTTCATATTTTAAATGTGTCCAGGAGAATTGATAAAAATACTGAAATCTGAACTGTCAAACTAATACAAATACTAATATTAATACTACTGTACTAATCACATTTCAGAACATGTTTGTACAGATCTAAACTACAGGGTTAGCAGTTTTAAGCGGAATAAGACAGGAGATTTTGTGGTTTGTGGAGGAAACATAGACTATAAATGGACACAGCTAACGCGCTAGACACCGCCTTCCAAACAGGAAGTTCACATGCGGCTCTTCCGGCTCCTACTGACACTGGCTCCCACTGACTTATATTGTGGCCCCTTCTCTTTGTAACTGCTGCAGTGAGCCTCATTTTGGTCTTAAAATGTTCGTATTAACCCGCTGTACATGATCCTGGGGTTTTTATTCCGCTATTTTGTCCATTAAAAAAATCCTACTCCTAACATATAGAGCCTGGGTCCAAATTCACTCGTGTAACAGTCAACATCACGAGCTTCATTTGAGGGGAGCCGAACACTGTGGGTGACGTCACACTCACCTAGTCCACTTCTTTATACAGGCTATGGGAGGAAATGAAGGCACTTCAAAAATTTCAGCCTTAGTCACAGGCCAATTGCATTTAAGTTTTGATCAATAATAGCCCAGCAGACAACAGCGGATTTCTGGGAATCTGTCACTTTATGTAGCACAGGTCATAACTGAGAACTAAATATTGAAAAACACTGGATTTGCAGAGGAAGAAGGCGAAACATTATACAAAATACTAACTCAATATACCCGCCCAAATCATGACTAATGCAGGACAAACGAGGGATGTCAAAAATATCACAAAACGGTTATTAATTGATACTAGTATTGAACGTAGATCGTAGAAGAGCGTTTTTAATTAAAATCATGGTATCAGAATCGGTATCGAGTATCAAGTTTATTCCTTAGTATCGACAATAAATGTTAGTATCATGACAACACTATCTCTAACTTAAAAAAAAAAAAAAAAAAAATAGGCTACATTACTGTTAAAAGAATGTAATAAATAAATACATTTGATGCTAGACATAACATTAAAGGTGCATTGTGTAACTTTTTCGAATGCTTTTCTCCATGGAGATGTTATTGCTCTGCCTGAAATGTTTCGCAGTATGGCATTAGACCTTTCCATCGTCACAGAGCCCAAACCAGACCAAGTTACAGGTCAGATCTGTGGAGAGGCGACCCCGCTCACAGTCAGAATGCCTGTTTTTCTAGGTATTTTCAAGCTATAAAAACACCTGTAATAGAATAAATGTAAAGTAGAGCTGTTTAAAGTCACACTGTGGAACATTCCAGGCAGAGCAATGACATATCTGTAGAAAAAAACAGGGATGGAACGCCAAACCAAAACGTCGTACAGTGCACCTTTAAACTGTGATTGCTTAATGGAGTTTGGCAAAAATCGAGGTTAAAACTATTACCAAGTCCACGCTGAGTCCTTTTGTATTTCCTAACTTGAATAAGAGACCGCAGCAGATTTCTGGGAGAGGAAGTGTGCGGATGTTCTTCTGGAAAACTGTGGGAGTGAAGGAGTCCTGTCACAGCATCACATGAACCAAACAACAGTCGGGCCTATGTCCGAGCCTGTGTCACTGGGGCCTTTGTGCGAGTCACTTTCCACTATACCACACACAAGGAAACAGGAAAAACAATACTACACACTGGGGCTGGAGGCTTTCTTAGTCCTTTTTTTTTTCGATTAATCATTCCAAACTTTGTATTAATCTGCTGATGGTTTGATTTAGATGGGTTTTTCTGTGGGACAACAGCAGCGAGAAATTAGGAAGTGCGCGAGTTAGCTGAAAAGTTGATGTCTTTAGGTATTTATATGTAAACAGGCGGATTAAACTCGTGATTCACATATTTAATCTGTTTTTATTCAAATACATTGTTTCCTAGTACTTTTTTTCCTGCATTAATTGTTGTTTTTGCATGAGCTCCCCCCACAGGTGCAGTCTTGGGAGTGCAGTTTGGGTCAGATACAGAGATACAGAATAGTTTTGAGATCTTTTGTCACGCCCCCTTTTTAGTCGACCAAAAGCTGGGCGGCACATGTGATTATAGTCAACCAAGAATTTCTTTAGTCGACTTCAGCCCCGTAGACAGTGGACAAGAAAAAGCAGCTTTAACTTCTTTAGTGATGGGAAATCAACAGAAATGCATCAACTGTCTGGTTTGATACTGACGCAGGACTAAACCAGTTCAAAATCAGGACTAAACCAGCACTAAACTAGGTCTGACCCAGGACTGACCCAGGTTTAACCCAGGTCTGACCCAGGTCTGAACCAGGTCTGACCCAGGCCTAAACCAGGTCTGACCCAGGGCTAAACCAGCACTAAACAGGACTAAACCAGCACTAAACAGGACTAAACCAGCACTAAACAGGACTAAACCAGCACTAAACAGGACTAAACCAGGTCTAAATCAGGACAAACCTAGGTCTCACTCAGGATTAAACCAGGTCTAAAAGCACCTCAGATAAACCACTGCAGAATGAAAGACCTCACAAAAGTTGCAGTAAACGTAGACAAAAACAGGTCTAACCCAGGAGACTTAACCAGGACTAAACAAGGCCTATACCAGGACTAAACCAGAACTAAACCAGAACTAAAGCACTTTTGATTGATACTGACCATCACAGACAAGGAACACACCATAAGTTTTGGAGATGCTCGTTCCCATTCCTCTACACATAATGCAACCTTATGTTCCAAATTATTTATGACAAGAAAGTCTGTCTGTGCTTCTCTCACTAAATAGGGAAATTCAAATATCAGAAAAATAGAAAAAAAAAAACATGAATTGTAATTTTGATGTTTAAGTTTCAAGCTATTCAGAAGACCACACCTGCCTTATATAAAAAAAATAACAATAACAATAAAAACTCCACTGCTGGATATACAGAACACTCTTAGACATTGCAATAAAAATTTGTTTTGCAGTGCCGCCACCACCACAAAAAGAACAAACTTACAACAAACTTATAGTAGGCCGATATCGATACTTTGACTTCAAGTATCTGCCAATGTTTGATACTAACTGATACCAGGGACGGAAAATGGCACTTCCAACTCTAAATCTACTTTATTTATATAGCACATTTTACAAACAAAGCAGTTTCTAAAGTGCTGATCTCTGTGCAGCACTTTGGAATGAATGAAAGACAACAAAAGGTAAATTGCTAAAATTTGATCATACCAGTCCTAAAACAATAGAACCAGTAAAATTAAATAAAAGCTCAACCATAAAATCATAAAATAGCAGTAAAAATAAATAAAATAAGTAAAGACACAGAGGACCACACAACTCACGCGGTGTTAAAAACCAGAGAATAAAAGTGGGTTTTAAGACGAGACTTTAAACACTCCACTGTGGGGACTGTTCGGACGTGGGGGGGCAGAGCGTTGCGAAGACCCTGTCCCTCCAGGTTTCAAGTCTCGTCTTAGGCACCACGAGTTGAAGCTGGGCCTCAGACCTCAGAGCACACGAGGGTGTAAATTTGGATGAGGGCTGAGACGTACTGTGGGGCCAGTCCATTCAAAGCTTTAAAAACAAATAATAAAATCTTAAAATCAACTCTAAAATGAACTGGAAGCCGGTGTAAAGACACTAAAATCGGGGTAATGTGCTCACGTCTTTTGGTTCCAGTTAAAAGGCGAGCAGCAGAATTTTGGACCAACTGTAAGCGAGAAAGTGCATGTAGGCTAATGCCAGAGGAAAAGTGCATTACAGTCGTCTAAACGAGAAGATAAAAGTTTGCGTGACCTGTTGAAATGATTTAAAAGATAACTAGAAAAGCACTCAGAGAGCGCAGACCTCCGCCAAGCAGCTCAGTTTTCAAAGTGATCCAGAATCCAGGATTTCTTCTGGATCATCACCAAAATCTAATTATCTGTTGGATTTACCATTAGGAACATTTCCTGAAAATTTCATCAAGATCCGTCCATAACTTTTTGAGTTATCTTGCTAACTAACAAACAAACTAACAAACAAACAGACAAACTCAGGCGAAAACATAACCTCCTTGGCGGAGGTAAAAAAGGTTTAATTTTAAATTAAAGCTTATTTCCTTAAAACACAGTTCACTTATATCACATGAGCTCCAGTTGTGTTATGTAACTGTTATTTATCCTTCAAATCACTAATGAATAGTAGTGAACATCATTACGAGACATTCCAGGCCAAAATCAGCCTGTAAAGAGTCTTATTACATCCAAATAAAGGACCAAACCAGGACGTCAACTGAATCCATATCATGGAACCGATACCCGATCCAGCATTCTTACAGTTTCAGCTCCGATATCTAATACCAGTATCGCCATCGGTGCATCCTTAAAAACAACTACGCGGAAAAAGTCCAAGGAAACTATGTATACAGTGCCTTGCGAAAGTATTAGCCCCTTTTGCCACATTTCAGGCTTCAAACATAAAGATATAAAATTGAGTCAATACTTTGTAGAACCACCTTTTGCTGCAATAACAGCTGCAAGTCTTTTGAGGTATGTCTCTATCAGTTTTGCACATCTAGAGACTGAAATTTTTGCCCATTCTTCCTTGCAAAACAGCTCCAGCTCCGTAAGGTTAGATGGAGAGCGTTTGTGAACAGCAGTTTTCAGATCTTTCCACAGATTCTCAATTGGATTCAGGTCTGGACTTTGACTTGGCCATTCTAACACCTGGATATGTTTAGTTTTGAACCATTCCATTGTAGATTTTGCTTTATGTTTAGGATCATTGTCTTGTTGGAAGGTAAACCTCTGTCTGAGTCTCAGGTCTTTTGTAGACTCAAACAGGTTTCCTTCCAAAATTGCCCTGTATCTGGCTCCATCCATCTTCCCATCAACTCTAACCATCTTCCCTGTCCCTGCTGAAGAAAAGCAGCCCCAGACCATGATGCTGCCACCACCATGTTTGACAGTGGGGATGGTGTGTTCAGTGTTACTTTTACGCCAAACATAACGTTTTGCATTTAGCCAAAAAAAAGTTAAATTTTGGTCCCATCTGACCAGAGCACCTTCTTCCAGATGTTTGCTGTGTCTCCCAGGTGGCTTGTGGCAAACTTCAAATGGGACTTTTTATGGTTTTCTTCTTGCCACTCTTCCAAAAAGGCCAGATTTGTGCAGTGTGTGACTAATAGGACAGATTCTCCCACCTTAGCTGTGGATCTCTGCAGTTCATCCAGAGTGACCATGGGCCTCTTGGCTGCATCTCTGGGCAGTGCTCTCCTGGTTTGGGCTGAAAGTTTAGAGGGACAGCCGGGTCTTGGTAGGTTTGCAGTGGTCTGATAGTCTCTCTATTTCAATACGATTGATCGAACAGTGCTCCACGAGATGTTTAAAGCTTGTGAAATCTTTTTATATCCTAATCCTGCTTTAAACTTCTCCACAATTTTATCCCGGACCTGCCTGGTGTGTTCCTTGGTCTTCATTATGCTGTTGGCTCCCCAGTATTCTCTTATCAGACCTCTGAGACCATCACAGAGCAGGTGCATTTATACTGAGACACACAGGTGGACTCTATTTATCATCATCAGTCATTTAGGTCAACATTGCATCATTTAGAAATCATTAGGGAACTTCTGAAGTCAGTTGGCTGCACTGAGAGAAAAGGGGGTGAATAATTTCGCACGCCCTGCTTCTCAGTTTTTTTATTTGTAAAAAAAAAAAAAAAAAGATTAAAATATCGTATAAATTTCGTTCCACTTCATGATTGTGTCCCATTTGGTGTTGATTTTATTTCTTTTTTATTTCCAATTTTATATCTTTATGTTTGAAGCTTGATATGTGGCAAAAGGTCAAAAAGTTCAAGGGGGCTAATACTTTCCCAAAGGCACTCTGTATAAAGCCAGATTGTGAATCATGAGTTCAGTCTGACTTTTAACAAATACCAAAACGTACCACATTTTCAGCAAACTCACTCCGTCACTTCTCCTTTCTGCTGTTGTCTCATACAAATCTTTATTAAACCTAAAATAAAACGATTAGTTGACAAATACACGTTTTGGTCAATTGACTTCCAGAACTCACAGCCCTACAGCACAGTTCTCAAAAAGCATTGTTCTTGCAGCAGGTATAGCGTTAAAAATACACTTTTAGTCTTAATTGCTATTCCACATCATTCACATTTTTCTCATACGGTGCCTGTTTAATGGACTTAGCGAAACAATAATCAGGAAGTGGCTCTAGTTTCTAATGCTGCTTTCTTGTAACAGTAATAATCGGCTCAGGGCCACTAAACCAATGCGAAATCCCCCTTTAACTCCACACACACGCACGGTTAAGACGACGTAATGACTTTTAAATGACAACTCCGGAATCTGTCACTTTGTGTAGCCCAGGTCAGAAGTGAAACTGAGAAGTAAAGATTGAAAAACTTTGGATTTGCATTGGAACAAGGCAAAACGTTACACAAAACGCCAACTCGACGTACATGCCCAAACCATGACTAATGCAGGACAACCTAGGGATGTCAAAAGTATCGAAAATCAGTTAATTGATACTAAAACTAGGATCAAAACTAGATACAGCCTAGACCACTGAGGATTACACACATATAAGGCCATAAAAAGAAAGTACTATGATTTAATGTCGAAAATCACATTCTATTGTCCAAGTAAAGAGCATTTTTATTAACATCGTGGTATCAGAATTGGTATTGAGTATAAAGTTTATTCCTTAGTATCGGAAGTAAATTTTAGTATCATGACAACACTATCTCTAATGAACAAAAACATAGCCTACATTACTGTTAAATGAATGTAATAAATAAACACAATATATATTAGATCTAAACCAGGTCTAAACCAGGTCTAAACCAGGTCTAAACCAGGTCTAAACCAGGTCTAAATCAGGACAAACCTAGGTCTAAATCAGGACAAACCTAGGTCTCACTCAGGATTAAACCAGGTCTAAAAGCACCTCAGATAAACCACTGCAGAATAAAAGACCTCACAAAAGTTGCAGTAAACGTAGACAAAAACCCAGGAAACTAAACCAGGACTAAACAAGGCCTATACCAGGATTAAACAAGGCCTATACAGGACTAAACCAGGTCTAAACCAGAACTAAACCAGGTCTAAACCAGAACTAAACAAGGCCTATACCAGGACTAAACCAGGTCTAAACCAGGTCTAAACCAGAACTAAACAAGGCCTATACCAGGACGAAACCAAGAATAAAGCAGGTCTAAACCAGAACTAAACCAGAACTAAACAAGGGCTAAACCAGGCCTAAACCAGGGCTAAACCAGGCCTAAACCAGGACTAAACCAGGGCTAAACCAGGCCTAAACCAGGCCTAAACCAGGGCTAAACCAGGGCTAAACCAGGACTAAACCAGGGCTAAACCAGGACTAAACCAGGGCTAAACCAGGCCTAAACCAGGACTAAACCAGGGCTAAACCAGGACTAAACCAGGGCTAAACCAGGACTAAACCAGGACTAAACCAGGGCTAAACCAGGCCTAAACCAGGACTAAACCAGGACTAAACCAGGACTAAACCAGGACTACACTAGATAACATTACACTGTGATTACTTAATGGAGTTTGCAGCAGAGAAATTGCATAGTTTTATTGAATTATCGTGTATGGCAACTTCTAATAATATTAGAAACCAAAATGTACGCTTGTTTTGTGCACATTTTAAAGCATTTGGTCATTTAAGTGAGCAACATAACGATGTAAACCCAGATGTTGTAGTGAACGAATCGTGCACTGGTCACATCCTATTTGTTTACATGAATGAGAACAGGCCTTAGCTTTGGTTAGCCGCTTAGCTCACATGATTCACAACATGCCGTGCAAATGACAGACTTTTGGAACACTTAATAACGCTTAAAGACCTTTATTTTAGATCAAACTGCATGTGTTATTCCAGGATATGTCAGTCAGGAGTCCGGACAAAGCCAATGCTGTACAGATGTGGGCTAGTCGAGCTAATCCGCGCTGTGGATACGGACACGGGGGGAGAAGATGCAAGCGACATTTAAGGGCAAATAAGTCAGAAAAATGGACATTTAAAGGTTTGCATTGTGGTTTATTTGCCAGTAAAGTTGCATTGGATGTAGCGTTAGCTTTACTGCTAGGGGCCCGGAGTCCAGTGCAGCTTGCTACACACCCGGGACCCAAAATCCAAGGCGTTTCGTCCGGGTGGGCATGGTTTACTGAGAACGTCCGCGATTCTTGGGATATTTTCGCTTATTTGAGCTTAATTTGACGATAAATCTAAGCGTGGCAGTGAGATCGGTTATCGTTGAGGCTTGAGATTGACACAGGAAGCGATCGATTGCTTTGATCGTGAATATGATTAAGATTTGGTGAGTGTTTTTGTGTGTTTTGTCCAGAAGTGGTGACTGTAGCGGTAGATTTGCGCGATTTTACACTGTAACTACTTGTAAGATCACGCAACAAAACCAATCTACCCACTGTCCTTTGTCTAATAGTAAATAATGACATTTAGATTCGATCGTTGAAGCGTTTAATAACAGAAAGAGTGACAGGAGACGATATCCGTGGCTTAAACCCCGCCTCGGAGTGAAACGCCTAGACTTTGAGCGAGTCCCAGGCAGCTTTGCGTTGCTACACCCATCACTGAATCATATTAGGCTCCATACCTGCTCATCAAATCTGGAGATCACGGCCTGCACCCACTCCACGGGCTTGTGAGCCGCCATAGCGCCGCCGAGGGAAGGGGGCGAGCGAGCGAAGCGGCCGCGACTCGCACACGGCTCACTCCCGCATCCACGCGCGTCCAAAAACCACGGGGGAGAAACGGAGGGACGCGTATTTTTCCCTTTCTGCAGGATTCACCATGCCACCGCCATGACACACCACCGGAAGTCTTGTTCACACGCACAAACTGATGGGGGAGACGTGCGTGAGACGTGCGTGCCCGATCCGCGACGCGACGCAAACGTGCTTCTTCTTCTTCTTCTTCTTCTTCTCGACGCAGGGGTCAAAGAGAGACGAGAGGGGCTGATGTGGGATACTGCCCTCCCATGTCTGTCGTTCACTACTAAAAAGACAATTTAAGAATACTTTTGGATTAAGTATTTTAGTTTTAAACGCCTGTGCTCTTTGTGTAGGCTGCAGTTCATTCATAAAAGCTCCATTCATGAATAATACGCCACATCCGGCTCTTTGGGCGACTCTGACCGGCCCCTTTAACAACCGAATGTTAAACATGTACTTTTTGGTGTTTTTGAGAAAGATATTCCTGCAAAAAAAACGTATGTGTTGAACTTGCTCTTAATCCTATCAAAATTTCATATCCATTGCTGTAAATTTTCTAGTCAAAAACCCAAATCTGTTGTATTTCAGTCCCTCTTGTCCTCTTATATAAACTCTCTAAATTATTGCACAAATCCCAAAGCCATGAAAACAAAAGCACTTTGTATGGAATTTGAAATATAAAATGTGAATGTATTGATAATTTCTCTACATTTGTATAATGCATAATGCAGAAATTGCACATGCTGAGCCCTCTCAATATGAATTCTTAAGCCTCTTGAAATGTTATTGTTTATACCATTGTATATTACTTTGTATATTTGGAAAAAAAAAAAAAAAAAAAGACCAGCTCCTTTAAGCTCATTTGGAATCACAAAATAAACATATTTTATCATTTTACCTCATGCATGGACTAAAGCTGCATTGCTTTTATTTTAGATGTTTTTTTATGACATTTTTTGTAAGGCAACCTATTTTTTTCATTGCTTAGTCATAACATAAACTCTTCCCAGTCTCACCAGCGCATCAAAACAATGAGATTTACAGCTTTTTATAAAGAAATACAATTAATATTATGCAGAACTGAGTATTTTCTGTTTCTCATGTGGTCCCATGGAAAAAATAATTGCCCACCCCTGGGTTAGAATTTTGCTTTCTTTTCGGATTGTGTTGGAAAACTTCTTAACTCTTGCAAAGCTTTGTGTTTTTACATGTTGTCATATTTTAAGCAGGTGTTTCCCTTAAAAAAATATACGATAACCCAAATTTTAAAAGTTAAAGTAAGTTTATAACAATTTCGCTCTGCTTGGAATGTACAGATTTATGGCATTACACAAAGGTATATTTATTTATTCATTTCAATATTATATAAATATTATTCAGCCCATAGTTTAAAAGAAAAACTGGATACAAAAAAACATACAAAGCAACCAAAACCCAAATATATCTGGCTTAGGGTGACAAGACGTCCCTGTTTACACAGGACAGTCCCAGTTTTGAGCCCTGTGTCCCCTGTCCCAGCAGATTTATCCAAAACCAGTGATTTGTCTCAGTTTTATACAAGAAATGTCCCTATTTTGACCAGTTAGATATGAGTAAATAGTAAAGTGGGGAATATATTGCAATTTATTAAACTAAATTACAGAAAACTGCTTGAAAATAAACACAAAGCCAAAAAAATGCACCAGCAGAAGTCCCTCCCTGATTATACTGACCCACAAGTGAGTCGAGAATGGACAATGTTCCGCGCTCTTTTCACTATTTTATTTATACCAAACATCCCAAACCGGGTGTGTCCCAGTTTTGAATTTTGAAAATCCGGTCACCCTAATCTACTTTAGTCATTCAAGATCTTCTATTGCAAAAAATACCCATAAAAACATGCATTCTTACTGTGAGCTGGCTCACCTCTCCACCGATCTGGCACTTGGCTTAGTGTGTACTGTGCTTTATCGCCATGAAGATGAAGTTTAATGCCATCCTGACAAACATTCCACGCAAAGCCAAAGCACAACATCTCCATGGAGACAACCAGCGGCGTACCCTTTAACTTGAAATTATTACAGATATCAGATTTCTGTTTTTTTTTTTATGTTTGGTTATGCATTTTATTTTAAATCTAAGAGTATGTTTTGTCACTTTTAAATTGATAAAATATGTGAAATATGTATGTGATTTTTTTGGTTGGAGCTCCGTCACCTTCTTGTTTCAATGGATATGTCATTGCTCTGCCTGGAATGTTCCACAGTATGACATTAAACAGCTCTACATTTATTTAATTACAGGTGGTTTTATAGCTCAAAAATGCTTAGAAAAACGGGCATTCTGACTGTGAGCGGGGTCGCCTCTCCACAGATCTGACCTGTAACTTGGTCTGGTTTGGTCTCCATGACGATAGAAAGGTTTAATATCAGACGTCAGACAGTGAAACATTCCAGACAAAGCAATAACATCTCCACGGAGAAGAGCTTTTGACAGACCCTCCACCAGAAAAGTCACACCTGAAAACCAACATTTTTTTTTTTAGTCTTGGTGAAGAATCGCCGTCAGAAACCTTGTGAAACTGACTTAAAAGTTTAGTTAGAAATATAAAAGGCAAATGGGCTAAAGCTGAATATTAGAGTGGAAGAGGCTTTTATTCCGTGTAGGTTTGACAGTTGGACACATTGGCCAGAGGGTTTGGGTTAGTGTTTTGTGAAGCAGTTTATATCCATGGCACATTAAAGTTCCTCCTGCGCTTTGGCGGGGACGGCTCTAACATTAAAGATCCAATATTACGCAAAATTGACTCTTGTGAGCTTTAAGTCGTGTTATAACGTTGTTACCTTCTCAAAAACAGACCTGGAGTTGTGTTTTGTTTCATTTACATAACTCACAATGCAGATTTGGAGTCTCCAAATCTCCAAATCCTCTGTTCCACCTTGTGATGTCATGAAGCGGTAGTTTTCAAGTGAACATCAAACTTTGACCTTTTGTTCAGTAGAGATTGGCAATTCCAGAAGCTGAAATAATCCAAATGATTCAAGTGAAGGTGTGTGGAGTTGGAACACTTCCTGTATTATATGACATCACAAGGTGGAACTGTGGGAACTCAGAACTCAGGCTAAATATGCAAGGTTTGTGTGTTAAACAAAACACAACTCCAAGTGTTTGTGATGAGGAAACGACATTGTAACATAAATTGAGAAAATAGCGTAATACGGGCCCTTTAAATCGTCATTATCGATGAATATTGTTCGATTACAGTAAAATGTTTTTTATTTACGACAGTTGTGACATGATTATTAAGGCACCATCACATCTGCGCAGCCCCACAATGCAACACAATACATGACTGTGTGTGTCAATAACATAATACAGGAAACACAACGCCCTGTGGACTTTACACTGGAGTGCAATCAATGGCATTCCAACATTCAGAAAATACTTTGGGAACAGCGCCACCTAGTGTTCAACAATCCATCTCGGCTCTTTTTGCATTTTTCTAGTGGCGTACATCCAATACACTTTTGCATAGACAGTAAAAAATAAGACTTAATACAATTCAGATAAAGGCCGTACACCAACCGTTCATACAGTACGTTTTTGTTTCATAAAATGTATAAACAATTATATATATATAGATCTAGTTAATAGAATTTGCTGACTTTTTCATGGTAAACAGCGCCCCTTTCTGGCCTCAAACAGTTACTACAAATTTAGATTTTTTTCCCAAACCAGTAATACAAGTATAGCGTGCTTTCCAGACCAAAGTATAGCTACCTAAATAATAAAACATTCATTTGTAATTATGAATCAATTATTAAATATCACAAAAAGGACCCTGACGTTCTTAAAGATACACGGCATCGGGGAAAATATACTGGTTTATCTTAAAAGGTGCACTGTGTAAATTCTACGGTAGAGAGTCAGCTACTTGCTTGTCTCCATGGAGATGTTATGGCACAAAACATATATCTCTCTTTCATTTCTTCAATTACAGGTGTTTTATATCTCTTGCTTCTCCATGGATTTGACTATTCATGACTATATTTCCATACTGTGGGATAATCAAGGCAAAACAGTAAAATTCCATGGAGACAAGCAGGTGGCAGACTCTCCACCAGAAAAGTTGCACAGTGCACCTTTAATTAACAAACAAAGGCAAAGTTTTATTTTGATTCTCGTGAAATTACAAGATCGAGCAGGGCGTTTTGGTCAACTCCTACACTATTGGATAATCGTGTTTGGATAGAAAAAGGAGCTCAAGATTGTCTGAAATCGAGTCAACGCAGCCAAACTTGGTTGGAGCACACTGAGGAACAGGGTTGTCAAAAGTATCGAAAATCAGATACTAATCGATACGAAAACTAGATACTCATTTGAGCAGGTATTGATACTGAAACAAAAAATTGAAAATGACAAAACTGGATCAAATTTGACCTTTCCTTGAGTTGTATCAGATCTAGTGTAAGACCACATGGTATAATAAACAAATTTCTGGTATTTTGTGTTGAAAATTATGCAGTATCGTCTAAAACAGCTTTTAAAATGATCGGAATTGGTATCGAAATTAAGTTTGAAATTTTAGTATTGTGACAACACTGCTGAGAAAAATACTATGCATCTTTAAAAACAAGAAACCACATTTTTAGGTTGATACTGTCTATGCCCTTTCTACTTTCACATAACAAGTCTTCCGCTCGTTCATTTTACCTCATTTCATCTTTTTGGTAAAACGGTTTTGGTAAAGGTTTAAATCAAGATAAAGTAAGTTTGAAAAAGAGGAAATTGTGACACTAGACTGGGAGATACTGTCAGACCTGGTTTAGTTCTGGGTTGATCTGTTTACGTCCTGGTTTAGTCCTGGTTTAGTCCTGGTTTAGTCCTGGTTCAGACCTGGTTTAGTCCTGGTTCAGTCCTGGTTCAGACCTGGTTCAGTCCTGGTTTTGTCCTGGTTCAGTCCTGGTTTAGTCTTGGTTTAGTCCTGGTTCAGTCCTGATTTAGTACAGCTCTTGTGGATTGTTTCTGTTCTGCTGTGGCCAATATTTATGACTTCATCTTCTTATGGTGACATTTTAAGGACTTTTCACCTTTCAAAACTGATTATATTTTGTTTTCTGGTTCTGCATGGTTAATACGCAAACTCCAAAGGGATATCATGCAGATAAAAAAATTGTTAACTGCTATGACAACACAGTCCAAAGAAGAAGAGTGGTTGCTCAAATTGCTTACAGTGCATTTTAGGCTTTACAATGGGCGGGCGGTCACAATGTTACATCTGATTAAAGCTATACTGCGCAACTTTTCTAGTGGAATATCTGACACCTGCTTGTCTGTGAAACATTAGTTCACAGACACAGTATGGATTAAACAATACTGTGGAACAATACAGGTCAGATCCGTGGAAAGTCGCCGCTATTCACAGAAGGAATTATTGCATTTCTGAGCAATAGAAACCCCCCGTAATGAATAAATGCTAGATGGACGTGTTTAATGTCATCCCATGGAATATTCAAGGCAAAGCAATGACATCTCCATGGAGACAAGCAGGTGGTGGACCCTCCACCACAAAAGTTGCGCAGTGCATCTTTAAGCAATCAACACTGACATCCCAATAATCACACATAGTCCAGTTCATCCTTGGCAAATCGAAAATCCTTTGGTGAAAATATTAAAAAACTGCATCTTTTTGGTAAGATCCATGACTCCAGCAAAGTGCACGCTGCTTGTACTGTAGACTGAAGACGGCGATGTATTTAAGGCAACGAGGAACAAAATCCGCCATTTGGTAGACTTCTCAAAGTAGTAATTTGTAGAACGCTTTTAAGACAACAGGTTTAAATCCATGTTGGAGTTGGACGGTTGTCAGTTCTTTGGAAAAGTACTTCTCATGAGTTTCACACTGTCTTTTACTCCACAGCCCCGGGTCTTGTGGCGACGTACACAAACACTACGATTAGCAGTACCACCACAGCTAAAGTGGGCAGGACCACAGTGGCTATCTGCTGCCGGGCCTCCTGCATCGCCTGCTTTCGCTCCTTCTTGTCCTTCGACGTCTCTTTCTTGGGTTTTCCCTTGAGTTGCCTCATGGTGGCGCTGTAATGGCTTTGCAGTGCCTGTTGCAGAGAAAGAAAAAGTAAACAGAAACTGAAGCAATACGGTGTAACTTTTTGGTTCGTCACCTGCTCGTTTCTATGGAGACGTCTGGAATGTTCCACAGTATGACATTAAACAGCTCTACTTTACATTTATTCAATCACAGGTGGTTTTATAGCTCAGAAATACCTAGAAAAACAGACATTCTGACTGTGAGCGGGGTCGCCTCTCCACAGATCTGACCTGTAACTTGGTCTGGTTTGGTCTCCATGAAGATAGAAAGGTTTAACGCCATACTGTGAAACATTCTAGACGAAGCAATAGCATCTCCATGAAGAAAAGTATTTGATGGGCCCTCTATCGGAAAGGTTACATATTGTACCTTTAAAGCAACACTGTGTAACTTTCTCGAGGTGGCATGTCAGCTGCATGATTCCATGGATATTCAATGTTAAAACCATACTTGTGAACAGTCTAGATGGAGATAGACGTTTTATGCCACAATGTGGACAACACATGATTTTCTGTTTTTTCAGCGCAATAAACGAGTTCAAAATGAAAAACATGCTCGAATTACAGTCTAAATATTTGGCTAGAAAGTTACGTGTTGGGGCTTTAAATGCAAGTTGGGAAATGTAATGTGACGCAACCACGTGTGATTACTTCTAATACAGATGTCATGGTGTTGCCTCAATAACTGATTATGGAGTTAAATTTAAATATTTTGAAACTCTGTGTGAGTTGTAAGAGATTGCATTAACATTCTAGAGATTAAAAAAAAAAAAAATCAGTTAGAGGAGAAGAGACTTAGTATTAGTGGGTTCATTTTTTTTTTCCCCCCATTTTTCCAGTTTTAGTTTTTTGTGGATAGGCCCAATAATTACAGATATTTAAACCATAACCCAGATCTGCAATCTGACACTTGACCATGCACCACATCATTTGCCTGACCTCAATTTCAACACACTCTTTACTTAAGATTAAAAAGGTACACTGTGTAACTTTTCAGTTGGGCTTCCGTCACCTGCTTGTTTCTATGGATATATATGGCATCGCCCTGTCTGAAATGTTCCAAAGTATGACATTAAACAGCTCTACCTTACATGTATTCAATTATAGGTGGTTTTATAGCTCAAAAATACCTGGAAAAACAGACCTAATCTGACCTGTAGCTTAGCCTGGTTTGGTCTCCCTGAAGATTACAAGTCTTCCACTTATTTATTTTACTTCACTGCATCTTTTTGGTAAAACGGTTTAAAGCCAACAACAAATCAAGATAAAGTAAGTTTGAAAAAAAAGAAATTGTGACTCTAGACTGGGATATACTCTCAGATGTGGTTTAGTTCTAGGTTGATCTGTTTACATCCTGGTTTATTCCTGGTTTAGTCCTGGTCAAGTCCTGGTCAAGTCCTGGTTCAGCCCTGGTTCAGCCCTGGTTCAGCCCTGGTTCAGCCCTGGTTCAGCCCTGGTTCAGCCCTGGTTTAGTTCTGGTTCATTCTCCATGAAGAATTACTACCATTCTGTGAAAAAATCCAGACAAAGCAGCAATATCGTCTCCGTGGAGAAACATTTGACAGACCCTACACCAGAAAAGTTACACAATGCACGTTTAAGTTGTCACAAAAATGTAGGTCAACATTAAATATCATTGATATTAATATTCTCATGCAAGAAATTTAAAGATGCACTAGGTAACTTTTCTGGTAAGGGGTTCACCACGTTCTTGTGTCCATGGAGATATTTTATTTCTGCCTGGAATTTGTTTTTTATTTTTGTGATCAAAAATAACTTGAAAATCATTCTTGCTGTCAACGTGGTCACCTCTCCACAGATCTGACCTGGAACAGTGTCTGTCCCCATGGAGATAGCAGAGTTTAATAGCAGACTGGTACAATTCCTGGCAATTTGGCAATCACCATGAAAACAAGCAAGTGAATGACCTTCCACTAGAAAGATTATATAATGTACTTTTAAATAAAAAAATAATAATAATAATAATAAAAATAAAAATCTCTAGCCCTCGTTGGCGTCTCTTTATTTTGAAGGTGTTTTTTTTCTAATTGGAAAGTTGGTGTGGAGCACTATTATAGGGTATTGGGTGGAAGAATATAATTATAAGTTCTAAATCGTGTTACTTGCTGTACAGGCTAACTAATAACGGGTTACAGCTATAGTTTGACAAGCAGAACACACTAATTAAGTTATTAAATCAACTTAAACACACCTAAAATGCGCAACAGACCATTCCCAAATCCATCCGGGCCTGACGTAACACCGTAACGTGAATACTTCCTCCCGTAGAGACAAGCTAGTCACACAAAACGACATTTTATTCATCTGATCTTTATTCTAACTAAATCAAATGACTCAATCGAATGGAACAATGCCCAAGTTCCGCTGTTTCAAAGTGCACAGCTCAGATAAAGTTTTGGAGACGCTGTGTGCGCCGCTGTCAAATTGTGCTGACTCCTGCGTAACCCGACGTGGAGCTCAGATCGCGCTTTCAGCTCAAACGCGTGGTATGTTCTGCGTGTAAAAGTTCGTCTATTTGCGCCAAAATGTCATCTAAAAAGAGAAAAGTGCAGTAACTTACGAACCTGCTCCTTACCAAACACGACGTGGCATTGACGACAACAACGCTGCGCTTCCGGGAGACGCCTTCGCAATAAAAGCGCAAGAGGAAGCAGCGGTCATTCCTTCAAATTAAAAGATAATAAATAAAAAAATAAAAGCCCGCTGCACAGTAACGATTTACGTCTATTTTAATTTATGCATTTTAATTAACGATAAATGATACAAATATAATATTACCTGAGTAAATACGCAATTAGTTAGTAAATAGTCAATAAAACGTCATTAACTATAACTATTATATATCCTACCACAGTGTATTAGGTTGCATTTGAGAATAATGCAAAAAGAGAAACAACAGGCTAGTTCTACCTATGTATCATTCTCTGTTGACCAAAAATAACACGAAAAAAAAAAAAAAGACTTAGTCCAAACTATTTGACTTGTTTTAAAGGTGCACTATGTAACTTTTCTGATGAACGGTATATGCAAAGCGTGCCTTCCTCCTGAAAAATGTCCTGAGCCCCATTTTACTCTCCTTGTATTTATTTTAGTGGACTTGTATTCATTAGTGGCTGAAGTGTCTTGCCCAAGGACACAATGACACAACTCGGTCAGTGCGGGAATCGAACCTGAGGGTTGGCGGACGGGTGATCTGACCACTGCACGCCCAGGTGCTTACCTTACATGTTTATTTAGAGGTGCACTATGTAACTTTTCTGGGGGAGGGTACACCACCTGCTTGTCTCCTTGGATGTATGATTACTTTGCCAAGATGATTTGACCGAATTAGCATTCAATTTTTCCCTCTCCGTGGAGACAAAGGCAGCACCACCATACTGTACAAAGTTATAGATCAGATCTGTGCAGAGGTGACCCCGCTCATAGTAAGAAAGTATGTTCTTCAAGGTATTTTTCCAATAAATAAATGCCAAATAGAAGCAATACTGGCATACTGTGAAAGAGTTCAGGCAAAGAAAAAAAAAAAAACTTCTCCATGGAGACAAGCAGGTGGCGGACCTTCTACCAGACAAGTTCCACAGTGCTATTTTTGCTTCTCTGCTTAGCTTGTTGTGTGAACGACAAGTCATTTCCCTTGTGAATCAGTAGCTCAATAGTAGCACTATAACTTGCTAACTCACTACTTGCTTATTTCTTTGCCTGGAATGTTCCACAGTATGGCATTAAAGATTGCTGGCTTGCATTTGTTCAATTACAGGCGTTTTAAAATAAAAAAATACCTTAAAAATACTAATTCTTACCATGTGCAGGCTTGCTTCTCCATAGATCTGAACATTAACCTGTCTCCATTGTGATTACCAAGTTTTTTTCCATACTGTGGAATATTCAAGACAAAAACAGTAATATCACCATGGATACAAGCAGGTGGTTGGACCCTTCACCAGAAAAGTTACACAGTGCAGCTTTAAGTCTAAGTGAACGTGGTTTTGTTCTTCTTGCCTTCCGTCCAGAATGCACTTCTTCAATATTTACCAAGATGTGATATTCCTCTGTATCAGTGATGGAAGGTAAAAATGTACAAATACTTAAGTAGAATTTTTAGGTATCTGTACTTTACTTAGGTACATTTTACAGTGGACACTTTTTACTTTTACTTCACTATATTTGAGAGCATATATCTGTACTTTAGAGCAGGCCTGAAAAATAAAAGTACTTTTTATAAGATTTTAGGGTTATTTTACCATGTTTGTAGTAATATCTTGACTTAAATTTTTTGGTTCAAGCTTCTGCTTTGAGCAAACCAAAATAAATACACAATATTCATGAAAAAAATAAGAAACTGATTCATATTCCAAAATCTGTATCATTTTTGAATCAATATAACTGCATTTTAACAAATCAACATTTGAAATACGTGAAATACTTTACTTTTTACTCTTAAAGTAAATTTTTTTTTTCCAACAGGTACTTAAATACTTCTGCTTAAATAGTTGTTTTCATGTGATAGTTTTACTTTTACTTGAGTAACATTTTCCCTCTGTGTCTGTACTTTTACTTAAGTGACAAAAGTGAATACTTCTTCCACCACTGCTCTGTATACAAAATACACAGATATCATTCTGGACTATAGCACATTATAGAATTACCTTATAAATGGTGCATATTCTCACTGTTATTAACCTTTATTAGTCTTTAACTCCTATTTGTGGATCTATGTGAAATTATAATAGATTTGCATGTATTTATTTTTATCCCAAACAAATTCATTATAAAATAAACCTTCTTCCCTTCTCTTCTCGTCGCACGTGTTTGTTTAACTATTTCCAACAACTTGTTTCCATGGAGATGTCACTGCCCTGCCTGGAATGTTCCACAGTATGACATTAACAGCTATTTTTTACATTTATTCAATTACAGGTGGATATATAGCTCAAAAATACATAAAAAAAACAAGGATTCTGACTGTAAGCGGGGTCGCCTCTCCACAGATCTGACCCGTAACTTGCTCTAGTTTGGGCTCCGTGAAGATAGAAAGGTTTAACGCCATACTGTGAAACATTCCAGACAAAGCAGTAACTTCTCCATAGCGAAAAGCATCAGAAAAGTTACACAATGCAACTTTAACTTCTATTTGAGGGTCTGAAATAGTCATTATGCTTTTAGATGAATCGTCCGTCTACCTCACACAAATGAATGAAATCGAATCACGTTTCCTCCCCCTCTCTCCTCATCCTCAGTGGAGTGAACCTAACTTGCACTTGTTCCTTCATTCTTTTGGCCCTCAGCTCTGGTCCCTGCCTCCCCGCCTGTCACACGGTGCTGTTGCCTGGTGGTAATCCCGTCCCCGAAGCGCCCCGCTCCACTGGCTGCATCTGCCTTCACTCACTCCAGATCCCCCTTGCGTCACGGCACGGCGCGCTCCTATTGGCCGAGCGCGCTGCATAATCTCACCGCCGACCAGCTCCGGTTTTGTTCACCATGTTGGATCCAAATCTAGTTGCATTTTAGCCCGGGGACTTTTTCTTGAAAACATGTCAGTGGTAACAGCGCAACGTGGGCTCGCTTCGTGTCCGCTGACCTAACCCGCTCCACTGTCGCCTTTGGCTCGGCGGTTCACTTCCTGCGCTGTGACAGCCGCGGATAAACGGAAGAAGACCTGTGCTTGTTTTGATTTCGCTACAAGCTGTCAACGAGCTCCCTTTCGCTGCTGCTTTTTGGAGTCCACTGTCGAGATTTTCCGTAGCATCCCGGACAAACCGCCTAACTTTCCCCCGAATCTTTAAGTCTCTCGTTTTTTTGGGGGGGATACGAGCGAAATGGCACCACGGGACGCACGCTAAACTCTTATATGCACTGTCTATGGGGGAAAGAAGTTGGATCTACAGCAAGCGAGCAGCGGAGGTAGCAGGCGTTTCCGTGCGTTTCCCTGCTCGTGGTTTTGCGTCATGGCCGAAGCTTCGTCACCACCGTGTCCAAAAGATGAAGTGGGTTCGTTCGCGATGCTCCGTGCGTAATATGTGAAGTGCAAACCGCGGATTGACCGAGGCTCGGGCCTGCAGTCGCCGCTTGCCTTCTCCGCTTGGTAACCCGGGCCTAAAGGGATACACCTCCTTTGCACCGGATCAGCACCGCGTTAGTTAATTACGCCTGGGAGATTAGCCTCTCTTAACTACTGACCACAACGGAAAAGACGCACGCTTCATTTGCGCTTTTGTACATGTTTTTTCTCATGAAGAGCCACTTACACGCGTGGAAAACTTGGCCACTTTTAAAAAATGAATGCGTTGCTGCCCATGTGACACGCTTTGGATCACACTGTTCTCTGGAGAGCCGTTTCATCGGGGGATAGGGCGCCCCTCCTCGGCTATAATGACGGACATCTAGGGTTTATCCATCCACAAGGGGGGAGCGGGTTGTTTTATTCTGTCGGACACTTTTTTTCGTTGGTTGCAGGTGCACGCCGCCTCGCAAGACTTGGCTCGGCTCATTTCTGCAGAGAATATTCATTTTTAAGAAGTGGGTCAGATCGTGGCTGGCGTAATGATAAAAAGCGACTTCTCCCTGTGGATTTGAACGGACCTCATGTTAGATTTCAACCCAAAGCGGTTCACAAGTTTGGCCACGGCGCACGGGCATCTCGCTCCGCTGCTCATGGGCATTTAAAGTTTGGGGTATTTTTGGAGTTTTTCACTGAAGGAGTCCTGACGTGACTTTGTGGTACATTGAAGTTGGAAGATGTTTTGTCTAAGTTTGGTGAAGTTCTGCCCTCGCATCCCTCATCACATTTGAAGCATATTGACAGTGGATGGCTCTCTCCAGCTGGTAGCAAAGGTGAGTTGTTAAATGGTCAAATTGAATGATATTTTGTGTTCTATGTTAGTTTTTCTTTTTGTTGTTTTGTTTCATTCACACGTTTAACACGCAAATCCTGCTCCACCTTGTGGTGTCATGTGGTGATGCAGGAAGTACTCCACTGTGTTTTTAAACTGCATTCATCAATCATTTGGATGATTTCAGTCGTGAAATTGCCCAGCTCTACAGAGCTAAAGGTAAAAGGAGCTGTGAACTTGAAAACTACCACTACATGACATCACAAGTTGGGACAAAGCATTTTGAGCTTTGGAGATGTAGACAGACTAATAAAGCAGGATTACTCAAACACGTGAATGAATGAAAACACAACTCCAGGTCTGTTTTTGAGGAGGTAACAACATTCTAACATGGCTTAAAGCTATTTTGCGTTATACAGGACCTTTTAAGTTGTTTTATAATGGCATCCTGTTCATAATATCTCTGATGATGGAGAAATTCAAGGAAAATAAAAAGGATCTTTGTGGATTTGTGATTGGTGGTGTTAGAAAGGCCATACGCACGGAACTACAGCTACATCTCTGCTGGTTTGCCTCAGGGCAGCTGCAAACTTAACGTGAATTATGAAGTGAAACTCCCGCAGTGTCTTTACTGGGGTTGTCATAAGTATTGAAAATCAGATACTAATCTATTCTTATAGTATCGAAACTACTACTGATACTTGTTTGAGCAGGTATTGAACTGAAAAAGTTCCATTCACAGGACAGAAATGACGCTTTCCTGAACAGCTTTAGAATGATCTTGAGCTGAAGGATTACACAGATATACACAAAAGTACACGTGGGAATAAAAAAATAAAAAAGAAAGTACTACGATTTGATGTTGAAAATCACATTCCGTTGTCTAAAGAATTATGATTGTGTATTCAGTCTATTCCTTAGTATCGAAATGGAGTTTGATTCGTTTTGTATGGTGACACTACACACTAGTCATTGCTGCTGTGTATATGAAAACAGGAGTTAATTAGCCATCAAGAAATGAACAGAATATGCAGGCAAAGTACTCCCCTATGTAATTAACAATTACAAAACAATTCCAGTATAATTACTAAAGTGAAGTATGTCTCAGAACACGTCACATAAACTGGATCTGTGGGTTTGCAGTAACTTTATTCATTTATTTATTTGATAGGGACAGTGCATATTAACGAACATCTGTAATCGGAGTGTAAATATGCGATAATATTTAAGAACCTAAACTGACCTTTACACAACGTGGTCACGTCCCTCAATGGTGGAAATGAGCAACTTGTTCTATCTTTACGGGACGTTTTGGTCACGTTTGATTCTTTTTATAAACTTGGTGACTCATGTGAAATGTCACTGCTCAGAAGGACAAAACAACCTGAAACACCACATAAATGTATACTGTAGTCTTGGGAATACTACTACTACTACTACTACTACTACTACTACTACTACTACTTTTAGTGTTAAAGTATTGTATGACTAGTATTGTAATTGCATCATTTTTTTGCAGTAACACAAGAATCAACTGTTTTTAAAGGCGCACTGTGTAACTTTTCTGGTGGAAGGTTCGCCGCCACCTGCTCGTCTCCGTAGAGATGTTACTGCTTTGTCTAGAATGTCCCGCAGTATGGCATTATTGACGGGGCGACAGTAGCTCAGTTGGTAGAGAATTTCTCCGCTCATCCGACGGTTGACGGTTCGAATCCCGCTCTCGACGTAAACATCATTGGTTGAGCAGGTGACCAAGCAGGGTGACAGGTCAGGTCTGCGGAGATATGAATCCCTTTTTTGTTTTTTTTTTGTTTTGTTTTTTAAAGCTAGTTTGGGGAAATAAAAACACAAAATAAGAAATGAATGAAAGATTGATATAATGCCATACTGTGGAACATTCTAGACAAAAGACAACCTAAAAAGTTGCACAGTGTACCTATAAAAAAAAATATTTGTAGTTGGATTCTGTGGATTCTACATTCTAAGTAGTTTTATACAAAAGAGACCCCATAAAAACAGGACTCCGTGTTCTGCAGACTCTTAAATCACCAAAATAATGACAGGTTTTGGGTAATTGGTCCCATTCATTCTGTGATTTTCATTATTAGCTTGTGATTCATCGTGCTGCTCTTTTACCTGCATATTAATTAGACGTTCAGGTTAAGTTCAGTTCAGATTTTCTCTTTTCTGTGCGGCGACTGCTCTGATTCTCTGGACTCGTCTCACTCTCTTTAAAGGACTCTTATTTTGCTATTTTCTGTTCTGTGTTCTAATGTTTCCTCATCATATCAGAAGTTCTGTTTTGTTTTCATTCACACACAAACCCTGCATATTTAGGCTGAGTTCTTCTCTCAAACAGAAAACACTCTGTTCCACCTTGTGATGTCATCATGTGGTAATACAGGAAGTGCTCCACTGCGCTGTTAAACTCCACACACCTTCACTAGAATCATTTGGACGATTTTGGCCCCTGGAATTGCTGATCTCTACTAAACAAAAGGTAAAAGGTAGCTGTTAATGTGGAAACTACCACTTCATGACATCACAAGGTGGAACGGAGCATTTTGAGCTTTGGAGATGTAGAAGACTAATAAAGCAGAACATTCTAACATGGCTAAAAGCTCACAGGAGTCAATTTAGTGTAATATAGGACCTTTAACAATAGTCCAAACTTAAACATGTACTGTGTAACTTTACTGGTGGAGGGTACTCTACCGTCTTGTCTCCATGGAGATGTTATTGCTTTGCCTGGAATGTTCCACAGTATTGCATTAAATGATTTTCTTTCTAACAATAGTTTCATAACAGGGTGTTTTTATAGGTCAAAAATGCATCAAAAAAACACTCATTCTTACTGTAAGCGGCGTTGCCATTCCACTGATCTGACCTGTACCTTGGCCTGATGGTGTCATCTGCTTGTGTCCACAGAGATATTATTAGTTTAATGCCATACTGCGGGACATTGTAAGTGATGCAATAACATTTCAAATACAAACCACGTTCCAGAAAAGCTCCTCACCGCACCTTTAAATGTTAAAAGTTGAGGAGTTAAGTTTTAATGATGATATATGTGGGATTATAACAATTATAAATATTTTACACAAATCAAGGAGCAGTTTGTGGAGAAAAGTTGAAAAATATGTTGAAAATTACAATAAGTAGAGTTCGAATTCTAAAACATACGGATGACATCACAGTAGGGAGACGTCTGTCCAAAGGTTTGACACAAGAAACGCATTTAATCCAATAAAATAAAGGTGTTTTCTTATATTTCTATTTGTCAGATAATCAGTTCTGTGTGCGTTAGAGGAGTTTTTCTAAGTGATGTCACAATTTCCAACCTAAAAAATGGTCAGTTTGGGAAAACAAGTGGGAATGTTTTTGCAGAAATCTTAAATAGAATGATTGTTAGTGTTTTAGTCAAACGAGTAATCAAAAGGAAGCGGTTTAGTGATCTGGAGGCGCCCACAGCCTGACGGGGCATCTGATTTCTAGAGTTGTCAGATTGTTTGAAATGTCACGGAAACAGTGACATGTGATGTGAGTGATCAGATCTCTGCTTGTTCACTTCATATTTTAAAGCAAAAACATCTCCATAGAGAAAAGCGTTTGACGGACCCAGTTATCTGATTTCTCTCCCCTGTCTGTCCCTCTCTGTCCCTGTCTGTCCCTGCCTGTCCCTGCCACAGTTGTCTGGGTGGTCTCGTAGCTCTGAGCCCCTCTCTGGTACATGGCTCTGTGTGGGGCGATGGCGGCGTACAGCGGAGGATCTTCAGCAGTGGCTCACCATCACCACCAACTGCAGCACCTGTCAGGACCGCACCTGCCGCACCACCATGCACCACAGCACCCCCTGCAGGTACCACCACACACTCACAAACTCATATAGAAATACTGGGAAAAGAAACCGATTTTTGGATTGATTTTTGAGTTGTTTTGTTTCATTCCCACATGTTTAACACACAAACCCTGCAGATTTAGGAGTTCTTCCCTCAAACAGAAAACACTCTGTTCCACCTTGTGATGTCACAGGACACACACAGGTGTCACAGGGTATGTTACAGGACATGCTCCACTGTGTTTTTAAACTCCATACACCTTTACTAGAATCATTTGGCAATTCCAGGGCTGAAATGATCCAATATCTATTGAACTAAAGGTAAAAAGTAACTTCAGAACTACCACTTAATGACATCACAAGGTGGAACAGAGCATTTTGAGTTTTGGAGATGTAAACAGACTAATAATAAAAGGTTACTCAAACAAACAATGAAAGAAAACATAACTCCAGGTGTGTTTTTGAGGAGGTAACAACATTATAACATGGCCTAAAGCTCACAAGAGAACATTTTGTGTAATATAGAACCTTTAAGCTATAAAATAAAACTACACAAATTGGTTTAATAATAGAAACGGGTCCATTGACTTCAAGTTCAAACCTGCAGAACTGATTTTCTCATTCATTTTTCTCATAGACTTTCCAAAAAAACAATGAATATTAAAAGTTTGAAAGCTCAGGGCTGATCAGCTACATGGGAACTAACCACAAGACCTATTTTTCTATTTATTTATGTATTTTATTTATATTTATTTGTATCTGTTATTAAAGCATTTTGGATATTAGTTAGCATTCAATGTTAAGAGTTCCATGACATTTGAAATTTGAATGTCTACTGGTAAAATGAATGAAAAATTTACTTTTTTTATAGTATATTTATTAAGAATGCAAAACTGTAGCGTGTATATCAACATAACAGTGCCATACAAAATACACACTCCAATTTTGATATTTTACAAAACAAAAATTTAAAAAATGCACAAAGTACTAGGTCATCGAATACCGACAGTCAAGACTCAAGTCCAGTCGTTCCAAAATGGAGTGAGTATTTTTTGCCTGGACCTTTTGTTTAATATACATTTAGTTTATTTGCAAGAATTTCTGAAGCAACAAGACGTGATTCAGTGTTCTGGTGACATCTCTGCTTTACACTTTTTCTCCTTACAACCTCCTGTATATAGATATATTTGTATTATTGCATTTCTGTATATTATTTTTACTTTTTTATATTTATATAACCATGCTTTATTTGACACTAGTCTTTGCTACTTGTTTTGAATTTAATATTATTGTTTTATATATTTTTTTCCTCTTTGTTATTTTATAATTCCCTTGTGGATCAGTAAAGTTTGTCTTATTTGTAAAGGCCCTATATTACACAAAACTGACTTTGGTGAGCTTTGAGCCATGTTAGAATGCTGTTACCTCCTCAAAAACAGACCTGGTGTTGTTTTTTCATTCACACATGAGTGTGTGAGTAATCTTTTATTATTAGTCTGTCTACATCTCCAAAGCTCAAAATGCTCTGATCCATCTTGTGAGGCGATAGTTAAAGGTGGAGTGTGTAACTTTTTTGGTGGAGAGTAGGTCAAATTTGTTCTCCATGGAGATATTATTGCTTTGTCTGGAATGTTTCAACTGAACTGCAGCCATAAACTTTTATGCAATAATAAAATATAGTATTAAACCTTTCTGTCTTCATGGAGACCAAACTAGACCAAGTTACAGGTCAGATCTGTGGCGAGGCGACCCCACTCACAGTCAGAATACCTGTTTTTTAAGGTATTTTTGAGCTGTAAAACCACCTGTAATTTCATACATGTAAGGCAGAACTGTTTAATGTCATACTGTGGAACATTCTAGGCAGAGCAGTGACGTATCCATAGAAACAAGCAGGTGAGGACACCCAACCAAAAAGTTACCAAAAGGTTTTAACAGCTACCTTTTAGCTTTTGTTTTGTAGAGATCACAACTCCAGGGCTAAATGATCCAAATGATTCTAGTGAAGGTGTTTGGAGTTTAAAAACAGAGTGGAGCACTTCCTAAAAGAGTGTTTTCTGTTTGAGAGAAGAACTCAGCCTAAATCTGCGGTTTTTGTGTGTTAAACATGTGTGAATGAAACAAAACACAGCTCCAGGTGTGTTTGTGATGAGGAAGATCTCTAAATGGACTAACATGAACTCTTTAAACTCTGCTGGTCCCTCTGCTCCAGGCTCCAGGCTCGGCGGCGGCTGTCCACTCCCTGCAGCAGCACACGTCCACTGGGGCCGCTGCGGTCATGCTGAACCCCGGGCAGCAGCAGCCGTACTTCCCCTCTCCGGCCCCGGGACAGGCCCCGGGGCCCGCCGCCGCTGCCGCCCCCGCCCAGGTGCAGGCGGCGTCGGTCAAAGCCCACCACCACCATCACCACCACCACCACCTGCAGCCTCAACTCGACATAGAGCCCGACCGCCCCATTGGGTACGGGGCCTTCGGGGTCGTGTGGTGAGTCCTGAACTGTACTCGCACCCTCACGGCAGATTCACGTTATTTATATAGTACGGCAAGTTGATTTGTGTAGCATAAAACATACACAAAGTAATTCAAAAGTGCACTATGTAACTTTTTGGTTGGGGGTCCGTTACCTGCATGTGGTTTTATAGTTCAGAAATATCTCAAAAAACTGGCATTCTGACTGCGAGCGGGGTTGCCTCTCCACAGATCTGACCTGTAACTTGGTCTGGTTTGGTCTCCAGGAAGCCGTAAAGCACATAAAAGTTTACGTCGGTTGAGCGTCTCCAGGCTTTTTAGCGGGAAACACAGGAAATAAGCAGGTGGTGTCAAAATAAACTTCCGATGCCCTTTCAAAATACGTTCTCTAAAACCACTGCAGACACGTAAACACCAGGATCTCGGGGAATGACTCGTGATAGACTACAGGAAGTTTACAGCCGTGGAGGATAAATATTAAACAGGTTATACTTGTTCGGATACAGCTTAAGATCCTAAAGTTGTTCAGGAAAGGTTCATTTCTGTTCTGTGAATGTGCCTTTTTTAGTATCGATATTACTAAAACTAATATCAAAACAAGATACAAGATGATTTGGGTAATTATCAATTAGTATCTGATTTTCAACACTTTCGACAACCCAGATACACACAAGTTAAAGGTGCAGATTTCTATGGAGATGTCATTGCTCCGCCTGGAATAAAATCTACTTTAGATTTATTCAATTACAGATGGTTTTATAGCTCAAAAATACTTAGAAAAACAGGTATTCTGGAACTTTTTTGTTTTGCCGTATTGCCTCTCAGTAGTCGACGGGTTACAGAGGTTACAGGTGACCCATTTTACACTCCCACACATTTGCATATTACATAGAGCCACATCCTCCTGTTGTAATGCGATGTGCAGATGCTCCATGTCCAATTTGTGAGCAGTACGTCTTGTCCTGAGCTGATTCTTTTAGTCTGACTCATTCACTCCTGACGAGGCCACAATAATGACGAGGGACGATATCTAAATGTCTCGATTACAATATTTTCACGGTATACATCTTACAGTATGATATTTATTGTGAGATTCTGTGTGAATATGCTACTTTTATGTCATAATGCAAATAATTAGGATGTAAAAATGTTTAATAACAGCAACTTCATCATGTAGACTGGACTAAAACAGAGCAAAGGATCATGGTCTATGTAGTCTGTTATGTCTCTGTTTTTGCACCATAACAATGAATTTAAGCGAAAAAACTCGTAATTCGATATACTGCGATGATACATGATATTGTGAGACTTTAAACGATACAAGATCACAATATTTCAGTTATTGTTACATCCCTAATAATGACTCTATCAACTTTTATTCAATATATAAAAGTTGGAACAATATAAAGTATTTTGTGGCTCTGTATTTATTGTGTGTACATTTTCTTAGCAAATGTGGGGAGATTTGGGCTATTTTTGTTGTAATACGATAATATTTGAGCTGTAGAAGATTGAATAAGTGACTTTTTATGGCTATTGGCTATGGCTAATGAGACTTATCTGTTTAAAAATGCTTTACTAGGATTCTCTTGCATTATTGTCTATAATGTGTCAGTGGCATAAAATAGTTTAAATATTATAATGATCACATGCTTCTGGAGTGATGTACAATGTGCACTTTAAAGGTGAATTGTGTAACTTTTCGGTTGGGGGTCTGTCACCTTCTTGTTTCTATGGATATGTCATTGCTCTGCCTGGAATGTTCCACAGTATGACATTAAACAGCTCTACTTTACATTTATTCAATTATAGGTGAATACCAGTACCAAACCCAAGTAGAAACGGGTATTGTGACTGTGAGCGGGGTCGCCTCTCCATAGATCTGACCAGTAGCTTGGTCTGGTTTGGTCTCCATGAAGCTAGGAAGGTTTAATGCCATACTGTGGAACATTCCAGACAAAGCAATAACATCTCAGCTGTGTTTTGTTTCATTCACGCACAAACTTTGCATATTTTATACAGGAACTGGTATTGCCCATCTCTACTGAACTAAAGGTAAAAGGAGCTGTTAACTTGAAAACTACCACTTCATGACATCACAAGGTGGAACAGAGCTTTGGAGATGTAGACAGAGTAATAAGAAAGGGAGGAAATGTGTGAATGAAGCAAAACACAGCAGTACTCCAGATATGTTTTGGATGAGGTAACAACATTCTAACGTTATAATGCACCTTTAAGTAGAGCTGTTTAATGTCATACTGTGGAGCATTCCAGGCAGAGCGATGGCGTCTCCATAAAAACAAGCAGGTGACGGACCCTCCACCACAAAAGATACACAATGCGCCTTGAATGTGCTTGGTCGCTCCTTTCTGAGACACCATATTGAATAAGAGTTCCATTGTAGTCTGTGATATTATTTTTGGTCTGAAACGCTCGGTGGGAGTCTGGGTGTAATACTTCCTGTAGCTTTCTTCCAGACAAATACAAACATTCAGAGAGTTGCGCGCCAAGTGAGTGACAGCAGCTATTTTAGGATTCAAAGTCTGGAGCTAAGGGAGCTAATCTCCAGAACCAAAACAGAGGATTAGGAAAAACATCACGACATTAGAGAAGAGAATTTTGGGACAAGATCACGTTAAATGGTTTTCCACCTTCAAGGCACGCATCTAGGAACCACTCACCCATTCACACACACATTCACGCGGGACGAGGGGGGTTAAGTGTCTTACCCAAGGACACAACGACAGTAGTATTCTGTCCAGGAACAAAAAAAAAAAGGATAAACTAATACGAGAATCCCATGCATTTGACAGAGGTCTAAACTCCAGTGTTAGCAATTTCTTCTTAGGCAGGATAGTTGTTGTTTGCAGTGGGCATTCTGTAATATTCATTCTGTAATATTCATTCTGTAATATTTAAGTAATCATTAAAAACATTTCTGGTAGGGCGTTCTTCGTACTCACAATTTGTCTATTTTGTGTTTATTCAAGTACAGATATTTTTAGTGCTAAAAAAACACAATTGTTACTGTAAGCGGGCTCACCTCTCCACAGCTCTGACCTGTAACTTGGCCTGGTGATGCCATCCGATGAGACAGATGAGTTTAAGAGTGCAAAAGAAGAAAAAGATCCGCACTGCAGTTCCCGAAGGGCTTGACCCGAAACGTCACATTGTGGTGTCATTGAAATAAAAATTTGGGAGCTTTGAAGAACTGCAGTGCGGATCTTTTTCTTCTTTTGCACAGTTTTTGTCTTTGGACCCAGCACGCAGTCCCAGTTTTTATTGGCTGTCCATGTCTTTATCTAGCAATAGATGAGTTTAATGCCATACAGTGGAACATCCAGGAAATCTCCATGAAAACAAACTGGTGACAGGTGGCAGACCCTCTCCAGAAAAGTGACACAGTGCAGTAGAAATATAAGAATAATTCTATCCACTTATCGTTCAGTACATGAAAGCTGGAACAGTACTGTATATTTTAGAGCTCAGTATTTTTATTTATTTATTTATTTTTTTTTTTTCTTGATTGATTGATTTGTTTTTATCTCGAGTTTGTGCCAAGAGAGAAACAATAATCATACACATACTACAAAAAAAACAAAAAAGCACATTTCTCGAGTGGGAAGAAGAAAAACTTATATTAACCCGCCCCTATCCAAGACATAATTCCAAAAATGATGTGGTTGCTTATGTAAATTGATCATGAAACTTACAAATATTTACATATAGCAAAATAAATTACATAGTATGCATACTAAATATAATTTTAACCCAATTTCTTTTTTTATGTTTTGTATTGTACTCCATTATGTTTTACAGTTATTATTTTATCTGTATACTTTTATTTTTCCATTTAATTATGTATTTATTATTTTTATTTATTATTATTAATTATTTATTTATTATGTAGGTATTTATCAATTTTTTTTTGAGAAGTTAGGAGATTTAGGGTATTTATGCAATAAGATTTGAGCAGTAAGTCACTTCTCAGGCTATAATATCTATAATTATTGGTTCATTCTGCTGTATTTGTTACAGCTCAGGCCTTTAATGATAGTGTATTTTACTGTTGGCTGTAATATTTTGGCCCCTGGAAGTGAAAAGGACCTGTGATGTGAGTGGGTTTGACTCATCGTGGAGAGGAGGGGATGAATGGATAGACCGGGTCAGAGCATTTCTTCAGGGGTGGCGTGTTCCTGGTCTTTTTAAGGTCTTGTTAAGGTCTTTTATTTCTCGGATGCCATTGCTTCTGGGACTGCACAATATAACCCAATATTGCAATCGTAATTGGAGTTCTAAAATTCAATTCTAAAATCACCAAGACTGCCATTATCTAGATAGTAACGTCCTTTAATAATGTCCTCGGAAAAGAACAAAATATCCAGTTTTTGTAATGGAAAAATCTCGTTGTACCCAGGCCTGTCGCAGTCATTACTATATCCACTTATCGTTCAGTACATGAAAGTTAGAACAGTATATTTATCATGTGTACATTTTCTGAGCAAATGGAGGGAGATTTTTTGGAGGTATTTTTGTTGTAATATGATCATATTTTGGCTGTAAGAGGTTGAATAAGTGACTTTTATGGCTATTAGGGATGTAACTATAGCCAAATCTTTCGATACGATATTTATTACGATATTTTGTGGAAGCTACTAGTATAATTGATCTCTCTGTATTTCAAAATGTGTTATCATGACAGGCCTAGTTGTACCTGGAGTTTAGACTTTTACAAACCTGTTCTGAAATGCATAGGATTCTTGTATTTGTAATTGTTTGTGAATTCCTTTCCGATCTTTCATAGTAAAGTACAGTGTAATTAATAGGAAAAACTGTCTCTTGTCTCCATCTGGAAGTATAACATCATCACATTCTAGAAATCTGAAAACCACCCATGGAGACCGTCCTTTGAGGTCATAGCACTTAAGCAATTCAAATGAAAATCTTGTATGTTTTGGACACAGAAAAGTCCTCTATGAGTCACAAAGTCCTTCAGATCAGGCTCCATGAATACTTACAGGGGTGGAATTTAATAAGTTTTCTTCTTCCCTCTCCTTTTCGAGCTCAAATATGAAAAAAAATGTATATATATATGGGTATTTGTGTGTGAAATGTACATTAATGATGTAACGTGTAACTTTTCTAGTGGAGGGTCCGTCAAACGCTTTTCTCCATGGAGATGTTTGTCTGGAATGTTTCACAGTTTGGCATTAAACCTTTCTATCGTCCTGGAGACCAAACCAGACCCAGTTACAGGTCAGATCTGTGGAGAGACGATCCGGTCACAGTCAGAATGCCTGTTTTTCTAGGTATTTTTGAGCTATAAAACCACATGTAACTGAATAAATGTAAAGTAGAGCTGTTTAATGTCATACTGTGGAACATTCCAGACAAAGCAATAACATCTCCGTGGAGAAAAGCATTTGAAGGACCCTCCACCAGAAAAGTTACACGATGGACGTTTAAATATATAAGATAAATGTATACTTCTTGTGTTCATTAATCTTCTCGAAGTAAATAAATCAATGAAAACGAAATGAAAATGAATGAATCCGCTTATGATTGTACTATAACACATGTAGAATCGTAATGGTGGCCCCCCGGTGTGTTCTTGAAGGTGTCGCTTGTAGACTGGAGGTGAGTGGAGTATAGAGCCATGGTGGTGAGATCTCTGTTCTTAGAGCACCATCTGTTCAGGCCTTGATCCTATTTGCAGCAGGTTTATTCTGCCCAGAGAAAGCTGCTCCCGAAGACGCTCACGAGGCACAGCTGCTCCCAAAACAACCCAGGATTAGACTCCCAGGAGCAGGCAACACAGCTCCTAACACAGCCTAATCCGACCCTTCACCTGGAGGAGAAAGGCCTATGCAATCTTCTCACATGATGAGGTTGTCAATAGTGTCCAAAGTCAGATACTAATCGATACTAAAACTGGTAATGGAACTGGATACTAATTTGAGCAGCTATCTAAAAAAGACACTCACAGGAAAGAACTGAACCTTTTCTGAATAGTTTTAGAATGATCATGGTATCAGAATCGTTATCGAGTATTAAGTTTATTCCTTAACATCAAAATCAGAGGAACAGAGGATGCAGAGGAGAGGGTTACATTTATTTATCTTCTGCTTTGTCTCTCCAGGTCAGTGACAGACCCTCGAGATGGAAAGAGAGTGGCCCTTAAAAAGATGCCCAATGTCTTCCAAAACCTGGTGTCCTGTAAGAGGGTTTTTCGGGAGCTCAAGATGCTGTGCTTCTTCAAACATGAAAATGTGAGTGGAATTTGAATTTTAATATTTTGTAACTGCACTTTAAGGGGCGCACTCACACTAGCCCAATCTTACTGTGCCCAAGCACACATAGACTCTAAAGCTTTGGTACGTTTGTCCAGTGTGAGCGCAATCGAACCGTTACTATAGGAGCTCTGTGTGTGCGCTGATGTCACTCGTACGAGGAAAACCGTGAATAAACTCTACTCCAAAACACTTAGAGAATCTGCACTCACCTTTAATAAAGACTGTGACAGAGACAGACGTTTTGCAGCCCCTCACTCCTCTGTGAGTTTATGGACATAATTACAGTGCAGAGGAGTGAGCGGCTGCAAAACGTCTGTCTCCGTATCACAGCAGGAGTCAGATCTGTCTCACTATTTTATGGATATTTCAGTTGTGTGTGCATGTGTGTGCGTATTTGTGTGTGTGCGTGTGTGTTTTCTTTTTTTACAGACTTCAAACCATGAAAAACAGAAGAGTTTGCATTGTCCAAATACATTTCTCACTGTGCCAACGCTAATTATTCACAGCAATTGGTTTATAAGTGCTTTTCACAACAGACGGCTTACAACTAGCATGCTAACACTGCACCAGCGTTACTTTCTGTTTCATGGACAATAAAAACGCTTTATAATTAGATGCAGCACACAGCGGTCTCATTTTGACCCCAGTTTGTCTTGTGCTGGGGCAAGACAAATGTTACTCAAATCCATGGGTACAGCCCCTTTAATAGTTGTATCAAAATGTAACAGTAATTTTGCGTTGCGCTACACATTTTTGTGTATTCTAATGTGATATCTTGTTTAAACTGTGTTTATACCAACAGGTTCTCTCTGCTCTGGACATTCTCCAACCTCCACACATCGACTATTTTGAGGAGATGTATCCTTTACTCACCACAGCCAAATACATCTAGTTTAGTATTGGGAGTAGCAGGGGCGGTCCTAGGCACAGGCCAACAGGGTAGCTGCCCGGGGCGCCATTTCTTGGGGGGCGGCATGAGCACTAGGGACATCGTGCACTGCCCAGACGTTCAGCGCGCACATCAAATTCTTTGCATCTATTGTTTCTCACAATTATATAGCTTCTGAAAGACCTCATCTCATCTGATTGGTCACATTTCTTGTGTGTTCTTGTATCCTTGACTCTGATTGGTCAGATATGTGGTGACTGAACTGATGCAAAGCGATCTCCATAAAATCATCGTTTCTCCGCAGCCTCTGAGCTCGGACCACGCCAAAGTGTTCCTCTACCAGATCCTCCGAGGTTTGTCACACTCGAACTGAAGATCTAAAAATCAAAAATATAATTGCGTAATTAAGTATAATTACAATGGAGGTTTGTAATGTTTTTTTTGACTACTACTACAACTACTACGAGTACTACTACTACTACTACAACTACTACTACGACTACTACTACGACTACTACTACTACTACGACTACTACTATGACTACTACTACAACTACTACTACGAGTACTACTACAACTACGACTACGACTACTACTACTACTACTACTACTATGACTACTACGACTACAACTACTACTACAACTACTACTACAACTACGACTACTACTACAACTATGACTACGACTACTACAACTATGACTACGACTACTACTACTATGACTACTACGACTACGACTACTACTACGACTACTACTACAACTATGACTACTACTACAACTAAGACTATGACTACTACTACGACTACTACTACAACTACTACGACTACTACGACTACTACTACGACTACGACTACTACTACGACTACTACTACTACTACTATGACTACTACGACTACTACGACGACTACTTCTACAACTACTACAACAACTACTACTACAAATACTGCGACTACTACTACTAGTACTACAACTACTATTACAACTACTAAAACAACTACAACTCCTACCACAACAACTACTACAGTTACAACAACTTCTACTACCACTACTTATACTACCACTACAACTTCTCCTACTGCTTATACTACCACTACTGCTACTACTGCTGCTGCTACTACTACTACTACTACTGCTACTACTACTAAATGAAACCATACAGGAAATGGCATAGTCTTCATTTGCACACAGTGATTTTGACATCAGAGAACATAGTCCACAAATTGTTTCCAGGTTACAGAATACGTCTGCTGCGATTCTCATTCCCTGTATTGAAGCTTTTCCAGTGGTAGGAAAGACAGCACTTCCTTTAGGTTTATCATTCTTCTTTTCGTTAACTCTCAGGTCTAAAATATCTTCATTCTGCTGGCATTTTACACCGAGACATCAAACCTGGCAACCTCCTGGTCAACAGCAACTGTGTGCTCAAGGTAGGCCATTGTCCAAAGTCACTTCACCCATTTCAATTGATTTTCAATTGAAAATCTAAGAATTACTGGATGTCTCTGCTTCTTTCTGTATCATGCCAGCGCTGCATCTCCTGCTCAGATCGGCCAGCGCTCAGAATATGTTGTTTTAAAGCGACGTTATTCAACTTTAAGCTGTTTAATCAAGTAGATAGTGTTTTTCGTGCGTACTTTATATTTTAAAGAATGTCATTTGTAATATTTGTAATCTTCAATACTCCATCACTGCTCTTACTTGGTCATTTCTCTTGGTCATATCAAGTTTCAACCAATAAAGTTGTGATATTAATGTTTTGCCATATCGCCCTCCCCTGTGGTAATCTGTTGGACCACAACTTTGTACTTCTACTCGAGTAACATTATTTTGAAGTAACCTTACCTTACATTACTTTACTCTGCTTGTTTTTGGTCCAGATCTGTGACTTCGGTCTGGCTCGTGTGGAGGAGACCGATGAGTCGAGGCACATGACGCAGGAGGTGGTGACGCAGTATTACCGCGCCCCCGAGATCCTGATGGGCAGTCGTCACTACGGCAACTCCATCGACATCTGGTCTGTGGGCTGCATCTTCGCTGAGCTGCTGGGGCGGAGGATCCTCTTCCAGGCACAGAGCCCCATTCAACAGGTGAGGTTAAAGCTCCGCTGTGGAACTCTTCTGGTGGGGGTTTACTACCTTCTGGCTTTTCCACCTTCAAGGCACTCAACAGCTCTTTACAAGGAACCACTCACCTTTTCTCTCATACACCAGTGTACGCGAGGGGGGTTAAGAGTCTTGCCACAACAACAGCAATCATCTGTGGGAGCTGGAATCGCACCGCCAACCTGTGGATCTGTGGATCTGACCGCGAGCGTTTGTCCACTGATCCGAAGGTTGGCTGTTCGAATCCTGCACAAACATCGACGTAAACATCACTGGTCGAGCGGACAGATCCACTGACCCACCGGTTGGTGGCGTGATTTCAGCTCCCACAGATGAATGTGGGCTGTGTCCTTGGGCAAGACACCCAACTCACTTCACCCTTAGTGTCTGCGTACATTAGTGAGTGGGTGAGTGGTTCCTTGTTGTAAAAGTGCTTCGAGTGCCTTGAATGTGGAAACGCGTTATAAAAATGTGAAAACTTTTCACAGCTTTAAAACTCCAGAGAGCTGGGTCATGACTGTAAAGCTAACATCTGATTATCGGACAAATTTCAAATATACTCTTTATAGTTGGATGTCGACAGCACGCAGCGGATAAACACATTGGGGGAAAAATTGATTACAGAGCCTTTAAAGGTGCACTATGTAACTTTTTGGTAGGGGATCTGTCACCTTTTTGTCTCTATGGCAGGGGTCTTCAAAGTTTTTCAGGCCAGGGACTCCCAAACTGATGGAAAGCTGGAGCAGGGACCCCCTACTATAAATATGGCATACAATTGTGTTTTATATTAAATTGGGCCTAGTGTCGTGTATAAACACAGCTACTCTGTTATTGTACATTCAATACTAGGGGGGTATTCCATCAAAGTCGCTTAACAAGTCCAGGCTTATCCTGAAATCCTGAGCTCAAACTAGCTCCATCTCCAGTTTAAGCCTCAACTCGTTCCATGACAGAAATAAAAGTCTGACCAAAACTAAGTCAGGCCTGAAGTTTAAGCTGCACAATGACATCACAAAAAATGGGCTCCAAGTGTGACTTTTTTTTTTAATGATCTGATTAAACGAGAGAGGAGCCACATCACACAGACAAGAGTTTGATATGGCACACTGAACTTTTCCGGTCATTCTGATCTGAGGAGCGAGAGGAAAGACACGACTCCCCCTTCCTCTCCTGTTCGCTCCCCCTTCTCTCCCGGTCGCTCCCCCTTCTCTCCCGGTCGCTCCGCGGGTAGAGAGGAGTCTGGCTGCCGAGTGCAGAGTCTGGTTAATGCAGGCCGGGGAATAAGTTGCCTCACTCCTTTTCCGATGCGCGGTAGTACGTGTGGTGCCCCCCATATTGAAGACCTCTGCTCTATGGAAATGTCATCGCTCTGCTTAGAATATTCCACAGTATGACATTAAACAGCTCCACCTTACGTTTATTCAATTACATATGATTTTAGCTCAAAAATACTTTTAAAAAATACTAAAAACAGGCATTCTGACTGTGAGCGGGGTCGCCTCTCCACAGATCTGACCTGTAACTTGGTCTGGTTTGGTCTCCATGAAGATAGAAAGATTTAATACCATACTGTGAAACATTCCAGACAAAGCAATAGCATCTCCATGGAGAAAAGCATCTGAAGGACCCTCCACCAGAAAAGTTACACAATGGACCTTTAACTAAAATGCTTGTGTATTTGCCTTTGTGCTGTAGCTGGACCTGATCACAGACCTGTTGGGGACGCCGTCGATGGAGGCCATGAGGACGGCATGTGAAGGAGCCAGAGCGCACATCCTCAGAGGCCCACACAAACAGGTAACAAATACTGCTATGTAACGTTTAGGTTGGGGGTCCGTCACCTGCTTGTTTCTATGGATACGTCATCGCTCTGCCCGGAATGTTCCACAGTGTGACATTAAACAGCTTTACTTTACATTTATTCAATTACAGGTGGTTTTAGAGCTCAAAAATCCCTAGAAAAACAGACATTCTGACTGTGAGCAGGGTCGCCTCTCCACAGATCTGACCTGTAACTTGGCCCGGTTTGGTCTCCATGCAAGATTTATTATCATACTGTGAAACATTCCAAACAAAGTAATAACATCTCCATAGGGAAAGGTGGGTGGCGGACACACAAACATACTTAATTTTGCTATTAAACTGTGTCTATGGTATTATCTAGAGTCCTTTGTACTTATTTGCAGCTTTGTGTTCAAAAACAGACTAAGTTTGTGCCGGGTCTAGTGGCCGCTTGTGATTTCAAGTGCTACGTGACATCACACAGGACTTCCCTGATTACAGCAGGGGCGGAGCTTTGAAGTGTGGATACCCATTAGACCAATCACACTGTTCCTTATACCCCCAGACCTCGCCCCTTCTCCCCGCTTACTCTTTTCTTCAGTCCTTCAGGAGCTTCTCGAGTGAGCTGCTCTGTTTGAAAGGCGTTCTTTATGTGATGGTTGTTTTTTATAGCCGTGTTTGAAAATGCAAAGTGAAGCCAGTCTGAGTCATGTGAACACACTGCACAGCAATATCCCCACAGGGACAAAGAAAGCATTCTATCCAGTAACCGCAAGAAGACGTTTATCAACGAATAGGACTGTCAAAATCAGGAGTTGTAGTAAAATGAGTGCAGTGAGTGATTTTTAGACACTTCTAGATCACGGTTTCAATATTAACAGATAAATGTACACTGCGTACAAATTATATTTTTCTCTGATTCTGCCAATTGTCAATATAAATGACATCATAATTTTCAAGTCATCAACCTTTAGAGTATAATTCAAATGTTACTGAACAAACATCCCAATGATAACAAAAACTTAAAATGCACTGTTCCAAATTATTCTGCACAACAAAGTTTCAAACCATGTTACTGTTGTAAAGAACTGAAAATGGTCATTTGTTTGTTCTTCAGTTAGAAGCATTAGCATATTACTGAAATCAAAAGCTTTTTCAATCCAAACATCTGAACAGGTCCAGTTCCATTTGAACATAGAACCCCTTATTTGACAGGAGCTTCACAATTCTGCATCCATTGAACTTGTGAGTTTGTGGAGAGTTTCTGCTTGAATTTCTTTGCAGGATGTCAGAATATCCTCCCAGAGCTGCAGTTTGGATGTGAACTGCCTCTCGCCCTCATAGATCTTTCACTTGAGGAGCTCCAAAGGTTCTCAATAGGGTTGAGGTCAGGGGAGGATGGGCCACACCATGAGTTTCTCTTCTTCTATGCCCATAGCAGCCGATGATGCAGAGGTGTTCTTTGCAGCATGAGATGGAGCATTGTCCTGCATGAAGATGATTTTGCTACGGAAAGCACAGTTCTTCTTTTTGTACCATGGAAGAAAGTGGTCAGTCAGAAACTCCACATACTTTACAGAGGTCATTTTCACACCTTCAGGGACCCTAAAGGGGCCGACCAGCTCTCTCCCCATGATTCCGGCCCAAAACATGAGTCCACCACCTCCTTGCTGAGGTCGCAGCCTTGTTGGGACATGGTGGCCATCCACCGACCATCCACCACTCCATCCATCCGGACCATCCAGGGTTGCACGGCACTCATCAGTGAACCAGACTGTTTGAAAACAGTATATCATGTATTTCTGGGCCCACTGGAGCCGTTTCTGCTTGTGAGCTTTGTTTAAGGGTGGCGGAATAGAAGGTTTATGCGTAACTCCAAGCCTCTGGAGGAATCTACACCTTGATGTTCGCGGGACTCTAGAGGCACCAGCAGCTTCAAATACCTGTTTGCTGCTTTGTAATGGCATTTCATTCTTCAGTCTTAATCCAATGTACAGTGCATCCGGAAAGTATTCACAGCTCTAACTTTTTCCCACATTTTGTCATGTTACAGCCTCATTCCAAATTGTATTAAATTAATCTCTTACCTCAAAATTCTACACACAATACCCCATTATGACAGTGTGAAAAAAGTTTTTTTTGACATTTTTTGAATTTATTAAAAATAGAAAACTAATAAATCACATTTACATAAGTATTCACAGCCTTTGCTTAATACTTTGTTGATCCACCTTTGGCAGCAATTACAGCCTCAAGTCTTTTTGAATATGATGCCACAAGCTTAGCACACCGATCTTTAGGCAGTTTTGCCCATTGTTCTTTGCAGTAATTCTCAAGCTCCATCAGGTTGGATGGGAGACGTCTGTGCACAGCCATTTTCAGGTCTCTCCAGAGATGTTCAATCGGATTCAAGTCTGGACTCTGGCTGGGCCACTCCAGGACATTCACAGAGTGGTTCTGAAGCCAATCCTTTGAGATCTTGGCTGTGTGCTTCGGGTCGTTGACCTGCCGAAAAATGAACCTTCGCCCCAGTCTGAGGTCAACAGCTCTGTGGAGCAGGTTTTCATCCAGGATATCTCTGTATATTGCTGCATTCATTTTTCCTTCTATCCTGACTAGTCTGCCAGTTCCTGCTGCTGAAAAACATGCCCATAGCATGATGCTGCCACCACCATGCTTCACTGTAGGGATGGTATTGGCCTGGTGATGAGCGGTGCCTGGTTTCCTCCAAACATGACGCTTGGCATTCACACCAAAGAGTTCAATCTTTGTCTCATCAGACCAGAGAATTTTGTTTCTCATGGTCTGAGAGTCATTCAAGTGCCTTTTGGCAAATTCCAGACGGGCTGCCATGTTCCTTTTACTAAGGAGTGGCTTTCGTCTGGCCACTCTACCATACAGGCCTGATTGGTGGATTGCTGCAGAGATGGTTGTCCTTCTGGAAGGCTCTCCTCTCTCCACAGAGGAACGCTGGAGCTCTGACAGAGTGACCATCGGGTTCTTGGTCACCTCCCTGACTAAGGCCCTTCTCCCCCGATCGCTCAGTTTAGACGGCCGGCCAGCTCTAGGAAGGGTCCTGGTGGTTCCAAACGTCTTCCATTTACGAATAATGGAGGCCACTGTGCTCATTGGGACCTTCAAAGCAGCAGAAATTTTTCTGTATCCTTCCCCAGATTTGTGCCTCAAGACAATCCTGTCTCGCAGGTCTACAGACAATTCCTTTGACTTCATGCTTGGTGTTTGTGCTCTGACATGCACGGTCAACTGTGGGACCTTATATAGACAGGTGTGTGCCTTTCCAAATCATGTCCAATCAACTGAATTTACCGCAGGTGGACTCCAATGAAGCTGTAGAAACATCTCAAGGATGATCAGTGGAAAAAGGATGTACCTGAGCTCAATTTTGAGCTTCATGGCAAAGGCTGTGAATACTTATGTAAATGTGATTTATTAGTTTTCTATTTTTAATAAATTCAAAAGCTGTCAAAAAAACTTTTTTCACATTGTCATAATGGGGTATTGTGTGTAGAATTTTGAGGTAAGAGATGAATTTAATACAATTTGGAATGAGGCTGTAACATGACAAAATGTGGAAAAAATGAAGCGCTGTGAATACTTTCCGGATGCACTGTATTTGTCTGGCAGAAACCTTCCTCATTGTGCCTTTATCTGCACGAATCCGTGTGTGCTCTGAATCAGCTACAGATCTCTTAATAGTACGATGATCACGCTTATGTTTTCGTGAAATATCTAAGGTTTTCATACCTTGTCCAAGGGATTCAACTATTTCAGACTTTTCGGCACTAGTGAGATTCTTTCCCATATTGTTTGAAAATGTTGCTCTGCTTAATAATGTGGAACGTCCTTCTTCAGTGGTTTTTCCTTTAATTGGACTCACCTGTAAACTCATTGGCTCAGGTGTGTGAGATGATTTCACTGAGACACAAGACCATCCATGAGTTTCACTGGAAAACTAAACATTTGACCTTTATGACACAAACACAATTTGCATAATAATTTGGAACGCGTGTATTAAAGTGTTTTTTATATTGGTTAAATCCACCTGTCACTCAGAGCATAACCGAGGCTGGCGAATAGAAGGAGCTGGAGGGGAAAAGCGTTAAACAGATGAAGTCACAATGGAATGATTTGACTGAAAAAGCAGAGGATCAGATCATGTGTATTCTCAGGACTTTGCTCAGGCCCAGGTTCAAGTGTGGTTGGAGGATTTGTGCAGGTCCAGTGCAGACTCCAGATTACTGCAGAGTTAATGAGACTAACACCAAGGTCACTATCAAACGTGACAAACACAGTTCACAAGGAAAACTAGATTTACATACAAGCCAGTCAGGAAAACACATTTTCAGACTCTGCTATGAATCAATTGAAGTCAAATTGAAATCCAAATCGATGACAGATTATTCGCACACTGCTATGGTCAGATTTTGGCTTTTTAATCAATACAGGTATAATTACACCAAATAATGTGTTTTTTTGTTGTTAGGAGGAGGTTTTAAACTTTTGAGGAATAAATTGGACATTGTTTATGTTAAATGGCTCTGGAGAGGGGGTCGAGCTAATTTCATGAAAAAGACAGACTTTTAATCAGTGCCAAAAATAGTTTCCAAAGATGGACGCTTTCTTAAAGGTACAGTAACTTAAAACATACTTCAGAACATTTTCCTTGGATATAGGTTTTGTGCCATTGTGTGGGATGTTCGAGTCAGAATAACAACAGAAAAACATGCTTTAATGTCAGTCTTATTTGTTGGCTAAGAAGTTGCATAGTGGCTTTAAGTAGGAAGTTAAAATCAAAGACCTGATATGAACTATATAAAATACACTGATCTAACTCTTGTGTCGTGTTGTGTTGTTGTGTGCAGCCGTCTCTGCCTGTGCTCTACACTCTGTCTAGCCAAGCGACCCATGAGGCGGTGCATCTCCTCTGCCGCATGCTGGTGTTCGACCCGGTGAGTCAGAGCCTCCGGAAGCCCACTGGTCTGAGTAAAAATAGCCCTCCTCATTCACACACTCTTACTCAGGCTGTAATTATAGACAGCACGCCCACTTGTTTAACCCCAGTGAGTTATCGGCATCTCCGACGTCACTGCCGACCCCTCGACGCTGTTCCAGAAAAAGTGCACATGACAGCTTTTCATGTTTTCTAATTATTACTTAGTTTAGTGGCATAGTGCCTCTGCTGAATATTTGTCATCATTTTACATCAGTTAAGTTGCAGTTTGGGAAGAAATGTTGGAATGAAAATTTAAAGTTCTAAAAATGAATCCTTCTATCTAATCCATTTCTATCTATCATTTATCTATCTTGTGTCATAAATCCATTAGTTTCAGAATGATAAAACATTTGGACTGTTGCCATAGTAATTAACAATTTAAAACAAAATATAATATCTTTTAAACGGTGAAAAGTCTTCAAAATGACAGCTGGAACAGAAGGTGAAAATCTATGAATAGACAAAATTCCATTCAAAATGCAGGAACTATTTATGTGCAAAAACATGATTTTTTTGACAGTTTAAACATTACTTTAACAAAATAAAGGTTTATTTATTTACTTAGTTTTCAGTGCGACAGTGTACATTAATAAACATCACAATAATGTAAATGTAATGTAACCTGAATTAGCCAAAAGGGTAGTTTTCATCGGCAGTCCCCCTGCCAGATGGTAATAGGCAAGTTGTTTCTTATATATTTATTTGTCAAATCATAATTATTGTGTAAAATAGATGAGCTTTTTCCCTTTTTAATATTATGATTGGTAGGTAACAGTTACGGAAGTACCTTTACACTTTTATGTCTAACCAGGAAGTAAAAAGTATGAGCTTGGCAACAGATGTAACTTTTCTGGTGGAGGGTCGGCTCTGTGGAGACAGGAGCCCACTCACAGGAAGAAATATTTTTGAACTAGAAAATGGAAATATGGCTTTTAAATGTAATCATCTTAACCATGTTTTAGTAGTCTTTATCAGCCTTTGCAAACGGTAATGATAGTGAGCGTGTTCAGTGTTTTTGAACACACTGGAAATGACCAAAGAAATCATGTTGACGGCTCACTTTCCTCCTCCTCCTCCTCCTTCCCTGTGTGCTGTGCAGTCGAAGCGTATCTCAGCGAAGGACGCCCTGGCTCACCCGTACCTGGACGAGGGCAGACTCAGGTACCACACCTGTATGTGCAAATGCTGCTACACCACCTCCTCCGGACGCGTCTACACCAGCGATTTCGAGCCTGTCACCAACCCCAAGTTTGACGACGGCTTCGAGAAGAACCTCAGCTCGGTGCGCCAGGTCAAAGGTCAGTGCTGCCTAAGGAGTTGTTATTACGACAGCTGGAGTCGTGATCTTTAAGAGCTGAGGTGGGAGTGTGCTGCTTTGTCAAACCAGGCAGTTGTTTTAAGACCTGGTTAGTACCTGGACCACAGGGATTATTGGGATTATGCCACAGTGGGGTAGCAGCAGCAGTTGTTGTGTCCTTAGGAAAGACACCCACATTGCTTAGTATGGAGGGGCCAGTGGCGCAGAATGGCATCTTGGGTTCTGTCTGCCCCAGGGCAGCTGTGACTACAATAATATCTAACCCCAGGGCATAGTATAAGGGACTGAATAATGACTCTAGTGTAGTTAAGATGCTTGCTGAAGACATTTTAATACAAATATGTTTTGTGTTGTTTGTTCAGAAATCATCCATCAGTTCATCCTGGAGCAGCAGAAGGGCAGTCGAGTCCCGCTCTGCATCAACCCTCAGTCCGCCGCCTTCAAGAGCTTCATCAGGTAAAAACACCGTAACACAAGAGCTTCATCAGGTAAAAACACCGTAACACAAGAGCTTCATCAGGTTAAAACACTGTGACACAAGAGCTTCATCAGGTAAAAACACTGCTACACAAGAGCTTCATCAGGTAAAAACACTGACTCAAGAGAGCTTCATCAGGTAAAAAGACTGACTCAAGAGAGCTTCATCAGGTTAAAACACTGACTCAAGAGAGCTTCATCAGGTAAAAAGACTGCTATTTCAAATATTTCTCTCTTATCGTACCATTCTGTTGTGTTTTGCAGCTCTACAGTGGCACAGCCCTCTGAGATGCCTCCTTCTCCGCTGGTGTGGGAATAAGGACCATCTCTCCCTCATCCTCTTCTTCCTCCTCTTCATCTTTAAACCTGCGTAGCATTTCACTGGACAGGTCTGCTTTGTGTCTACTGAATGAAGAAAACCCCACAGACCAGCGCTTTACGGGAGTGACGGATGTTATAGTTAGTTATTTGGTCTTGGGATGGTTTTTGCCACAACTTGTAGGTCCTCCACTTTACAAAGCCAGGACTACACCAATGTTTTAAATATTTTATTCATGCTATAATGGCATTTGCACCTTAAAAACATACCTAAAGTACCATTATATTTCATTCATGTTTGAGTAATCCTGCATGCTAAAGGTTATTCCCCATTATTGCCACTGGAAGGCACTAGACACCTAATCCAAGCATTGTTTGCCATGTAAAAGAAACAGCTACTCAAATAAATATGTAATATAAATACATGTAACTACACTTTCTATTATGATGATATTTGTCTCTTATTACCAGTGGTGGAAAAAGTACTAAAGTAAAAGTACAGTTACAGCTTATAAGTAAATTAATAGTAAATTTTAGTAGCATTTTATCAGTCTTTTATTCAAAATTGTATTCATTTAACTGTTTAAATCTGAATTAAGATATTTTAAACCATAATCCACATAGTTTTTTTTTTTCCAAATATAATGAAGTACAATTCCCTAAAAAAAATATTAAATTACAGTAATGTAAAGTGAGTATTTGTAATTAGTTACTTTCTATCGTTATGACAGTGCTGTAATTATAATGAAAAGTGTCTCGTGGGTCATTTCAGATGGAAAATAATGCTTCAAATATATGTCTATCGCCTCCTGGTGGTAATAGAATGTCCTCGAACATAATGCATGTGTAAAACTCCAAAAATCAAAATGCAAGCTTTTGAGAAATTACTGCATCAAAAATACAATTTAAATTTGAAATGCATTTATCTTTTGTAATACATATATATATATATATATATATTCTAATATTTCTCAATCGTCGTTTTAATCTTGATGTGGCAGAAACCATCCTGTATTTTTTAATGAAAACTTGGTTGACCAAATCTTTAAAGGGTTTGTCCATCACTTCCATACGATGTGGACCTTAATGATTCTATATGAAGACTTTTGTTTAATATATTCAGTATTATGGGTAAATAATAGTCTATATTTAAGTAGATTTCTTGATGTTGTTGACGCCCCCACATGGTTTGACACTGGGAAGTTGCCAAAATGAGCTTTGAATTCAGACAATCGATTAAGATAAAGGTGCATTGTGTAACTTTTCTGGTGGCGGGTCCGTCCACCTGCTTGTTACTATGGATATGTCACCGCTCTGCCTGGAATGTTCCACAGTATGACATTAAACAGCTCTACTTTACATTTATTCACTTAGAGGTGGTTTTATAGCGCAAAAACACCTAGAAAAACAGGCACTGTGAGCGGGGTTGCCTCTCCACAGATCTGACCTGTAACTTGAAGATAGAAAGATTTAATGTCATACTGTGAAACATTCCAGACAAAGCAAAGATATCTCCATGAAGAAAAGCATTTGACGGGCCCTCCACCAGAAAAGTGACACAATGCACCTTTAAATGTAATTTCCAACCTTGTATTTTAATGGGCAAATTTGAGAAGTTTATTTAAAAATTTTAAAAAACCCCTTTGCCAAAGATAATAGCCTTGTCGACTGGTGCATATAGTGAAAATTTATGAATAAAATAATACTAAAATTCACTCAGTGCATTCAAACATCAAAGTACTACCAATTACTTAAATTCAATGCAGTGCCGTATGTAACATTTCTTGTGGAGGGTCTGCCACCTGCTTGTCTCCATGGAGATGTTATTGATTTGCCTGAAATGTTCCACGGTACGGCATTAAACCGATCTATTTTGCATTTATCAAAGTACAGGTGTTTTATAGCTCAAAAATACCTTGAAAAACACTCTGACTTTAAACTTGGCGTGTTCACAATTGGCGTAGATGCATTTAATGTCATACTGTGGAACATTCATGGCAAAGCGGTAACATCTCCATGGAGACAACCAGAAAAGTTACGTTAGGCGCTTTTTAATGAAATATGACATAACATTTTTCACAATTGATCGAACATTTATTATCTTTTAAATCCTAAAAAATGAAATACAGTTACCACTAATAAATATGAACCATGTTGGCACGAGGCTTTTCTGAAATTTGCCAGATTTCCTCCAGATTTTAAGTTAAAGGTGCACTCTGTATCTTTTCTGGTGGGGGGTGGGTGTCATATGTCATTGCTCTGCCTGGAATGTTCCACAGTGTGACATTAAACAGCTTTACTTTACATGTATTCAATTCCAGCTGGCTTTATTGCTCAAGAATGCCTAGAAAAACGAGCATTCTGATTGTGAGCAGGGTCGTCTCTCCACAGATCTGACTTGTAGCTTGGTCTGGTCTGGTTTGGTCTGCTTGAAGATACAAAAGTTTAATGTCACACAGTGAAAAATTCCAGACAAAGCAATAACATCTACACGGAGAAAAGCATCTGACGGAGCCTCCACCAGAAAAGTTACACACTGCACCTTTAAAGTTTGATTTTGCATTGCTGGCACATATTACTGTTTTCAAATGATTTCTGTATTTATTCTTGGTCTGAAATGCCACAAATGTCACGTCCTGCTTCAAAACCCAAACCACTATGAAGACTGCGTTACTAAAGGTGCTTCTTTTTCAGCTGAATTTTTCGATTTTAATGAGTTTTGTGGACACGGCGGTACCTGGTTTTGTTTTTAATGTGTGCCTCCTGAGTTCTGAAGATAGTAACTAAAATATTTCATGAATTTATTCCATAAATGGACAAATCAGGTGTTACAAAGAATGAAAATTGAATCACTGTTACCTAAATGAGCTGGGTCTTTGGTAGCATTGGCCATGTGCTTTGATTATGTTGTTTGTTGTGTCACTGGGCAAGACACGTGAGGTCAGCGAGGCCGTCGGCTATAGGGATGCGCTGATCTGGAAACATCTGCTGGATCGGATATCGGCTTCCTGGTTGGACATAGAAATTTATGGGTTGTCGATTTTTTTTTTTTTTTTTTTTTTTTTTTTTTTTTTTTTTTTTTACAAATTTGTCCTCGAGTTACTTTAGGGCCACATCTACGTAACACATTTGGATCAGTTTTATTTAATTTTTGTTTTAACAAAATAAATGCTGTTTACCAGTGTACTAAGCACTGGTATCGGTTGATATCGGCACATTCTGGTATCAGAAGTGAAATTGCTGAATCGGTGCTTCCTACCAAAAGTAACTAACTACCACCGAGTGACCCAATAATGGACCTCATTTTTATCTAATGTACATGAAATTCTCAAAGTAAAGGTTAATTAGGTTTATTAAACTATTTAAGAGGCTCTGTGCACGACAGCGCCCGGCAACCACACTGTTAACATCACTACTTCTGTCCAATTGTGTGTATAGAGTTTTATGGGGTCATGGACGGCAATAGACTACACAAATCAAATGAACACTTGAGCAGAGGACACTTTTGTGTTTAGAAAGAGAGATGTTTGTGTCTCAATGCTAATGCTAATGCTAATGCTAATTTAGAGACGTAATGAATATTAAAACAACACAAACTGAGGTATTCTACATATAGAAATTTTTTTTTTTTTTTTTTTTTTTTTTTTTTAAACTATTTCATTTGAGTTTCAATTGGTTTATTTTCATATTTTAATAAAATTGAGCTTTGGGGCACAGTGAACTAGCTAGCATGCTTTTGTGCGCACACATTTATGGTTGTTACATTAGATAAAATAAACCCAAAGTTTGAAATAGTCATTGGACAAGAAAAAATATTTAAATGGCACACTACATAACTTTTCTGGGTCCTGCTTTCTCCATGGAGATGATGTTGCTTTGCTGCGAGTGTTCCACAGTATGGCATTAAACGTATGTATCTCGCATTTATTCAAATTACAAATCTGACCCGTGATTTGGCTCAGTGCCGTCCACTATGTGTCACCATGGTGATGAATCATTTTAATGCCATGCCGTGGAACATTCCAGGCAGAGTTCTCCATCTCTGTTGAGACAAGCAGGTGGCAAACTCTCCACTGGAAAGGTTGCGTAGTGCGGCTTTAATGTACTTAAATTTGACTGGTTTTAACAATGCAGATGTCTATGGACTAACTATAAATATGACCTCCAACTCATATACTCAGAAATTGTAATGAAACCTCAAAAATGCTACTGAGTTTGCCGTCGCTGCACTGGCCAACGTTCCAAAGACCCCCGTTTTCAAATTTCATAAGACTCTGAGAGGGGCTGGTTTTGGCGACTTGGTCTTCCCTTAAAAACCCGCTATTTCTTCCCACTTGTACATTGCGTTCTCAAAAATATCCAAAAACGAAACTCGCCCGAAGCCAGTTTACCAGCAATATGACACATTGAGAAAACCGACCGCCATTTTAGCCACTGAACGCATCCTAGCAGCTTAAACGTAGCATCTCCACACGCATGGTCTCACCTTGAAAACCTCCCTACCCACTTCCTCTCTCTGTCTTTAGAAAAAAAATCTTAGAAGGAAATTATTTAATATATTTTTAGACTTGTTTTTTATTCCAGTTTTGTGTCCACCGATGGCATGCTTGCTTTCTTGTAAATATTGTAGAATAGAGAAATGCAAATTAACTCCCTCTAACTTCCTCAAGACCAGACGATACCACTGTATAGAAATTGTATTAGCCTGCACATTTTTGGAAAGGCTGTGAAGTTGATTTTATTTTTAAAACTTGCATACAAATGTATATATTTTCTTGATTTTTACCCTGCTTATATAGGATCTGTAGAGGATTCCTGTACCAAACCCAGAAGTTGTGTACTTTTTTGTCGAATTGGTGATCTATCTGAAGTGGACGCCTTGTGGTTGAGAGTTCGGTTTGTACATATGATTCAAAAACACAGTTGGGTTTCTACCTCTCGGGCTCCGTATCTCTGTTTACCTCTGCAGAACGCTGTAGAGACACTTTCCAAAATCTTCTGAATGTCCAGTGGAGGTTTTATATGGATAAACTCACATGTAAAAGTATGACAGTGTGGGGGAAGTTCTGCTCTAAAGTGATGGGCGTCGCAGTTAGATACGTTTCAGGCTATGGCGTTAAATCGTAAAATCAAAATGTATCGTTGGAATGGAAAAAAGGTACAAATAAAAGTAGCAACATCAGTATATTGGGATGGGACAAGATCTCGCGAGACAAAACAGCCACGAGATCATTTACCTTTGGCTTGGACAATAAAAACGGTTAAGACCAATTTGAGAAGCTGTAGTTCCAAAGATCAGTACTACAATGACCTCTAAAGTATGACATAAAATAAATAAAAAACTGTAAAGCCAAAATTGTGAAATGGTTGCACGACTTATTTATTACAAATGATGTCAGAATCTCGTCTTGTCTCGTTCTCGTGGACCTGATCTCGTGGTGCGTCTCGTTTCGTGAAAATTGTGTCTCGTCGCACCCCTATCGTTATATAAAGAAGTGCTACCAGATTGGCAAATACAAATCCAACTGATCCATTTGTTTTTATGAGTTAACTGATGACAAAATGGTGATAATAGTGTTGCAGATTTAAGATGCAAGATCCAAGCGTCCAAAGAAACCCCTGAAGTCAAAAGAGTTTTACGTCAAACTCCGCAAACATCCAGTGAATGGCGCTTTGTACAAAATGAAACATCCAATCAGACTTTTAGTGATATCATTTTTAAATACTTGATCTGAACTAAAGCATTTCCGTCAAAAGGAACAGTATTTAGGTAGTGACCGTTCAGATAGTCTCAGTATCTCTTTACCGTTGGGCGATTTAGAGGTTTATGCCTTTACTACCCCTGAACTACAGTTAAAGCTCCGGTCCTCGCCCATCACTGGTCACACGACTGCCCCCACACTGCTGTATCTGATCTCCACCCCTTCCACCTCTGTTTGTACCCGACCAATAGCCACGGTTTCTGACTGTTAGTGAACCTCTCCTGGATGGGACGAGCGAGAGGAGGCGGAGTTGTGAGTCCACGGCTGCTGCGTTCTACAATAAAGTCATGATTTCCTACTCATTTCCACATTTTCTGGATAGTTTAAAGCTGCGCTGCTTAACTTTTCACGTGGGGCGTCGCCATGGAAGCAGGTGTTTTTATTACCGTGAAAAATGGGCACGGGCAGGGTCTCCTCGCCGCAGAGTTGACCTGTGAGTTGGCTTGATAGTGGCATCCTCTTGTTTCCATAGAGATGAGATAAATGCCGTACTGGGAAACTTTTCAAGCAAAGCCTACCCTCCATGAGAAGTTAAACACTGCACCATTTAAATACTTAGCCCTTATAGTTCATATATTTGAACTGTAAAAAAGATACGAAAAGAAATGACAGTTTGCAGTTATATATTAAGTGATGATTTTAAATGATCAAATTACAAATAACAATTTGACATTATTGCAATAATTATCATGAGAATTTTACATTTTTACATTTCTAGAACCTGAATGCATAGACCACAATTTGTCAAACTCTCTGAAATCCTTCCTCATTTTCTTTTGTCTCAGTGTTTGGCCGTTCTACCGTCCATGGGTTTCATGCTATGGATTCCATTTTGAGGACTTTTGACCTCTCTGTCGCTATGGTAACCGTCTTAATTAACGGTTTAAATTTGTATCACTCTGAAACCCATGGATAACAATTTAGTTCATCAGATAGTTCTATATTGCGTTACATTTCTGATTAAAAGTTTGAGCTACTCTGTTTTGTCTAATTTCAAAACGAATTTCTAGTTTGAAATTCCTGAATAATACTTGGGCAGGGGAGTCGATACGGGGGTGACAAACGGGTCTGTTGTCCCGGGGCCCGTGGTCTTAGGGGCCCAGAATCTGAACCTCTGCCTATTAATTAATATTAGAGGGGAACCCATGTGACTCTTCTTGCCCTGGGCCCCCAAATTTCTGTCGACGTGCCTGAGGATAGGTGCGGTAACGCGTTAATTTGATAACAAAATAGTTAAAAATGTCGTAACATTTAAAATTCTGCTACCATGGGGACCCTGTTTGTAGTTTGAAATTTACTTAACAATATTTATCAGATAGTCCAGTAATTTTCCATAAAATAGGTCCAAAAATCAGATCTGTGACAGTTAAAATGCTACGCTATATTCATTACACCAATATAGCACGTCAAAAGGTTAATTGCGTAACATTTAAAGTGCCTATGACAGGTCGGATTACAAATTTAACTAAAACACACTTAAGATTTAGCTAAAAATTATATAATTCTTTTCCCACTTTGGCCATTTTTTTTAGATTTTAAAATTTGACTTCCTGGTTGGAAATCATGACATCACGCTAGGGCATTCCATAACTGTTACCTAGCAACCATGTTACACAGTGGTTTAAAACACCTTTATTTTGTTGAAATCATGTGTAAAGTATCAGGAAAATTAGTTTCTCTTTTGTAAATTGTGCCGAACTTCTGGATAGAATTCTCCCAGTGTGATGTCATTTAAAATAAAACGCTCCACTTCCTGTAATTTTCCACATATTTCTCACCTTTTCTTTACAAATTGCTTCTCAAAACCTGTCATACGCACTTTAATCTTCTGCTTCGGCTGCCATTCCCATCCAATTCCTAGTTTTAATTCCACTAACAGTACTTCAGATCTCAGGAAAACCTCAGTCGGTCATCTTGTATCCCAGCTCTCCCTCCTCTCGCTCCTCTCCTCTTTGTATACATGTAGTAGTTTCTATACAACGGCATACACCATTTTGTGTTCGAATGACGTACTTGAAGCAATTTTATTTCGAAAAACGACATTTTGGTGAGAGACTGAAGACTACTGGACTCTGTTTGGATGCGTAATTCCCTCAACAATGTTTGTATATTTGATGTTTTAATCAGATGCATTGTAATTTGAAATATGAAGATGTGTCAGTGAAGCACTGGAGGAAACATCTGGAAACTAAACAATAAATGTGACTTTGAACGGAACGGTGGTTTTGTGTTCTTTATTATTATTACTTAAAGCTGCATTGTGTAACTTTTCCGGTGGAGGGTCCATCAAATGCTTTACTCTGTGGAGATGTTATTGTTTTGTCTGGAATGTTTCACAGTATGGCATTAAACCTTTCTATCTTCACGGAGACCAAACCAGACCAAGTTACAGGTCAGATCTGTGGAGAGGGGACCCCGCTCACAGTCAGAATTCCTGTTTTTCTAGGTATTTTTGAGCTATAAAACCACCTTTAATTGAATAAATGTAAAGTAGAGCTGGCACCTTTAACATTGTGGATACTTGAAGAGGGCGTACGTGGGGTTATGAAAAAAGAAAAAATACAGCTTTCTACCATGTTAGAATGTTGTTCCTATCATCAAAAACACGCCTGAAGAGTAAATGTCATCCATTCAAAACGATAAAAGGAACATGGTGATCTAAATATGCTGTTATTACCACATAAAAGTAAAATACCTCGACTGTATGTAGCCTGTGCACTTACGGTTTTAAAAAGGGTGTTCCAATCACAACTGACCCTGTTTCCCCAGAGTCTTCACCTTCAGACAGAGGATGCATCCAAGTCTGTCTCAGTCTCAGTCTATGGACAGGCCTCATGTGAGGCTCAGAACCTCCAGAATTCCCTCCCAGAGCTGCAGAGGCTGCACTAGCACTGATTCAGGATTGGTGCAGGTGCTGGGGTTTAGGTAGTGATCACTCAGTCCTCAGGTATATGTATATTTAACTCAAGGTATTTTCTCATATTGAAATAATTACAAGATAGATTCTATGTCATGCTTTTTTATTTTATAAGTATGTCAATATAACAATAAAAAATGTAAACCTCTTTCTGAAATGTGACTGGGTGTCTTCAGCACAGGAACCCGATCCTCATCTTCTGGTCAATGTCCACTTTCTCTAAAGACTGAATAAAAGACCGCGAATTAGAGCGATATGAACCAGAAACCACATCAACATGTGCGAAGACAATGTGAGACTAGATTCTTAGCCCTCCGTTTCAATATTAGGTTGCATTAAATGAACACTGTCTGAACTTCAGATGGAGGTGCCTATAATGTCATATTTTTCTTAGAGTTTAAATTCCTTTCAACTGACAACCAGCATGTCTAGTGTGGAATAGTGGCATCTCTTTGGTTTATTTACACTGAAAACACATTGATCTTGGTTCCAGTTTTTGTTTCATGGATAAGCCCAGTAATTACAGAGAAAAGAAATCACAAACCAGCTCAACACATCTGCACCTGACAGTTACAGTTACATAGCAAATCCCACCTGAGAATCCTGACCCGTCCTCCAGCTCAGTTTAAAAATGTTCTGATGATACATGAACACAGTTATTCTTAACCCACTATTTCAATAACTGTGAGCTCTGTAGAATCTTCTGACAGGAATAATAATTGTACCGTCTCCATAACCACCTCTCCCCACCCTCTGGAGCTCCTCTACTTCAGAAATTCCGTCACTGCACTCACCCCACCACCTTCAAGAAACATCTCAACACCCATCTATACAGAATCCTCTTCGTGATAATACAAGGGACATGCAACTTTCTTGAAAGTAATAACCTTCTCCCAAAAAGAACAAAAAGAGTGTAGTAGGAGGAGGAGGATGTAGAAGTAGAAGTACGAGGAGGAGTAGGAGGAAGATGTAGTAGAAGTAGAAGTAGAAGTAGGAGGAGGATGTAGTAGAAGTAGGAGGAGGATGTAGTAGAAGTACGAGGAGTAGGAGGAGGATGAAGTAGGAGTAGGAGGAAGATGTAGTAGAAGTAGAAGTACAAGGAGTAGGAGGAGGATGTAGGAGAAGTAGAAGTACAAGGAGTAGGAGGAGGATGTAGTAGAAGTAGAAGGATGTAGTAGCAGTAGTAGTAGTAGTAGTAGTAGTATTAGTAGTAGTAGCAGTAGTAGCAGTAGTAGTAGTAGTAGTAGTAGTATTAGTAGTAGTAGCAGTAGTAGCAGTAGTAGTAGTAGTAGTAGTAGTAGTAGTACAGTGACAGTTTAGGCTCAGGTTTAGGCTTAGGTTAGGTGGTGGATTGTTACAAAGTACAAAAGTAAAATTACAATACTAAGTTATTTTTTTTTAGGTATCTGTACATTACTGAAGTAAGTTTTACAGTAGATACTTTTTACTTTTACTTCACTACATTTGAGAGCTGGTATCTGTACTTTCTACTCTTTTCCATTTTAGATCGGGACTGAAAAATAAAAGTACTTTTCTTTATGGTTTGAGACCTGCTGAAATGTGTGAGACTTTATTTTTTATCACATTTAATTTGAGTTAATGTCCAAATTTTGAGCAAAGCAAATACACAAAAATTAAGAAATCGACTGAATCCCTTAAAATAAGTAAAATTCTGTATCAAAACCACTACATTTGATGAACAGGTACTTTAATACTTTTACTTAAGCAGATTTTTTTGTGTGATATTTTTACTTGAGTAATCTTTTGGCCCTGTATCTGTACTTTTACTTAAGTAAAAAACTGGAGTAGTTCATCCTCAGGCTCTGGCTCAGGTTTAGGCTCAGCTTTAGTGGGACTGACCGTCTTAAACTCGTCAAATGAAATGGCTCCGTCCTGATCCAGGTCGGCCTCTTGGATGGTCTTCTCCACGATGCTCTGCAGCTGCTCGTCGGTCTGCTCCATCCCCAACATCTCCTGTAGCACCTACACACACACACACACACACACACACACACACACACACACACGATCAGACCTGCTCTACACCTGCTGTAGACCTGGGTTAGACTGGTTTAGAACTGGGTTAGACCTGATTTTAGACCTGGTTTAGACCTAGTTAAACCTGGGTTCGACCTGCTTTAGTCCTCCTGGTCTAGTCCTGGTCTAGATCTGTTTTGAACTGGTTTAGACATTTAGACCTGATCAGGACCTCGTGGTTTAGTTCTGGCTGAGTTGGTGTAGACCCAGCTTGGACTTGGGCCCATATAGGGAGCAGTGCAGTTTGAACTGCACACTGTAAAGTTTGTGCCTTTTTCTTTTCCGTGGATTGTGTAGCTCTCGGTCAGTGGCCTGTATTGAGTTGTGTACTTTGTATGAAGCTCTGAATCTCTTCTACATTTTACATTATTTCCCTCTTAACTATTTTGGAGGGTCATAATTTGGGGTAAGTGCAACTGACCTGAAGCATCTCATCTCTGGAGATCTTCCCGTCTTGATCCTGATCATACAATTGGAAAAGAACTGGGGAAAAACAAACAAATATTCACTGATTCAAGTGTGGAAGGAATGATGCTGTTTTACTTTATACAACCAGGAGAGGGCACTGTTTTATCATTTTTAACCAAAGACCAGCATCAGTGTTGGATTTAGAGTAGTGATAGTTGTGAACATAGTAGGAGTAGTAGTCAAAGTAGTAATATTATTACTATCTCCGCCAAGGAGGTTATGTTTTCGCCTGAGTCTGTTTGTTTGTTTGTTTGTTTGTTTGTTTGTTTGTTAGTTAGCAAGATAACTCAAAAAGTTATGGACGAATCTTGATGAAATTTTCAGGAAATGTTCCTAATGGTAAAACCAACAGATGATTAGATTTTGGTGATGATCCAGAAGAAATCCTGGATTCTGGATCACTTTGAAAACTGAGCTGCTTGGCGGAGGTCTGCGCTCTCTGAGTGCTTTTCTAGTTATTATTATTATTATTATTATTATTATTATTATTATTATTATTAGTAGTAGTAGTAGTAGTAGTAGTAGTAGTAGTAGTAGTAGTAGTGGTGGTGGTGCAGCAGTGGCTATAGTACATACTGTTGTTGTGTCCTTAGGCAAATCTGTCTAATATGAATGTGGTGTGTGTATATACATGTATGAGTAGGTATGTGTGTGTGTGTGTGTGTGTGTGTGTGTGTGTGTGTGTGTGTGTGTGTGTGTGTGTGTGTGTGTGTGTGTGGTGATCATTGAGGGTGGAGCAAATTAATAACGTAATGTTCAGAGTCTTTAGTGTCCAAAAAGTGATTTAAATCAAATGCATTATTATTATTAGTAGTAATAGTATCAGTAGCAGTAGTAGCAGTAGTAGCAGCAGCAGTAGTAGTAGTAGTAGTAGTGTACAAGTGGGATAGTAGTAGTTTAAGAGTGATATAATGGTTCCTCCATACTCACAGCGTAGTTTCTGGTTGGGGCTGTTGTACGCTCCTTGGGAGGAGGAGGAGGCCCTGTTTTGGCCGCTTGATTGGAAATGAGCCATGACCCGGACAAAAGAAGGAAAGTCCGCCGAGTCTTTTCTGCAAACGGACAACACGTAAGTACAGTGTTAAAGCTACAGTATGTCACTTTTCTGATGGAGGATGGAGGAGGATGTAGTAATAGAATACAGGAGTAGTTGTCTTCATTGGTTTACATCTCCATGGAGACAATCAGGTGGGATTAAAGTGTGTATATAGTACGTATGGCAAATTTTTAGGATTATCTCATTTTGACTTAATCTGGTGAGATAATTAGAGGAGTTTTGGCCCAGAGTACATCATGGTTGCTAGGTAACGGTAATGAAATTCTCTAGTTTGAAAAAAAAAAGTGAAATTTCATCTTAAATCTTAAATATGATGATCGTGTGTTTTGGTAAAATGAGCCGTCTGATCTGGCGTAGGCACTTTAAATTTATCTACACTGAGACAAGCAGGTGACACCACAAGGTCAAGTTACGGGTCAGATCTGTGGAGAGGTGAGTCATCTTAATTTATTGCTTTGACAGTAATTTTCACGATAACTGACATATGTTTAGCTTTTTTCATAAAACAGGCATGTAAGCAAATATTAAAGGTGCACTGCGTAACATTTCTAGTGGAGCGTTCATCACTTGCTTGTCTCCATGGAGATGTTATTGCTTTGCCTGGAATGTTCCATGGTATGACAATAAACACATCCATCTTGCATTTATTTATTACGGGTGTTTCTGTTGCTCAAAAATACAATAATTCCTTCTGTGAATAGGGGCGCCTCTCCACAGATCTGACCTGTAATGTGGGGTAGTGCTGTAACCTGCTTGTCCCACTAGATAGGTTTAAGCTATACTGCGGAACATTCTAGACAAAGCAATAACATTTGAGAAAAGACAGATTTAGTCTCCAACACTTTCTATAAGCAGGGTCACCACTCCACAGATCTGACCTGTAACTGTGTTTTGGATATTTACCCTGGAGAGAAGAAGGCTCCAATGATCCGGTCTTTGATGGGATTCTCCACCAGCCCTGGAATCGCTTCAAAATCCTCCAAACTGGACAAATGAAATGAAATAAAAAACATAAAAATAAAAAATAAAACAAATGGAGTAAAGAAGTTGGGGAAAATTAGGACTGTTTCCATAGCAATTAACAATTTAAGAGTGCACTATGTAACTTTTTGGTTGGGGGCCTGTCACCTGCTTGTTTCTATGGAGATGTCATTGCTCTGCCTGGAATGTTCCACAGTGTGACATTAAACAGCTCTACTTTACATTTATTCAATTACAGGTGGTTTTAGAGCTCAAAAATACCTAGAAAAACAGACATTCTGACTGTGAGCGGGGTCGCCTCTCCACAGATCTGACCTGTAACTTGGTCTGGTTTGGTCTCCATGAAGACAGACAGGTTTAATGCCATACTGGGGAACATTTCAGACAAAGGCAAAGGATTCTACCTGGACGACTGAGGGACTTCACACACTTTCCAGACAAAGCAATGACATCTCCATGGAGAAATGCAGTTGATGGACCCTCCACCAGAAAAGTTACACAATACACCTTTAAAGAGCAACTCAGTTTCACAAACGCTTTTTTTTTTTTTTTAACTGATTAAAGTTCATATTAACTTAACGTTTAAATAAACCACATTCACACACTGAATAAGTGAAATCCAAACTCTAAATGCAAAATGGCGGGTCACCTGAGCGCTCCCTTTTGGTCTTGGTCCAGATGTTTAAACCTGTCGTACAGGCGCTGGATATGAGCAGCTGAGACTATAGAAGACAAAACAAGCAATCAAAACGAGTCATAATGCTACTTTACGGAACATTTGACTTATTTCAATGTGTTTCATATACATGACAAGTTAGGTTACACATATTACTATTGTTTTTGTACTTTTGTATTGTACTTAACATAATTATATAGAAGGTCAATGATAAGGTCAAGGTGTATTTATATGGTACATACAAGTGTTTAATGATATAGATAAAAACAGAATATGAGAATACACAAATAAAACTATGAGTAAAACATAAATAAACACAACAAAACGAGGTTAAGAACACAGATAAAACTATAGAAAATCAACTTGAGTTAAAAGTGTAAAAATGTGCGTTTGACAGTTATTTCCATTGTTTCCAGAAGACCACAAAAACATCTCCAAGAGGGTCTGGCTGCAGACGTATGTGGAGCTCCACTCTAGACCGGAAACACCTGACCTCCACTTTTATAAACGAGGAAGTACATACGTCTCAAACAGAAACACGTCACCAATACTTTTATAAACGAGGAAGTACATACGTCTCAAACGGAAACACGTCACTTCCACTTTATGCAGACCTGTGGAGCTCCACTCTAGAACGGAAAATTCTGATTAAATAAGATTGTGTGTAGTGTAGTTTATAAAATGTTTTTACATTCTGGAATTTGTTGGCACATATGTTCAAGGTGCGATTTGTAGGGAGGGATTTCCACTTCTGGTTTTGATGTCTCCACCTCTGCTAAATGATTTGAATATCTGGTGGGGACAAAGACCTCGTAGCAATTAAAGCAACTCCACTGATATTACTTAAAATCTTATAAAATATCCCCCTTCTGGTTCTTCATCAAATCTCACCCTGTAGTCTGTATAATAGGCCGTGAGTGACGAACAATTTGTTAGAAAACAATTCACTTTCAGGTCAAATAAACGTTTTTTTCATGTTTATTCTCCCAATGATGAACCTCATTCTACACGTGAATATTCCCACTGAGATGAATACTTTTCAGACCTTTTTTTTTAAATTGCAGATTTTCAGAAATAAACAAAAACGGCACCTTATAAAAGTAAAGAGTTCACATGAAAATAAAATAAATGCATAAAAACACAACAGTGAATAAAAACATATTCACATATAAAAGGGGCAATTTCAAAGCTCTAATTTAAAGGAACAAATTAAACTCATTCACAAAGGAAATAAAAAAAGAAGAAAAACAGCCTCTTTTCTCTCAGTTAGGCCCAATGAGCAGAAGCAAAAGTTTCAGGTCATTCTTCGAGTGTGTTATGCTTGGTTTTATCTTAAAAAGTACTTATGTATTTGCTCATTTATAAAAGTGGAGGTCACGTGTTTCTGGTCTAGAGTGGAGCTTCTTGCTTAGGTTAGTTGGACATTTTGGTGAGTTTAGTTTATACATTTTTCTTCCTGGTTGGTCGATTCCATACACAGAAATACACAAGCCAAAAGCGTAAAGAAGATTTGAATATATATCCATCATGGAAGTCGGTCTTTTATAGAGCCATGAAATCTGTGAACTTGAGCAACAGCAACGAATGTTATCCAAAATGGCTGCCGCATCGTTATTATTATTATTATTATTATTATTATTATTATTATTATTATTATTATTATTATTATTTATTATGAGTAACATACAAGCCATTGACAGGGTGAAGTAAAGAATAAGTACATAAATAAATAAATAAATAAATAAATAAATAAATAAATAAATAAATAAATAAATAAATAAGAAACTATTTTAAAAAGAAGAATTATAATACATTTCATATTGTAGGGATTATCTGAGTCATGGCCGCCGCATCAGACAGACACAAAGCCAGAGATTGAACTTTCTTTAATTAGTCATTTTGATTCTATAAACAATGAAGTCAGGAAAACCGATCATCCTTTCACAAGTAAAGTTCAGTAACACTAATTTACTGCTCCAAATGCGTGACTCTGGCTAAACTAGCAGCCAATAATAAATAAACAATAATAAAGATATTTAAACTAACAAAACAAAATATAAGTAGGAGAAAACTATTGTTACTATTGATTTCAGTCCTCATTATTCATAAATTATTGGTTTAAATCCGTTTTGACGCTGAACTGTAAAGTGTAGTAAACGGTAGTGGCCACCTGAGGGCGCACTACAGCGACTCTATGTACAACGGTGAAGAAAAAAACCCCCCAAAAACTCTTATTTCCTAACATAAAAAAATCCAAACTAACTCTATTTTATAACCCATAATTATACATATTGGCTGTTGATGTATATATATATTTTTTTATATATTTAAAAGTTATTAGGTATTTTGTGGATTTCATAGTCCTAAATGTTACCTAGCAACCATAGAAACCATGCCTAGCAACCATACTGAAAATTAGCGCCAACATTTAAAGTGCGTATGACAGGTTTTGATAATTCTCTAATTTTGACTTAATTTCTTGAGATAATACCTGTTGTAAATATAAATGATAGTTTTACACTGAGCAAAAAGCAATTTGTGGAGAAAAGTTGAAAAATATGTTGAAAATTACAGGAAGTGGAGAGTTCCATATTGATGACGTCACACTGGGAGAATTCTATCCAAAATTTCAGCACAAAGTACACAAACATATTTTTCTAATACTTTAAACATCATTTTAAAAAAATAAACAAAGGCGCTTTCTTCTATTTTCCTTTGTTAAATAATAATTTCTGTGTACATAGGGGAGTTTTAGACCACTGTATAATATGGTTGCTAGGTAACAGTTACAGAAATCATGATTTCTAAACACAAAGTAAAAATTTTAACCTAAAAAAAAATCTAAGATTGAAAAGAATTTTACTATTTTGAGCTAAATCTTAAATATAATGACCTTAAGTGTGTATTAGTAAAAATTAGTAGTCCAACCTGTCATAGGCACTTTAATATAGTGACAACACCTTTATTATTTCAAATGAATGTTTAAACTGTGAGAAAAATGTGTATGATGAAGTAGCAGTAATAGTAGCAGTAGTAATAGTAGTAGTAGTAGTAGTAGTAGTAGTAGTAGTTGTTGTTGTTGTTGTTGTTATCAGTTGAGCCAGATAAGGGAGGCCCTCTAAAAAAAAACCCAAAAACAAACAAACAGTAAACTGCGCACACTTGAACATATCATTTTAAAACAGCCTTGGTTCTAGTCTTTAGTCCTGGTTGAGTTTATTTAGACTGGACTACTCCTGGTCCAGTCCTGTTCTAGTGCTGGTTTACTCCTGGCCCAGTTTTGTTTCAGTCCTGGTCTGGTCCTGGTCTGGTCCTGGTTTAGTCCTTGTCTAGTCCTGGTCTGGTCCTGGTCTGGTCCTGGTCTGGTCCTGGTTTAGTCCTTGTCTAGTCCTGGTCTGGTCCTGGTCTGGTCCTGGTCTGGTCCTGGTTTAGTCCTGGTCTAGTCCTGGACTGGTCCTGGTCTGGTCCTGGTCTGGTCCTGGTCTGGTCCTGGTTTAGTCCTTGTCTAGTCCTGGTCTGGTCCTGGTCTGGTCCTGGTCTGGTCCTGGTTTAGTCCTGGTCTAGTCCTGGACTGGTCCTGGTCTGGTACTCACATCCAGTTTCCAGCATCAGCTCCTCTGCTTTGGGGATATGTTGGATGGTACTTTTGTTGGAGCCCATGTTAAAGTGAAGTCCACACTAGATAACGGTCACAGCAACTGACAGAGGGCTCCATTTGAGTGACAGCTGCCCCGGCCAATCACAGCCCAGCTAGGACTCAAAACGCTCCGTTCCACCTTGTGATGTCATGTAGTGGTAGTTTTCAAGTGAACAGCTTCGTTTTAACTTTTGTTTAGTAGAGACTGGAAATTCCACAGTTGAAATCATGCAAATGATTCTAGTGAAGGTGCGTGGAGTTTAAAAACACACTGGAGCACATTACTACATCATAAAGTGGAACAGAGTGTTTTCTGTTTAAGACTCAACAAAACTCCAGGTCTGTTTGTGGTGAGGAAACATTATAACAGATCAGAAAAAAAGCGTCATATGGGCCCTTTAAAGTTTAAACATGTAGACCTACCTAATAAGATATTTAGATATTTTATATTATTTTACATTATTTGTGCTCCTCCATGTTTTTAAAGTCCATTCACTTTTTTCAAACTCATTCTGGTCAATACAGTGCTTAAGTTACAGCCGACCTATTTCAATGTTTGCAGCTCCTGTTTTTAACCAGCAGATGGAGCCCTCCTCACTGTTGTGTATATAGGCCTGTGTCAAAAACGGGCTTTTAGATTTATATTTCATTCATTATTTTACGTTACACTACTCAAAATACCATACCTTAACCAATATTTTTTTATTCTAAAACAAAACGGCTTCAAGTTTTGGTTTTAATTACAGGTTTAACTTTTAATTGGCTGAAACTGGTTTAACCTGGTGGAGCTTTTCTTCTGCCTTCAGTACCACAATTAAACACTAGGAGGTGGTATAGCCTCGATAGTGCTTGTTTTTAAATTCATAATTTGACTTGCAGCGTTATGATTTAGATTGTAGAGAAGGTATTTTAAATAAATATTTCACAGTAAACCTGACGGAGTTGAAGGGAAGTTTTGTAGTGGTTGGAAATTTTTTTTATTTTGGGAAATTTACCGAAGTTGTTTATGCAAAAAGGCTGAGGAGTTCCCTGTCAGTCATGTGCCTTAAATTCCAATTGTGATGTTTTGTCTTTTATGCAATCAGTGGATCATCGAGTCTGTATGTAAATAAACAAGAGTAAAACCAGGTCTAAACCAGGTCTAAACCAGGGCTAAACCAGGGCTAAACCAGTTTTATACCAGGACTAAACCAGGATTAAACCAGTTTTAAACAAGGACTAAACTAGGTCTAAACCAGGACTAATCTAGGTCTAAACCAGGACTAAACCAGGTCTAAATCAGGACTAAACCAGGACTAAACTAGGTCTAAATCAGAACCAAGCCAGGAGTAAACCAGGTCTAAACCAAGTCTAAACCAGAACTAAACCAGGACTCAGTTGTAAATCATTTTGCTTGTGGATCAATAAAGTTTGTCTAAGTCTAAATCAGGACTAAACTAGATCAAAATCAGGACTAAACCAGGACTACTACCAGACCTGCTTCTATGGCTGTTTGATTTATAGTGCACTAACAGGCCTACCATGTATTTACACTTGGTTTAGTCCTGGTTTAATCCTGGTTTAATCCTGCTTTAATCCTTGTTTGAATGTCCACACCATGTTGTGATCCTGATATAGTCCTGGTTTAGTTCTGATGTTTAGTTCTGAATTTAGTCCCAGGTCGGGTTGGACTGACTTATATGATTTTGTAACTGAAGGTGATCGTTTAGTGTAGTTTAAGTCAAAATTAAAGTATTTGTATCTGGAATTCATTTCAAATAAACAAGAATGTTGATATTACTCTGAAGTCACCTGAATCCACGGAGCAGTTCAGGTGAAATGAAAGAGCAGGTGAGTGTGGGTGGAGCCGACACTGAGACTGGACACAACTACACAACTACACAACTGACATACACTATATTGCCAAAAGTATTCGCTCACCTGCCTTGACTCGTGTATGAACATAGTGACATCCCATTCTTAATCCATAGGGTTTAATATGACATCAGTCCACCTTTTGCAGCTACAGTATAACAGCTTCAACTCTTCTGGGAAGGCTGTCCACAAGGTTTAGGAGTGTGTTTATGGGAATTTTTGACCACTCTTCCAGCAGTACATTTGTGAGGTCACACACTGATCTTGGACGAGAAGGCCTGGCTCTCAGTCTCCGCTCTAATTCATCCCGAAGGTGTTCTGTCGGGTTGAGGTCAGGACTCTGTGCAGGCCAGTCAAGTTCATCCACACCAAACTCTCTCATCCATGTCTTTATGGACCTTGCTTTGTGCACTGGGGGGCCATCTTCAAACTGTTTCCACAGGGATGGAGTTGGGAGCATGGAATTGTCCAAAATCTCTTGGTATGCTGAAGCATTCAGAGTTCCTTTCACTGGAACTAAGGGGCCAAGCCCAGCTCCTGAAAAACAACCCCACACCATAATCCCCCCTCCACCAAACTTTACACTTGGCACAATGCAGTCAGACAAGTACCGTTCTGGTAACCGCCAAACCCAGACTCGTCCATCAGATCGCCTGATGGAGAAGTGCGATTCGTCACTCCAGAGAACGCGTCTCCACTGCTCTAGAGTCCAGTAGCAGCGTGCTTTACACCGCTACATTTGACACTTTGCATTGCACTTGGTGATGTATGACTTGGATGCAGCTGCTCAGCCATGGAAACCCATTCCATGAAGCTCTCTACACACTGTTCTTGAGCTAATCTGAAGGCCACATGAAGTTTGGAGGTCTGTAGCAATTGACTCACTTTGTGGCTGAGTTGCTGTTGTTCCCAATCGCTTCCACTTTGTTATACCACTGACAGTTGACTGTGGAATATTCAGGAGTGAGGAAATTTCAAGACTGGACTTGTTGCACAGGTGGCATCGTATCACAGTATCACGCTGGAATTCACTGAGCTCCTGAGAGCGAACCATTCTTTCACAAATGTTTGTAGAAACGGTCTGCAGGTCCAGGTGCTTGATTTTATTCACCTGTGGCCATGGAAGTGACTGGAACACCTGATTTTGATTATTTGGATGGGTGAGTGAAAACTTTTGACAATATAGTGTATGTGTGTGTGTGTGTACACTGACACTGGACACAACTACACAACTGACTTATGTTTGTACACTGACACTGGACACAACTACACAACTGACTTATGTTTGTACACTGACACTGGACACAACTACACAACTAACATGTTTTTAGTTGTATAGTTTTATTTTTACATTTGTACTTGTACATATACATTTATATGTCACTTTACTGAGATTTACTCTGTTCATATGCTGCACTGTTACTTTTATTGTACATAATAGTTTTTTTTTTTTTTTTGGTATTTTATATTTTATATTTTGTATTTTTATATTTTTGTTCCACCGGAACAAAATTAGAGTCTATCTTTAAGTCTATTTCTAAATTATTATTTTTTTAGCCATTATCTATTATCTTGTTTTATTGCATGTTCCATTTTCCTGCTGTTCTTGAACTGTGCGTTGCAACACTGGAATTTCCCCACTGTGGGACTAATAAAGGCATATCTTATCTTATCTTATCTTATATTGTGATGTTCAGTGGTGGAATGTAACAAAGTAAAAGTAGTATTGTACTGTATTTAGGTTAAACAGGTATCTGTACTTTTTACAGTGGATACTTTTTACTTTTACTTCTTCACTACGTCTGAGAGCAGGTATCTGTACTTTCCACTGCACTACATTTTGAACTGGACTGAAAAGTAAAAGTAATTTTTATTATGATTAGGGTTTATTTTTAACACGTTCATAGTTTGAGCAAACAAAAATATACAAATAAAATAAAATATACAAACAAACAAACAAATTTCAGCACAAATCTGTACCAAAATCACTACATTTGAAGCGTTATTAGACCTCAAAATCTGCACAAAATATTTGAACTTTTTACCCTTCAAATACATTTTTAATACTTTTTACTTTCATGTGACACTTGTACTTTTACTTGAGTATTTTTACCTCCACCAAGGAGGTTATGTTTTCACCTGAGTCTGTCTGTTTGTTTGTTTGTTTGTTTGTTTGTTTGTTTGTTTGTTTGTTTGTTAGTTAGCAAGATAACTCAAAAAGTTATGGACGGATCTTGATGAAATTTTCAGGAAATGTTCCTAATGGTAAATCCAACAGATGATTAAATTTTGGTGATGATCCAGAAGAAATCCTGGATTCTGGATCACTTTGAAAACTGAGCTGCTTGGCGGAGGTCTGCGCTCTCTGAGTGCTTTTCCAGTTTTGCTTTGGTATCTGCTCCGGTATTTACTTTACTTTTACTTCCACCGATACTTGTGATGTGTGAGCTACTGTTTCCAAGTCATTTCCCTTGTGGATCAGTACAGGTGGGAGGGTCATTTCTGTTTGCATATCATTACACGTTTGTTTATATATTTCGCCGGTTTAGTCATTAGTCAACTCATGTCGTTTTCACTTTCATTTTTGTGCATTAAGTGTTTGGTCGATGTACAACTCAGTCTGCATGACTCAGTCTGACGGCCATGAACTAAAACATCTTTAGAATGTGGACTCTTAAAGTCTTAAAATCAAATCAAACTATAAAAGTGAGTGGACGAGCAGGTGTAGACAGAAGCACCTCACACGCACACACACACACGCACACGCACACACACACACACACACACACACACGCGCGCGCACACACACACACACACACACACACACACATTAAAGAGTCCATATTACACCATTTTCTGATCTATGTTCTAATGTCCTTTCCTCATCACAAACAGACCTGGAGTTGTGTTTTGTTTCATTCACACATGTATCCTGCACACAAATCCTGCACATTTAGGCTGGGTTCTTCTCTCAAACTCTTTCACCTTGTGATGTCATGTGGTGATACAGGAAGTGCTCCACTGTGTTTTTAAACTCCACACACCTTCACTAGAATCATTTAGATCATTTCAGCCCTGGAATTTTGACAAACTCTACTGAACAAAAGGTAAAAAGTAGCTGTTAAGTTAAACACTTAAACTCACTTCATGACATCACAAGGTGGAACAGAGCATTTTGAGCATAATAGTCTAATGAAGTTCATTTGATCTTCTGATAATTTATGTTGTTAGGTTCTTTTTTCAGACTAAGAGTTTGTTTTCACACCTGACAGTTTCGACTGCTCACTAGCGGTCTTCCTCAGCACACAAAAGATAAAATAGAACCTGAGTATAAATATGATGTCATATACCAAATACCTGCATGTCCTGTGATAAAACACACATCGGGGAAACAGGGAGGGCGTTCAGTACACGAAAAATGGAACATAGGACAGAATGCGAGAAGGAAACAGCGAAGTCGTGCACAAGAGCAACAAAACAAAAAGCAGAACAGGAACAACTCAAATCGGCCATTTCTGACCACTGTAAAAGAGAGACCCACATTATGGACGGGGACGGAGCAAACGTCATTGGGACAGACGACAACAAACATCGTCGCTGGATTAAAGAGGCAATCGAAATACGGAAACGTGCCCACGGGACTATAAACCGGGACGAGGGGGCTTTTTTACTCTCACACATCTGGGATACTGTCCTGAGGAAGTCCGACTGCAGATGTACTTCCTACCAGTGGAGGCCAGACGACAGCGCCTAAATCTGTAGAAATCAGCTGACCGGCCACGTTACAGCAACATCATGTGACCACTCTGAGGAAGACCGCAGGGAGCTGTCGGGTAGTCAGGTATGAAAACAAACCCTTGGTCTGAAAAAAGAACCTAATAACATAGAGCATTTTCAGCTTTGGAGATGTAGACAGACTAATAATAAAGTGTTACTCAAACATGTGTGAATGAAACAAAACACAACTCCAGGTGTGTTTTTGAGGAAGTAACAACATTCTAACATGGCTTAAAGCTCACAAGAGTCCATTTGAATATAGGACCTTTAAAGGTGTGTAACTTCTTCTGATGTAGGGTCTGCCACCTGCTCATCTCCATGGAGATGTTCTACAGTATGGCACTAAACTCCCCATCTCCATGAAGATAAGCAGGTAAAGCCATTAGGCCTAGTGAAAGTTAACAGTCAGATCTGTGGAGAGGTGACCTCCCTCACAGTAAGAATGCATGTGTTTTGAGCAAATTTAAGATGCCTTGTTAAGGGAAATTTGTGTATCTGAAGGTACATTTATCATGACAACTTTGGCTGTGGTTGTTCGATTGCCATGAAAATTCACACAGACGTGTATTTTTACAGCATTTTAGACATATGTGATTTTCATCCCAATCTGACCAATTTTGGCGAAGTGAGAAGTTTTGTAGACATTCATTGTGTTCGGGAAATTTGTGTATCCACTGACTTACATCATAAACTAATTTTTTGACCCCTTCTCTAAAAATCAAGGTGAAAATTATTTTTGGTGCAAGTTTTAATTTTTCTGGAGCAAACCCAATGAATTTTAGTAAAAATTATGTTTTTCCAAAATTGACCAAAATTGAAGAGTTGTGTGTTCCAACTACAGGGGACTCTCACTCCTCAGCCTCCCCGGTAAAGTCTATTCCAGGGACTGGAGAGGAGAATCTGACCGATGGTCAAACCTCAGATTCAGGAGGAGCAGTGTGGTTTTCGTCCCGGCCATGGAACACTGGACCAGCTCTATACTCTCCATCTGGTGCTCGAGGGTTCGTGGGAATTTGCCCAACCAGTCCACATGTGCTTTGTGGGTCTGCATGTGTTTTGGAGGAGTTTAAGTATCTTGTTCACGAGTGAGGGGAGGATGGAGCGTGAGATTAACAGGCGGATCAGTGCAGCGTTGGCAGTGATGTGGTCGCTGTATCGGACCGTTGTGGTGAAGAGGGAGCTGAGCCGAAAGGCAAAGTTCTCGATTTACCGTCAATCTATGTTCCTCCCCTCACCTATGGTCATGAGCTTTGGGTAATGAATGAAAGGACAAGATCCCAGATACAAGCGGCCGAAATGAGTTTCCTCCGCAGAGTGGCTGGGCGCCCCCTTAGAGATAGGGTGAGGAGCTCAGTCACACAGGAGGAGCTCGGAGTAGAGCCGCTGCTCCTCCACGTCGAGAGAGCCAGCTGAGGTGGCTCGGGCATCTGTTCTGGATGCCTCCTGGATGCCTCCCTCTAGAGGTGTTCCGGGCATGTCCCACCGGGAGGAGGCCCAGGGGAAGACCCAGAACACGCTGGAGGGACTATGTCTCTCGGCTGGCCTGGGAACGCCTTGGGGTCCCCCCGGAAGAGCTGGAGGAAGTGTCCGGGGTGAAGGAAGCCCCCGTGACCAGGCCCCGGATAAGTGGAAGAAAATGGATGGATGGATGGATGGATTTAAGGGCTCATGGAAAATGTAGTAATTTAGTGAAAAATTAAAAATTCTTACATTTTACATAATTGTATGTAGTTTTCAATAGGAAAACATAAAATAAAAGGCAAAACCATTTTTAGACTTTTAATAAAAGTGGGTTGTCAAAATGGGCATTTTATAATGGGAGTCTATGGAGCGCAACCCAACAAACCAACTTGCAAAAACAAAAAATGCACCAAAGTCAATCTTCTCACTAATTACCCACACTGATTGGCTAGTCACACTGATAATAGCCAGAGTAAAAAAAAAAAAAAAAAAAAAAAAGGGTTAATTATTTATGGTAATGTATGAAATCAGTGTCAATGGAAAGAGAACCCCTTCAGGAAAAAAAAAATAATAATAATAATTTAATCTTGGACGATTTTATGGCAGTTTAAAAATCAAAATACACAATTTGTATGAAACAGTCCTAGTTTTTTATTCAAATTGACTTTTCTCAAAAAAAAAAAAAAAAAAATGGCCCAAAGTCCATATTCACACTGAACATTCACACTGACAGGCCAGTCACACTGGTCATAGTCAGAGAAAAAAAAAAAGTGTTATTATGAAATTATTGGATTTTTATTCAGTGACTATAGGCTGTATATGACAAAAGGTGACTTAAACCAGGAATAAACCAGAACTAAACCAGGACTTAAACCAGGTCTAAACCAGGTCTAAACCAGGACTAAACCAAGAATAAATCAGGACTATACAGTCTATGATTACGACTAAACCAGAACTAAACCAGTTCTAAACCAGGTCTTAAAGCCATAACACATCTACCAGAAAAGTTGCACAGTGCAGCTTTAGCTTTTCACAAGAACTGAACTCTTTCTGTGAAACCCGATGAGCAGTGTGCGTACTTTATCTAGTAACCCGAGCCCCGCCCCCTGCACATGACTGACAGCTGTACTTTCGCACACACGCCGTTAATCATTGTTCTGCTGCTTTCTGTTTCGACTGTAACAGAAATAGAGGAGCCAGTGCCAAGACTTCCTGCTCCGTGACCTTTGACCTTATTACAAATTTACCAACGTAAAGGCTGAGAAAAGTCCCCCGCACCAGAACAATGTGGACAACAATATCCTGTTTACTCTGGCTCCAGTCGAAAGGGCTCAGTTATGTCTGATTTCATGACTTAAGCTCATTTGCGAAATACATTTAACATTTTAACGGTCCTGCACAAAACTGACTCTTGTGAGCTTTAAAGGTGCACTGTGTAACTTTTCTGGTGGAGTGTCCATCAAATGCTTTTCTACATGGAAATGTTATTGCTTTCATAGTATGATATTAAACCTTTCTGTCTTCATGGAGACCAAACCAGACCAAGTTACAGGTCAGATCTGTGGAGGTCTGTTTTTCCGAGGTATTTTTGAGCTAAAAAAAAAACAAAAAAAAACACCTGAAATTGAATAAATGTAAGATAGAGCTGTTTAATGTCATACTGTGGAACATTATGGCATACCAAAAAGTGACATAGTGCAACTTTAAGCCATGTTAGAATGTTGTTACCTCATCAAAAACATACCCACAGTTGTATTTTGTTTCGTTCACAAATGCTTGAGTATTTTTTTTTTCAGTTGTTTATTGCACTGAAAAACTTTATTGCACTGAAAAACTTGATAGCATGCATCCTTACTGTGAGCTGGCTCGCATCTCCACAAACCCGACTCTTATTTGGTTTGAAGGAGGGCTTCTTCCCACTTGTTTCCATGGAAATGTTGTTACTTTGGCTCTAATATTCCACAGTATGACATCAAACTTATTTATCTCCATAGAATCATGAAGGTGACTTGCATTATAACAGAGGTGACAAAACAGAGTAATATGGGCCTTTACACAATAATCAATTTATTTCAGACTCCATGCAAGTCATTCAAGGTCACATGTACTTTTAATTAATGCAGGAATTGAACCCACAACTTCCTTGTACTTTTTTTATTTGGAATGACTTGAAGTGCTAAATGGCTTCTGGAGGAAGTTCCCAGAGCAGCAAAAACACAGACAGGCCTCTTCAGCAGCTGAGCTTTAAAACCATCAGAGTTTTCCGGGAATTTCCTGTTTTGAAAAACCTGTCACGCTGGACTTTAAAGGTGCACTGTGTAACTTTCCTAGTGGAACGTCCAGTATTCACCTTATTCAGCCCCGCCTTCTTTTGTCTTTAAACACTCCTGCACGTCACTGCACTGACTCTCTGAGGATTTAAAACGCCTTTAGAGTCCAGATTGAACTGATTTACTGTGAGGATTGGCCCCATACAAAATAATACAACCCCAGTGATAATGGCGCCCACGGCAACTTCTGGAATAAGGTGAACAGATTAAACGTATCTATCACGAGGGAGAGAAGCAGGTTACAGCTCTACACTACATTACAGTTCAGATCTGTGGAGAGCTGCTCCTATTTACAGACGGAATTATGGCACTTTTGAGCAATAGAAACAGCTGTGATGGATAAATGCAGGACGGATATGATTAAAGTCATACCATGGAACATTCCAGGAAAAGCAATAACACCCACCTGAATTTTCCTTGATCTTAAATTGACTTGATTTTTGAAAATGCGTGTGTGTATGTGTGTGTGCACTGTGTATCCATTTGAAAAAACATACATTTCCACCTGTGTTTTCATGGAGACGAGCAGGTAGCGGACCCTCCACCAGAAAAGTTGCGCAATGCCCCTTTGTCCTGGAAAAGTGGAATTGTGATGTGACGTGTGAGCTGGTTTATGGTTCATATCTCTGTCATCACTGGGCCTGTCCACGTGAAACAAAACTGGGACAAAGTTCATTTTCTTCTTTATCGTCTTAAATAAACAAAAGTTAAAATATTTTTTCACATTAGCTTAGCTTCACATTAGTTTCCATATTACCTTTACATTCACACCAGAAAAAACAGATAACTGACCTAGTCGAATTTAAACACATTTTTCAAGACTGAGATAAACCTTGGAACTATAATAAAGGTGACGTGACACATTCATCATGAAGATAACATAGTGCAGGTTATTAGGTTCTTTTTTCAGACCAACAGTTTGTTTTCATTGTTTTCATACCTGATGGTTTTGCCTGCTCCCTGCAGTCTTCCTCAGAGTGGTCATGTGATGTTGCTGTGACGTGTCCGGTCAGCTGATTTATACAAAATTTTTGCGCTGTCTTCCTACCAGTGGAGGCCGGACGACAGCGCCATCTGCAGTCGGACTTCCTCAGGACAGTATCCCAGATGTGTGAGAGTAAAAAAGCCCCTCGTCCCGGTTTATAGTCCCGTGGGCACGTTTCCGTATTTCGATTGCCTCTTTAATCCAGCGACGATGTTTGTTGTTGTCTGTCCCAATGACGTTTGCTCCGTCCCCGTCCATAATGTGGGTCTCTCTTTTACAGTGGTCAGAAATGGCCAATTTGAGTTATTCCTGTTCTGCTTTTTGTTTTGTTGCTCTTGTGCACGACTTCGCTGTTTCCTTCTCGCATTCTGACATCACATTTATACTCAGGTTCTATTTATCTTTTGTGTGGATGAGTTATTACCTGAGTTTTCTGTACGGTTTCACTGGTGTGTTGATATTGTGTTTTCTCATTGCCCTCCGCACTTTCTCTGTTATGCCCCTGATGTACGGTAATGTTACCATTCCTGTGCTCTTTTTTTTTTTTTCAGTTTTATTTTTGTTTTTCTGGTTCTGTTTTTCTTTCTCTCTGACCTGTTGTTTTCCTTTGTTTATTGGTATTGGTACTGCTTCAGAGCGTTGTGGATGTGTCTGTTTTCCTCCTGTTTGTCTTGTTTATGTGTTAAAATGTTGGTTCTGTCAAATAATGTTTTTACAACGGAGAGTCTGTGGCTGTGGGATGTTCTGATGTCCATAAGAGTTACTGGTCATAGTAACTCTTAAATCTATAATAACTCTATAATAAATTATAAAAAAGTAGTAAAAATAGCAAGAGACTGGAGTCAAATAAGGCGTAATGATATAAATGTGTATGTACAAGTACATAGAAAATCTAGAAATATAGTAAAACAAATATATCTATATCTAGCTATATGCAGTATAATGGACAGCAGCAGCAGGAGGAGGAGGAGGCCAGAGTTTCCCTTGTTAATAATTGTCTTTATCTTTGCACCAACTCTTCCAGACAAACAAAAGCAGGACACGACTGCTCCGGCCCCGCTTCCTTGATTGTCTAAACATGTCTAAAAGTCTCAAAATATCATCCTTACAACATTACAATACAGATTACAAGAGGTTTGCAAATGACTAATGGCTTTAATAGAAACTATTGTTCTCTCTGAAATAACTCAGAATTATAAAAACATGACAATGTTTATGTTTACATTTCATCACAAAAGTAGAATGAGCCTCACATGGGTCTCTCATTTGCGTTGCCAGTTGCGTCTGAAGCTCAAGAAGGGAATTCTGGAGGTTCTGAGCTTCACGTGAGGCATGACCTGTCCATATACTGAGAATGAGACACACTTGGACATGTCTCTATCTACAGGTTAAGACACAGGTGCAGCTGTAATCGTGATACCTTTACCCAACTTGTTGGGTAAATGTTATAACATTGTTCCCCTCATCAAAAACAGCAGGAGTTTCATTTCATTTCATTTTTTTTTTTTTTTTTTCAAATCATTAACACCATACACTGAAGTAGAACATTCAGAAACAGCCCCAGCTTACGGGGAAATGGAGTTTCCCCAAAACCTAAAGAGAACAGGAAGTCCATGTGCCCAGTGCTGGCTGCAATGAAGAGGAAACAACACAACTGCACAAGGAAGAGGAGAGGACAATAACATTACAATATCCAGGAACATACAGCTTCTGAACGCACAAGCCTTCCCCCATAAACATGCAGCACACACTGCCCTCCAGTACACAAATACTGTAGAAGCAGCTCCTGAGGTCAAAATAAGTCTGCTGTGTTCTGTCTGCATTTAATTATAAAATGTTTCATTGTCCAAGAATCAGAAAGTGTGTATTAGCATGCCTGTTGTTTGCGTTACCATGACACAAAATTTACACTTATAAACTAATCGTGATGAAAGTTAGTATGCTCAGAATACTTAAAGGTGTATTGCACAACTTTTCTGGTGGAGGGTCCGTCACCTGCATGTCTCTATGGAGATGTTATTGCTTTGCCGGGAATATTCCATGGTATGACATTAAACATGTCCATTTAACATTTATTCATTACAGGTGTTTCTGTTACTCAAAATAGAATAATTCTCTCTGTGAATAGGGGTGACTCTCCACAGATCTGAACTCTAATGTAGCCTATAGTTGTTTACCTTGAAATAGATGGGTTTAATCTATACTGAGGAACATTCAAAGCAGTAACATCTCCATGAAGACAAGCAGGTGATGGATCCTATATTACACTATATTGTGATCTCTGTTCTAATGTTGTTTCCTCATCACAAACAAACCTGGAG